>BGPR01000474.1:293211-418181 GCA_013235015.1 Araneus ventricosus
TTTTTTTTCTCTTCCGATGACCGACAGGGTCCAAAATTTCACCCATATCTGCAATTTTGGTCTCAAGACAACATCCCAAATTTTATTGATCGTGTTTGATGAGTTTATGGATTATCGTGTTCTCATACACATCGACAGACAAACAGGAAGTGTACCCTTTGACGGGCTTAATACAAGATGAAACAAAGGTTTTCAATTTGGGAGTAAAGTTCGTATTACTTATATTCGCCCATCTACCTTGTTTCGCTTTTAAGTTATCGCGTTCACATACTCAAGAAATGACAGATCATCCAACAGTCAAACCTTTGACAGATTTGGTCCAAAATTTAATACAGATCTACAGTTGCAATGCTAAAACCATATGCTGAATTTCATTCTTCAAGCCCTCTGTGTTTTGGAGTTGGCTTGTTCATATGCACATGGACGGATAGAAAGGCACATTTCCTCTGAGCGGATTTCGTCTAAAATTCGATAGAATATATCGAAATTAATCGGTCTGGATCGTTGCATTTTTGACCTATCATGTTCAAACAGACAGACATAATTCCAGAAAAAAACATTTCAGACTGAGTGAAGTCTAAAACTTAAAAATTCGTCAAAATCTTGAGGTCTAATTTTTTGACAATCACAATACTATCTCTTTGTATACTTCGTATACGAGAAATTGAAAATGAGTAGAAAAGTATTTTGGGGGGCTTTAGTGTTCACAGGCAAACCGACATAATTCCAAAAAGCATTTTTTCGAACTCAGAGAAGTCAGAAACGTGAAAATTCATCAAGCTCTTGAGGTCAAATTATTTGACTACCGCAATGCTTTCTCTTTGTATACTTCGCATACGAGAAAGTGGAAATGAGTAGAAAAGCATTTGTGGAACCATGTTCACAGACAGGCAGACATAATTCCAAAAAAGGAAATCTTCGGAATCGGAGAAGTCTAAAACGTGGAAATTCATCAAAATCCCGAGGTCAAATTTTTTGATGAATACATTACTATCACTTTGTATATTTCGTACACTAGAAAGCGAAAATGAGTAGAAAAGCATTTTTGGGCTATCGTGTGCACAGGCAGACAGACATAATTCCAGAAAGGACTTTTACAGACTCATAGAAGCCTAAAACGTGGAAATTCATCAAAATACTGAGGTCGAATTTTTTTGACAACCACAGTACTATTTATTCTCTTTGTATACTTCGCATACGAGAAAGGGAAAATGAGTAGAGAAGCAAGTAAAAATTAAAATTCGAAATTTTTGGTTGCGTTTTTTAACGTAAAAGGCTGGACTAGACATGCTACTCCAAAAAAAGTTAGGAAAATTTCCTTTTCTCTTAACAACAAAAAACCTCCTTCCAATATTAGCTTAATATCTATTATTCTAAAATCAGACGCTTACCTACTAAACTGAAAGGATTATATCTATGATGATCAACACAAACAGGAAGAATCCTTGCGCTATACTTGTTAGAAACTAATTAAAGCGTTATGCGAACCGTTGAAACAAACTGAAGCAAAAAGCCGGAGATAAGAATCATCTTACCAAATGCAGGTAACACTCAACAAGATGAAACAAAGCGTGATGACCAAAGTACGTATGATAAAAGAAAATCATTATATGAAGAAATAATTGCGAGCGAGAAGGGTTATATAACTTTTGCTTTTGGTACTTAAATCATAGCTTTGCAATACTCCATATAATTATTTTCAAATTAATCATAACATCAAATAGAAAAACGGTTACTTAAATGTATCACAAAAATCTTGATTGTGTATCTAAAAGTAATAACTTTGTTTCGTATTTAGAATAGGGACATCTCGGCAATTATTTTCGTCTTAAAACTGATACAAACAGATGAAATTCGTTATTCAAATAACAGAGCTCAAGGATTATTGTATTTTTTTTATAAATGTTCCGGCTTTTACTATCAGTCTCAGAAAAAAATTAAAATGCCAAGTTTAACGAGATAGCGAATGCTGAAATACAGAGTAATTAAATGAATGTGATCTTTCTAGATAGTCTTTGGTTTCCACTGTGTTTACCATTTTCTTAATAATAACTTTAGATCAATATAGTACATTATTTTTATACGAACATTTAGAATGGAAATATCCCTGTTTTGCCTGATTTAACACGTATTTATGAAAAAAAAAATTTTTCATCATTGATTCATTTCATTAAGATCTGTTATTGGAAACCCCAGAAGAATTTTTTTGTGGTTATACCATTCCTAACTTTAAGATGGATCCCTTTCTGATTATTGTGAGTTATGACGGATTAACCTTTCCCTTGCGGTAAATGATGCACCAGCATATCTTCCTCTCCACCCACGAACTGTTACAATTCTGCTCAGTACCACTTAATTACTAGTATTTCACTCCTCTCGCGTAGTTAACTTGTCAGATCTTTAGTCTTCCTATCGATAGTTTTACTTTCCGCTTTTTTTTTCCAAATTTCGTATAGAAATTTTATTTTATTTTGTAATCTTTTTTGTATTTTTTACTGATTATATTTAGTTTTAGTTGTAAAATTTCTTTTTGTCGATATTTTTCTTTTTGACATGTATGCTGTATGTTCTTCATTTTAACACTATGTTTTTATATGTTTTGACATGTTTGTTTTGTGAATTTTTCCTGCCGGTTTTCATATGCCATATACCATTTTGGGTATGTAGGTGAAGTCGGGGAGGGTTAAAATTAAATTCCCAGATTTAATGGGTCCCACCTGGGGGCACCACGAGTAGGTGGATGAGAAGCCGCCATATAAGTAAGCGGGTTCTCCCTCCTGGACATGGGAACAATAATGGTTGGGTCTTGCCCTCTGCAGATGATAGAACGAACCTCCTTTGGAAAGGGTAGGGACGTTGCCGGTGATGGTCATTAGGACTCCGGCCTCAGCACTCGAGCTATTGCAGCGGCCGTCACTCAGATCCACAGAACGGCTTCGATCTAGGGAGGAGTGATTTCGATACGAATTCCCAGATTTAGTGCATGTAGCAATGGACTGATTCATTGCTACAGGGGGCAGATAGGAATAGGTAAACACCACAGGTTGTCGATGGGGACAACGGATTTTATCTTCCATTGACTGAAATGTGAAAAAAGCATTTCTGCTTTTTCTTCGAAAACTCCGTTTTAAAAGGATATGTAAAATTCCTTATTCGTAATATCCGCAAATTATTTATTTTATATATATTAGTAATATTTGTATTAGTACTTGTAATATCCGTAAAATGAGCGCTAATGTTTGCATTTTTCGGTGAGTGACAATAAAAATGTTGTTGATCGTCAAAACTATGTAATTAATCTCCTTTAATACATAAAACGTGGTATTATTAAATGTGATGACAATCTCTTCTAGAAGTTATTAATTCAAAAACATTTAAGTATAAACCATAGTCGAAATGACTTCAATACAAAAGTAAACGGATTATCGCTACAAAACTGATTCTAAACCTGCCATCGAAAGAATTTATCTTGATACACTTGGATTTTTAGCGTCATCTTACAGCTGAGATTTCAGGAACATGCCTTGACTTTCATACCTATTTCATTTCGTAATTCGGAACATAACTTTAAAGAATTTATCTCATAACCACAAAGGGAACTAACATTAAGGCGCAAGTCCTCGAAACAACTGGTTTGTAGTTACGTAGATGTGGTACTCACTCCACGGTTTGACGTAATATGTTTAGTTGCGCAGCAGTTTAATCATCAGTGTTCCAAATTAGTTGACCGAGCTTAAGAATAGAAATCTAATCTTGGACACAAATTGTGTGTAGGTGAATCAAAAGTGACAGAATTCGCTGTTTCGCAGTATGATGCCACATAATCAAACATTTGGCAAAGGGAATCAGAGTATATTGGTTTTATATCTACAGTATTTTGGAATTATACCTAAGAGTAGAAGATTGGAAAGTGTTCTGCTTGTTATAATGGAGGAATATATTAGACATAGGCTATTTACAGTTGAAACTGCATCATATGAAGAGTTTCTTGTGAATATGATTACTGGGGGATTAAAGCTATGCTGACTCACGATAATTATTAGCATCTACTGAAAACAGTATATCCCCAGGAAAAAAGTGCTTGAGTGATGGATAATACCTGTATGTACTCCTCATAATTCTTTTATGTACTCTTGAAATTGGTAATTTATTTAAGAATAATTTACTTATTACATTTTTGACTTGAAGTAAGAAGGAAAAATAAAAAATCAAACATCTTAAGGTTTATCGAAGTAACCTGCTTCTGAGAAAAGCAACGCGTGATTTCGATTTGTATTTTTTCACCATTTTTAAATCAGTTAGACTATACAAAAAATGTTTTTCATTCTTAAAATAGAAATATCTAACGACAGCCCGAACTGCAGAACATCATTATATTTTTAAGTCGCATCATGCGAAAATTATCTTCACTTGGTCGTTTCTTTCAACATCGACGGCTTAACCACTTGAATTCGCCGCTCAAAGCAGACACGCTTTCTTGCTCATCTGAATACGAACAAAGCACTACAACCTTGATATTTGTGAATGCTATTGTAAATATTGCGCAGATGCACATTATTCTGTTTTCAACTAATTTTGAGATATATGCTTTGTTTTTGTATAAATAAAATAAAATGAAGAATGATTATACGTGATACGCTAGTAGGATTTCATTTGAATAAAGAAATTGAGTCTCGATTCGTTTGACAATGGAGATAAATTTCGGAATGCACTTCATAACTCTGATAATGCTGGAGACGCTTTCACAAATTTCTTAGTGATCTGGACATTTCTTTTATTTTTATGTCATGGTTTATTTTTAATTCACTGATACACCGTTCATTATGGATTTGTTTCAATTTGTTTTTGTTTCAGTAAAACACAAATTGATTTTTAATTTCAATTTTCAGTTTTAATATTTCTAATTACCTGTCTAATTACTTGAATAAAATGAAAAATGCTTATACTTGACACGCTAGTGGGATTTCGTTTGAATAAAGAAATGTAGTCTCGATTTCGTTTGAAAATGGAGATGAATTTCGGAATGCACTTCATAATTCTGAGATGCTGGAGATTCTTTCAGAAATTTCTCAGTGATCTGGACATTTCTTTTACTTTTATGTCATAGCTTTTTTTTAATTCATTAGTATACCTTTGAGTATGGATTTCTTTCAATTTGTTTTCTTTTCAGTAAAGCACAAATTCATTATTTTAAATTTCAATTTTCAGTTTTGGTATTTCTAATTACTTGTATGTTCATAAATAATAAATTGGACAATTAATACATTAATTATGCATTTATTATAAATTCACTTGATACATTTAAAAAAGACAGTAATCGTCATTACAGGCTTCTGAACAAATAAAAATTTTAGCTTTTTGAAATTCTTCAGAAACGGAGTTTAAAACCAAGAATTGAACTATAAAAGAATATATTATAAAAATAAATAAAATAAAAAAGAATTTTAATAAATAAAACTTAACTCTTTTTATAGCGTTTTTATTAATACTGTTTAAAATGATATAAGCCAGCTTACGCTCCTTGCGGAAAATACATTCCTTTGAAAATCCTATCATGCATACTGAAATAAAAGAGAAATGAGGGAAAGTAAATAAGGTAACACTCAGGAGATTAAATAAAAGCACCCACCAAGTCACTATGAACATTTTAGATGTATAAAGCACGATCACGATACTCCCTCTATCTGAAAAGATAAGAAAAGAAAAATGTGTTGTTGAAGATGATACAGAACCGAAAAATAAAGAATAAGAAATGAAAATTTCCGACATGGACAATTTTTTTCTGGCATAACACTCATACAACAAATTCAAAGGTTAAATAATGAAAACTGAAATTTTAAAAAATGGCATTGGAAAATTTTTAAGCGTAGAGATCCCATTTTTCGGAAGCCAAAACATGATAACAATTTCTGACATTCAAATTAAAAATATCATTCAGTTTTAAATAATAATAGAAAAATTATCACAACGTGATTGTTTTTGTTTGGCGTAAGAAAGTACGTAGACTTCAGAAAAAATAAAGCATTACTGAAAAATGTATTCTTATAGCAATTGACGTTATGTTACAAAGGTAAAGAATTATTAGTTTTGAAATAGTTAATATAGTTTGGAACATCATACAAGCAATTTATTTTAAAATGATTCATGTAACAAGTAAAAGGACATGTTCTTTGCAAATATGCAATAAATTGTTCAGAAGTAAGTTGTATCTAATGATAATTACTTTCACTGATGCATTCAAACTTTGACTAGTCAAACTTTAACAATAATGTTCATTTATTGTTTTAATAAGTTCATTGATAACACTGTCAGAAGATTATAACATGTTAAAGTAATAAAAATAAAAGTCTAGTAGTATATGAAAGATGGCAATACATACGCAACTGGATGTATCTCTAAAGAACGGGTAATTATAGAGACATTTTGTGCATATTTCTCATGGAAAATTTGATATTATAGTTTATCTCGGAAGTAAAGTATTTTAATGAGAAAGTTGTAGAGGTACTGATTTAATAACAAGTCCCAAAGCTGAATGTATCCATATAATTTTCTCTTCTTGCCGCTAATTCAGATTTCTTCTTGAAAAAGTTAAGTGAAAAATCAAGATACTCAATTAATGATGTTGATACATAGGGTTTCCATAATTCCCAAGCATTGATACGGAGCGCTTAAGTGCTAAATAAATAAAACATGAAAAAAGTGGGTAGGTAACTCTGATAAAAAAAATCAATAGAGTTTAAACAATCTAATAAAACGAACACGTAGAATAATAAAAAAAGATGGAATGCTAATCCTTTTTAGCCCAGTCATATTTTAAAGTTTATTTTACTTTCTTGATTATATCATTTTCTTATTTCACATAATTATAAAATTGGACGCAAGTCATTTCAAAATTATTATGACAAATCAAAATTGATTCAATTGTCTCCACTGAGAACCTGTTTCTTTCTTCCGACCATTGAGTTGACATTACGGAAAATATTCTCTCCACAACTGCATTGTGGGCTCGAGTGACAAATGCGTATTCTCATACCTTTATTAGACATGAATTCTGATCCATATACTTTGTATCTGCAAAAACCTTCAGCCATTTCTCTTCCATATTCAATTTCATAGTTGCTCCACAGTTTTGGTTGGTATTATTTTTCTCTAAATAATCTTTTAGATATGCAATCTAGCTGAATAGAATCATAGTGTTGCCAATATCGATGTTTCTTACTTATAAATATGCAGTAGTACGTTCTATTTCTTCCCATTCAGAAACTTGGTTGAGAGACGTCAAGTCGAACACTTTGAATTATTGGAATGAGTGTGAAAACGGGACAAGTAGTAATACGGGACTGAGTAGTGAAATACGGGACGTATGGTAACCCTATCGATACATTTTCCATGCTTACCCAAAAAGCTTCTTGAATCATTATCAAATATTTAAAACATATGAGACAAAAATAAATACATTTCTTTTTCTTTTTAGTAATAATTGCTTCAGTTGCCTTAAAAAAGATACAACGAAATCCTTTTAAATGGAAATGCATTAAATCAGATGCTTTTAAGAACCATACAAAACTCTATTATTCGGGGAAATGTCCAAATAAAAAATCAATGATTTTTAATCAAAAGAGTAAATCTATTATTGCTGACCTTGATTGTCTAGTTATGTTCACAAAGAAAACTACTTTTAAACCAAAAGAACGAGAAATAAAAGGTATCAACCTTACGTTTTAAGAGCACATATAAGGAAGAAGAAGTTATGGAGCAGGGACGTCTCATGAAATATTTCAAATAAGTATAAAATTGTACTTTCTTTAGCTAAGATGTTTTCTGCAGCTTTTGTTTCAGCGATATAACATGAATGTTTCCATAAAACATGAATACGTACGAATTAAGCAAATGTACTCAATATGATTTTACAAAATTTAAATAAATAAGTAATTTATAAGCAAAAAGCTTTCTGTCGCTAAATTCAACAATACATTTTGAAAAAACGGATTTTAATAATAAATGGTACTTCAGTGATTTTTAAATGATAAAGAATTTGCTTAGTCATAGGTTAACAGTTTGGTTTAATTAAGTTATCAGCACATTTTGAAGTAGCTACAAGAAAACTATTTCCGAATAGACCTCGTCATTTTGCCCAAACCGATACCACAACAGAGAATATCTGGCCCATACCGCCAAAGCTAACATGCACTAGATGAGAATTCAAACCAGGTATTCTCAAATTCACTACCAGGTTATGCCACTCGCATGGAATCAAAGTTTAATCAAATGTATTAACTAATTATAAAATTCTTAAAATATTGAAATACTGAATTGTCATCCAGAAAACACAGGTGCACAAAATTTCAAGAGTTTAGCACATCAATCAATGAGTGAGAAATCGATTACTAAATTCCATCTTTACAGACATAAAATAAGTCAAATTTATTAAAAGTGGATAAAAATAAATTTATTTTTAATAACGCTTTAAAAATTATACTTTCTGCGTCGCTAAAGAAATTGCTTTAAAGTATGTGTACGAACATGTATGAGTACAAACATGTAACATTAATATTCTGAATGATTTGCAATTATATTGTATCTTCTTACGTGGTATTTTCCTGAACTTTTGAAACGGGGTAGTTATCACACCTGCTTCAATTAAGACCATGAAATTCCAGCAATCACAATTTGTTTAATAGATCTTAAATTTGGCATTCGTCTTTATTTTCGTTTGTGAGCATTGTCACTTTTTGGGTATTGCGTTAGTTAGACACTCGTCGCAAATTTATCAATTCGCAATATCCTCCACTCGGGTTGCTAGTATAATTCTGAGTGCTTTCTTAATGTATATTTCGAAAACAAAATAAAATCACAAAGAGCCATAACTGAAAACTATGTTTCGACCAATACTCTAAACGCTCGTTAAAGCGTCATCCTTGCGCTACTTTGAGAAAAAGACTGGTATGTAATATGGTTCGCGCTGCTGAGTGAGGAAATATTGAAAATTGCCACAGGTGGGGGCCGTAAAAGGATAAAGAAAACAGTCCCTAGCGCTTTTCACTGATAGGAAGAAATGATAAAAGTATATATTAAGGAAGAATATTAGGTTTTTCTCTTTTGTTTGTTTCAGTTTTCTTTTGTTTTCGAGATTTTTCTTTGATGTGCCAGAAGTGGTTAAAAGCAGAGGAGAATTATTCATTCCTTTCCTTATTTCTTTTAGTGGTCAAAGTCTCATCTTGCAGTTTTAAGGGTGAAATTGGGAGCATCAACTTTCCCCGAAATTGCCTGTTATGAATTTATTAGTCATTAAGGCTTAACAATGAAAAGTGAGATTCATGACTGCTTATTTACTCTGTTGATCATCTGCTAAATTTGACAAATACGTCGCATTGTGTTTTTAAGAACTTCATTAAAATTGTTGTTGCCGTAAAACAAAGTTTTAACCCTGGAGAGGTCGCACCTCTGAAAGTTTAATCGTAAGCCGCATGGCGTCTGACAGACACCACCTTCTATGCTTATTAATAATAATCGTACGTATTTTAGTTTTATTTTAATAATATCCTTAATTTTTTATTTCCGTCATAGATGGCATCCCCGAAGACAAACTCTTTTCAACGATGCCCAGCAAAGAAATAAAATTCTTGTGGCGTCTGTCAGACGACAATGACCTCTCCAGGGTTAAGACTGTTGTACTCAACCTGTAACCCCCCCCCCCTTCCC
This sequence comes from Araneus ventricosus, assembly GCA_013235015.1. Taxonomy (NCBI): domain Eukaryota; kingdom Metazoa; phylum Arthropoda; class Arachnida; order Araneae; family Araneidae; genus Araneus; species Araneus ventricosus. The sequence continues at coordinate 302,914 of BGPR01000474.1, forward strand.
TTCTTAGATAATTAACCAGAAAAGAAAATAAAAGAATTAATAATTGAAGCTAAAATAAGTAACGACTCATTCTGCTAAAATAAATTGCTCCTTTAAAAAATCTTGAATGTAAAAAATAAAATTTTGACCTTAAAAATAGGTAAATATATGTATGTGCCACAAAACGAATTTGAATATTAATTATTCGAAATTATAAAATCGAGTCAATTCACATTACATCATAATCACATGAAAAACGTAACTGAACATGGCATCTAGATTATAACGAGACATTGACTCACGGAGTGCTGTATCTTCCTCCTTAGAAATATGCAATAAATTCCAAAATTAAAGTGGTATAGAGTAGGAGAAATGCATCTCGTGTGCATAAATTGGTTGCATTAACCCTCTCACTGCTTATCCCACGGTTTCCGTGGGTTGGAAGTAAGTTTATTTTCTTCTGCATTCTGCCATTTTCGCAAGATACTAGGTTTTACTTTGTACTTTTAAAATGTTGAATCATATTATACTAATAAAGCCTTGCATGTAAATAACAATTCGCTTGGTTCAACAGTATTTGAACATGTTTTCAAACGTTGCATCTAAATAGTAATTTTAAAAATTCGGCAGTCAGAAGGTTAATATTGTTGGTGGAAGCAAATTTCAATAAAATTTTTAAAAAAGGTAGAAAACAATTAGAACTCTTATAAAAAGATGTGTTGCAAATTCTAAAAGGTCTAGAAACTTTGGTTTAAATCGTGGAATTTATCTCACCTAAAAATATATTGTATATTTCTTCTATTCCTGGAATTCATTAATTCCTGGAATAAATTTATTTTTAGTAAATCATGGTCATCTGTGGCGCAGCCATTGACTCTGAACTTTGGTTCTGCTCTCTCAACTGGCCTTAAATGCGACTCGCTGGCAATTTACGAACATTATAGAAGGTGGACGAAATGAAAATGACTGCATATGGCATATATCGTAGAATAATCGCATGAGAGTAAGTTTTCACTAAACTGCAAAAGAAATTATTTCGTACCTTAAATTAATTATGTGTAAGGTATCAAATTGTTCCAAAACGAAAGCTAATAAAATGTTATTATATCAACCAAAAAATCATCAAAAGATAGTGTAATAAATATTATTATGTAAAGCAAACATCCATAAAAAGATAACGCATAAGATGTTATAATGCAAAGGGGACAAATTCCACGAACTGTTTTCTTTCTGATAGCAGTTCCTCATTTCTAAAGCTCTTAATTTGCACACATTTCAACTTCCGATCTCTTACGTAAAAGGTTGAATGATAAGCCTTTGTCCATATCAAAAGACCTTGCTAATTGTAATGAATTGCCAATTGTTAACGAAGAAAAATGAAAACACAAATTCTCAGAATGCAACACCCACCCCCCTTCAAAAGAAAGTTAAATACTTAGTACATTTTTTAAATGCTAAGGAATCGAAAAGGACATGTTGTAGCGAGGGTAACTGGTGACAGGGGCATAATATAATTTTTCGCCCCCAGTCATCCATAGGTATTTAGAAGAGATAAATGGCTCCCGATGCATGGCATTATTTTTTCGTTCCCTCATGATATTTCTCTCTAAAGAGTGAGATAAACGCACTAATGCTTTCTGCCCATGACGTCGAACCAAATCCTGTTGGTTTTTCGGCGAACACAAAGGGATTCGCAGCTCAAGTTGGGACATGTTTGAATGTAATTAGTCGTTCCCCGCGAACCTCCTTCGAACCTGAAAGGCCAAATTCGCAAACCAAGGTGCATTCCAAAGGGCTTCCAAAGACCCCTTCCCCTCCTCCAATTGCGACTGACAAGTGATTATTAATGGTTCGAGGTGGGTTTGCTCTTTTCCAATGGGTCGCTGCTGGTTCGTCGTGAAAATAATTTCTTCGAACTGTTTGCGAGCGGTTCTCTAACCATTCGGCTCGCAAATGTAGACTGGCTCCTTCGGGTATATTTACCCCCTTTGTCCCCCCCGGGCACTCCAAAAAGTAAGTAATTATGTGAAACGATATTATTTTTAAACAAAAATTATCAAAAAAATTTACTTTGTATGGATTTATATTTACTTTAAAAATGTTATTGTGGCTTGGTGCAAAATTTTAATGAAACCTTCACAAGTTCCTTTCCCAAATCTGAGATTTTTGCAGAGTTTAACAACTGTACAAAATATTCAAGTTGGCTAATTAGTATCATAAATAATAAAAATAAGGAAGAAAAACTTCTTTTCTTAATGATTAACAAATTAACGCATAACAAACTAACGCATTAAATCGACATTAATTAACTGGAAAGAGGAAAATGATTTACATTGTTTTGTGAAAGTAAATATTACTTTTCAGAAATACAATTAAATTAAAAAAATAAATGCTGTTTTGAATATTTTGAAACTACATACAAAATAGAGCTTAATGTCCTTTGGTAATGGTCTTTGCTTTCAGATGAGATCTACAGCTTCAGTAATAGTGCTGAAAAATTAATGAATTATCCCTAAATAAAAGAAACTTTTTGAAAGCATCTTTCTAATTAATACGATCTAATTTCTTTTTATAAGCATGTAATTTGTTTGTATATGATCCGCCATATTATTTTCCTTTTTATCTAACTCTTGAATACATTAATTTATATTTTTATACTATCGTTTTTTAGATGTAAATTACTATAGTGCAAATAAAGAGCCAAAGCGACGCAAAAAAAAGCCATGATTTGCTTATAAAATATTCATGAAAACTAGATAAAAGAAAATTTGTGCAGGTCTAATAAAATTTTGCTATTTATTCCTAGATATTTTTCAACAGCATATTAAGTGTTCCTGGACTTAAAACACGTGTAACTTATGGCACTTGTAACAGATGCTTTTTTTTTGTAAGACACGTATAAATATATGTCGTTAAAAATTTACTAAATACTGGTATGGATTCAAGCTATGAGTTTTTTGTTGTTGTCTTTTTACGGTCTAAATAATAACTGTTTTAATTTAATGTCTATTTCTTTTTAATCGAAAATTATTTTAACTCACTTCAAATCCCTCATCACATGCGTTAATACATTTTCATTGCAGTAACCAAAATAAAATTAATCCGAAATAAATATGTCGAAATTGAACCCTAGAATGGAAATGTTGAGTCATGGCGACTCAAATTCAACCACTCAAGCAAGCAAGAAATCCCATCTCCTAGCTATACTATTCAGAAATTTTGAACTATTTGAAGACTAGGCGCCGTCTATATAAGGTTTGCCGGCTCCGGTTTAACTAGTAGTTTTTAAAGCCATATGAGTAGGATTACCATACGTCCGGATTTTGTTCGGACAGTCCGGATTTACGCCACTGAATGTTGCGAAAGAGAAATTTGGTTGTAATTGAGAAACTGATGTATTAAAAAAACTGACATCATTCCGCCAATGAAAGAAATTCAGTGTTTAGATCCATTTTTGATGAGAAAGTGGATGAGCCTCCTTATCCAGGCCCCTCTTCAAACAGAAAATTAAAAGTTTTGGCAGTTTCATTTTGATTTGTATTTCATTATTATAATTTTGAATTACCAAGCATTAATAAAAATTGCATCTTCTTTGAGTTCTGACGCCTTAAGTGTTTTTTTACATCTTCAAACTCTGTTCCAGTGTTATGAAAGAGGGTCCTTGGTTGGCAGCTTTTAGAATTTTAAAGTATACTTTCACCCCCCCAAGACCCTTCAACCCCCCTCCTCGGAGTGTCCGGCTTTCAACTAAAAAAATTATCGTAACCCTACATATGAGTCGAATTGACTGCATATATGAATCAAATTGACCCAAAGGAAAATTTTCAGCACCCTCAGGGCCGTCAGCAGAAATTAATTTTGGTTAATACAATAAAATTGAAAGTTTGAAACAATGCGATAAATTTAATCAAAACGGTTTTAAAATCAAATTTTTATAAGTTTGTGTTAATATGTAGAAATATTTTTTATTTTAATTATTTTCCACTTTTTAGTCCTCCATTTTTAATTCATTATTATAAATATTACGGAATCTTGAAATTAATTTTTCAAATTTACTACTAGCGTGGCGCTACGAGTATGGAATAAAAACTTAATTAAATTAATCGATTAACTGGAAATTAAGTTCTGAACATATAAAAATAGTGTATTTTCATCGAGAACACGCAAATGTACAAAATTTCAAAAGTGAGTGAAAAATCTATTACAAAATTACATCCATATTTTGATGAGAATATTTTTACTTTTTAGTACACTAATAAAAGCATGTGTTTAAACACTTTTTTATTTTTAATTTAGATTTATTTATATTTTTAGATTTATTTTTTATTTTTATTTTAGATATTAATAATATTATAATTCATTAATATAAATATTATAGAATATGAAAATCAACTTTTTCTCAGATTCACAATCAGATGGCGCCACTCGTATGGAATCAAAATTTAACTAAATTAATCTATTAACTGATAACTAAGTCCTGAAAGTGTTATAATAGTGTATTGTCACCGAGAACGCAGTGTACGAGTGTAGAAAATTTACAAAATTCTAGTACTTTAGGCAGTGAGTGAAAAATTGATTACAAATTTCCAACTTTACAAACATGAAGCAACTTAGTTTCAATAAAAGTTTATAAAAATGTCAAACTGGGATGTCACATTTGACAAGTGATTCACGAACGTTCCCCTTATGTTGCAATTTACAATTCATGAACTATTTATTCCATAATTTTTTAAAAAATTGATTATTTAGAATAATTGTTTATAGAATTTTATATAAAAACAGTATTTTAGTAAATACAAATTATTCTTTTCTAACTTCTGTTTGTTCATAAAATACATCAACACTTTCAAAGTGGACTAATCTTGAAGAGGAGTCAAATTAACTTAATGTTTCCACCGAAAGATAAAGGAAGTGACGTTTCAGTTTCAGGGTTAATATCAGATTGTTGGATTGGCCGTAAAAATGTGCAAATGTCGACTCTCATGATGATCTGAAAAATGATTTCGATCCTTCAAATCAATTTATTTTATAATGTACACCTAGGAATCAGAAGGAAGCAAAGGAAATTTTAAAGATGAAATCAAGAGTCAAAAATCAGCCGTGGCTACCTGGTTATAGAACTAAGACTTCGGTTGCGGCGGATGGCAGATTCGAGAACTTATTCCACTGAAGATACGGCGTGTATCCAGGACTGACATATGTTAAATTTGCCGTTCTGTATGAAAAATCATCTCGTTTTTGTGGCGTGAAATTTGGAAAATGAGGTTAGCAGGTGTCGTCGTCGTCATGAGACTGCGATTCAAATTAACAAGGTTCATCTCAAAATGGCCGTTGTGTACCTTCAAACATTATAAATGTATGAAGATATTGGTGGCTACTTATTAGTTCGGGGTCTTAAGATGAAATTTGAAGTTGGGTGGGTTAAAAAACTTTCTACATTTTTATGCATTTTATGAGTAGTAAATTCTTTAACTCACCACGAAAACCTGAAAATACTCTGTTGACCATTTTTAAGATTTCGAAAAATTTGGACTTAATATGGGTACAATGGTTCCTAATCAGTTGCAGAGAATCGTGGATATACGCTTGTCAGAACTCATATTTTACAGTAAAGATTTCTTAGCGGAAAGTGATGAAGACGGAAAGGGATTTTGGCCCACCCCGTTTCACAGAAAGCTGATAATGAGTTGTCCATAACATTTACATGTATTTTCGTAAATATTCGAGGAGATATAAAGGTGTTTTTTAAAAATTCCAAATTTGTCCGAATGTTTTTTGCTTATAACATGCAGAGTTTTCAACCACATTACTCAAAACTTACAGAATATTTGACAATATGTAAAAGAAGCATTTTATCAAAATTTAAATTAAATAATTTAAATATTACAGGAAATATGAGTACTTTTAATAAATAATTTTTTACTACACATGTGCGAAACGTAGCGAAATTTTTCTTCCATAATTTTAAAGCCAGTTATATAGGGCAACTTATATAAAAATTCCAGTTCAATACCATTAGTATTAAGAAAGATATCTGCATTGCAACTTGGTGAATTTCGGTACACTCTAATAGAAGCTAAATGATGAGGGTTCTTGCACAAACTGATATTTTCTAAAATTGATTCTTCGAACAGTAATATTGAAATTTAGGAAAGTTAAATATCCTGAATACTCATGTATACTTATAAGTTAAATACATAATTCAAATTACAGTTCGACGATTACTATGCGAAGATTCAAGTTTAAAAAATATCAGTTTGTGCAAGAACCCTCATCATTTAGTTTCTCTTTTGTGTACCGAAATTCACCAAGTTGCAATGCCGATATCTTTCTTAATACTAATGGTATTGAGCTGGAAATTTTATAAAAGTTGTCCAATATATCTGGCTTTTAAGTTATGAAAGAAATATTTCGCTATATTTTGCACGTGGGCATTAAAAAAGTATTTACTAAAAACACTCATATTTCCTGTAATATTCAAATTATTTAAATCAAATTTTAATACAAAGCTTATTTTATATATTGTCAAATATTCTGTAAGTTTCGTACAATTTGGTTGAAAACTCTGCATGTTATAAGCAAACAACATGCGGAAAAATTTGGGATGTTTTTAAGAAAACCTTTATATGTTCCCGAATATTTGGGTTGTGTTTACGCAAATGCATGTAAATATTATGCACATCAAACATAATCATTGATGAAAGTTGCATCTCGTTATCAGATTTATGTGAAACAGGATGCGTCAAACTCCATTTTCTCCTTCATTCTTTTCTAGTGGCCTCCGTAATTGCCTTCGTGACCGAATCTTCACTGTAAAATGTTAGTTCAGACAAGTGTATGTCCCACGATTCTCAGCAACTGATTGAGAGCCATTGTTTTCTTTTTTTAAGTCCAAATTTTTCGAAATCTTAAAAATGATCTTTATATATACACTGGTTGACAAATGCTAAAGTTCAATATTTTATTATAAGTTTTTAATCCAGTTAGCTATGCTATGAAATAACGGTAAGTTTTTAAATAACAAGAAGTGCAAATTTCTTCCACATCAAAACTGTTTAATTATAGTCAATGGGTTAATTAAGTTAATTATTTCACATTAAATAATTGAAATTAACATTTCTTTTTTTTTTACAATAAGAACTTGTGGTCTGGATTTTTCCCTTTAAAACCTTTTGCTTCAACGAGATAAAGTAATATTAAGCGAGGGTTATACAGTTATGAATGAGCTGTTATACAATTTTAGGATCTTGACTCTTGGAACTTTGAAGCTTTCACTTTTCAGCTTCTAAGAAATTTCATTCAGTGTCTGGAGGCATTTGATCTTTCTAACAAAACTAAAAATTTTATACGAATTCAATTCAAACATTTCAAAGTATTTATTATTAAGTGACAGCGAACTTCTCGTGAATGACATATTAATTAATGAAACCGATTCAAGGACTACATACGCAAGAATTTCCATGAAACACTGGCATAATTTCAAGATAACAAACAAGATTCAGGAAAACGAAACCTTTAACGCATGAGGATTACTCATTCCTTCAAAATCTCTTCTGAAAAATTGAAAAGCTTAGTAATAACCTGCTCATTAAATTTAATCTGCTAATATAATGATACAAATATGGAACGTCCATTATTTATTTATGCTTAAACTCGATTCTTTGGATATTCAAGTCAGAGAGTCATAAATAAAATAAAATAAAGTTTATTTTCTAGCTAAGATTAGTTGCCGGTATACAAGGCATCTGAATACGGTTAACTACTGCTTTAATTCCTTAAATGTACTGACCGGCTTGAAAAATAAGAAACAAAACTAATTGATCTGATCCCTATGATTATCCCGAAATCCTTTTATAAAAGTGTTCTTAAGGAAAATATTATATCTGAATTGAATCGTTTATGTCAAACATCCTATAATACAGAGTTCATGAAAGAATTTTTTTCCTTCTATTCATAGACGTTTGAAAGCTTATCCTTTTGTTCCTATTTCTTATAAGATTTGTCTTCGGCATTTTTTAATCAATTCTACAAAATCTGCATCGTTATAACACACTATTAGTTTAATATATTTGTCCAAGATGAATATTTATGGCAGTAAAGCCTAGAACAACCTTGTTTGGACACCTTGTAGAATTCAAGAATAAGCAATACGAAAAAAATGAAATTAATATCAATTAACAGTATCAATAACATGTATCGAAATTTTGGTAAATAAAATATGAAATTAATATCAATTTTGCTTGCATTTAAAATTATTTACAAAACATCTCAAATTAATTTTTTAATGATTGACGGAAAAAATAAATTATCATTCATTTCCTTTTGCGAAACTTTCCTACAGTAGTCAAATATTGTCAAGTTGTCAAAATAACCTTTTTTCTACAAGAATATTCGAAATGAATTTTTTTAACCTTCCAGCGGGCTCGCGTTTTCAGGACATACTTGCATTGTGCATCTTATTACATATTTTTATCGTTCTTTTATAAATTTAAGTGCAATTTTTATTTATAAAATCTTTGTTTACTATTAAGCTAATAAATACAGATAACATAAATAAAAGCTGTATTTATTTTTGTAAAACAGCACTACATATTTATGTAATACGATGCACGATATGTCGTAAAATTTGTGCAGGCGCGCCCGCTGGAAGGAAAATGCATTTAAAGTTTCGCTGGACAACTATAATAATTTTTTTCATTTCTTTCTTGGCCATTTTTCAAATAAATGAGAATGCTTAAATAAACTGATTTATAAAATGTAGAAATGCAGAATTCTAACTTTTATACGAATTTATTCAGTTTTTCAAAGTTAATTCTTGATAATCTTTTGTATTTCTAGACGTTCCTTTAGCAAATGACAAATCTGAGAATATTCCATTAGGAATCTACCAATGAAGATATCCAGGAGTAGTTATATAAAGGATTCTTAGACTTGGCTTGATATCAAAATCGATGACAGCCATAATTATCTCCAGTAGCATTAATCGAGTAATCAGCAAATAAGGTTCGAACGAGTTTATGACTTCTAAATGACATCGATTTTGTTCCATGGCAAGCGAAACTCGGCAAAATCAGATTACAAAACTATTACTTAATTCAAAAAGAAAAATGAAACAAATTAGCGAAAAACGTACAATACTAAGCAGTAAGTAGCTTTCTGTTTTAAAAATAGAACTTACATTTGAGTCATTTCAAGAGTAAAGGATTTCGTACCAAAAGGAAACTTCTTTTGCTTTGTGGAATTTAATTTATTTACTTAACCATTATGAGTCTTTCTTTTAATGTCCACTATTTACTTTACTGTTAATTGTAAAAGGCATTATTACTTGTTATTAAATTCCATGTCATTTGTAAACTGTCCAGTTACTTGCTTTTATCCATTCATTGTTTGTTTTAATTATACTTAATTACACTTTCTTACAAACTAAGTAATGATATATAAGTGAATAAAAAATCACATATAGTTTACTTTTATTGCATAATCATTTATACATTACTGCAACTAGCGTATGTTTAATATTATTCTTAATTGCTTACTTCTTCTTGTTCACACATATAATCATATGCTTACTTTGTATATCTTTGATAATTTTTGCACTTTTAATTTGTTTATATAAGTTAAGTTTTAACTGTGCTTGTTTTGACAAGATTAAAAACTATTTTATGTTTTTGTATATAAATAGAACGCGAATTTCATCTATCAGAATTCACTATCCAGGTAGTCGAACTAGTTTCAAATGGCACTACGACATTGCCACATTAGAAAATACTTATATTCGTTATTATACTTCTTGATACTTTATTTATAAAAAGTTAGAAAGGCTAATTTACTTTAAATATTGGAAGAAAGTAAGTTTCCAGGACGCCGTAAAGAGATACAAAACATAATTACCTGGAAACATTTATTGAAATATATACAGCACTCTTTCAGCTACCTCTCAACATAAGAACCACCGGAATTGAAACATGTGTCATACCGTGAGACCGATTTCTGTACACCGCTGTCGAAGAGATCCACCGCCGGAGAGCGGACAGACGACTGTCACAGGCTGACGTCACAGCCGTCTGTCTGCACGTCGTCGTCATTGGAGAAATGCTGTTTGGTCAGGAACCTTTTCAGGTGTTGGAACAGATGGTAGTCGCTGGGAGCAATATCGGGACTAAAGAACAATTACGGAGCTCAAATATCCCCCAGCTGAAACGCAGCAGCAGTTACTGTGTGCGCAGCACCGCATAAGGGCGAACGTGGTCGTGGAAACTTACTTTCGAGATGAACCAATAAAAAATTGTAAAAAGGTTTTTAAAAAGCCCACTCTTATTAATGTATTAAAATATATATAAAAAAATTATTATTATCTATCTGAAGGTCAACAAAAATCGTAAAAGAATTAGGCGCTAATATAAATATTCTAAGTAAATTGGAATTTTAATTATGTTCTTATTATATGCCAATTTTTACTGAATGTTTAAGAATTTTCTTGCTTTTGATAGTCATTGTAGACGTATTGTTTGCTACACCCCACTCTTTTACAGTTTTTGCTTTAACCTCCAAATTTTTGAAGAAAAAAACATTTCCTATATTTAAGAATCCTAGTAAATGTATGTTTTAACCCTTTCAAAGGCGGTGGGAAGTATATATTCATCGTATTCATCGATATAGTATAGTATAGTATTCATCGATTTTAACATACAAGGTAGGCTATTTTAAAGTTTTCAACAAATTTTTCGCTGAAAGGAAATCCTAGACGTTCCAATTTCTTATCTCAAACCCTAACAAAGTTGTCTTGAATTCTTAATTAATTATTAATTAATAAAATTAATTGACCATAGATAATGCCATCCAATAAGCTAAATGAATTTCTTTTCTTACATTAACGTCAACCCCAAAGTTATTTTATTATACCATTACTAGAAAAAAATGGCCCTTGAAAGGGTTAAAAAACAATTTTATTTTTACTACTTTCTAATTTTAGTTTTTAATTATTTTCATAATTCATTATCATATTCATTATGGAATTTTGTTATCAGTTTAAACGAATTCACTACTAGATGGCACCTCTCGTATTGAATTTATCAAATTGAAATTAAGCGATTCATTGATAATTAAGATTTGAAAACATTAATCTATTGTATTGTTATGTAACTACACGCTGTCCTAAGCTGCGCTCTAATGTCACTTTTATTCCCTCCTGCAAAAAAGCGTAATGGATTCCAAAATTTAACTGACGTCTGACTCCTTCTTGGTCGGCGTTGCATTTCATACTCTCGTATCTTTTGTGCCCGTACGCTATTTAAATCCGTAATTAAGTCAAAGTGACAATTAATTTCAAATACAAGAATCACCTGGTCAAACTTAAATGTCTCAAGTATCCTTTACCATCTTAACCCTCTGCGGACAGGTACGGAGTATAATGTGCGCTGCAGTTCACCTCTTCCGAGATGGAGGTGCAGGAAATCCAATTAACGAAGAGGAAAGCTGCTGAAATTCGGACACAAATGTGTATATATCCATCCATTCAATCCCCTAATCTTATTACAGCTATGAAGATAAAGTTTTATGCACAGAGTTTGAAAAAAATGGGAAACTACGCCAAACAGATCTGAGTGTTCTAAAAAGTTACCTATCCGTAAAGGGTTCAATAGATTGAAATAATAAAAAATATATCAAATAGGTGGTGGCATCTAATTAGGAGGTTAAATAAAAACGTAAGGCAAGGGGTTAATTCCAAAATTAAACACATCTGACGTGTATCACATGAGCACGAATTGGCTCTGTTATTCATTTTGAAGACCAGTTTGTTAAATTTCTGGTTGGGGGAATAAAATTGTTGTTTCAAATAAGTAATATATTTTTGAAGAAAATTTCTACTTTAAATAAATATTTAATAAGGTTTAGATATTTGTTTAAAAAGATATTGATAAAAATACAAAAAAGCCTTTGATAGATATTTTTTCTTATAGAAATATAATTAATCTTTCGCTGCAGATTAGTTTTCTCTTGTGATAATTTCAAGGTTTTAAAAATATTTCTTTTCAGAGGTTTTCTTGAAAATTTATTGAGATCAATTTTTTGCAGACAGAGTAATTTTTAAAAAATTAGCTTCTATTCTAATATCACTAATTACTGCTAGTTTTTAGTTCATATAAATAAAAAAGAAATTTGGGGTTGACACAAACGGAAGTGTAAAAAATTACCATTGGGAATAGGCTTAATTTGCTATTTCCTTTATTCTAAACTCATCTGCAAGAGTATAATCAGAATCATGGTTTTAATTAAACTGAAACATTTTGAAATGTGTTTCTTGTTTAATAATTATCGTCCCAGATATCCAGTTTGATCACAATAAAGAATAATTTAAATATATTATTGAAAATTTAGTCATGTTAGATATTTAAATATTTAATGCACGTCGTTTTTCTACTCTTATACTGCTGTTTACTGGAAGATTTTTCATCGTTTATTCGTCTACGTTTTGTTGCTTTATTATTTATTCATAAATGTTTCCTTTGCTTTTGATTTTTATTATTATATTTCATCTAATCTTACAGAGAACGGAAAAGAATTTTGCTAGAAATTTCACTTCTTTCTGACTTGCATCGTTTTATGAAAAAATTAACATTTTCTCCATTAATAATATATAAAATTTTAAATGGTAGAATTTGATCAATAAAATATTCTAAATTAATATATGTCAAAACTTTTAAAAATTCTAAAATGTTTTCACACATCATATGTTAATATGCGAATAATTATTTTTAGAGATTAATTATGAGGGTATTTTGCTTTCTCAGAAAAAACAATCATTGCAATTTTTTAAAAAAGGGTGTAGTTGCTGAAAATTCTACTGATGGGATAATGTTTTGTTTCAACATGTAGACCTGCGAATTTAAGTAACTAAAAAAATACAGTGTAATTTTATCTAGAAGGAAATTGAAATTTAATCATTTCCTTAACATACATAATTTTCATTTAATTTGATATGAAATATTAGCAGATCACTTTTCAAGAAAATTATTTGTATCGTGATTTAGAAAACAAAATCTTCTGAAAACTTAATATGTTCCTTAATTAACCCTCTGAGTGCCGAATTTTTAAAAATTACGTTTGAAAACATGATCAAATACCGCTGAACCAAACAAATTGTTATTTACATGCAAGACTTTATTAGTATAATATGATACGTATAATCAGAATCGTGGCTTTAATTAAACTGAAACACTTTGAGGTGACATGGTATCCAAAAAATCATCAAAATATCGAAAAAGTTTTTATTGGCTCATAATGATAGCTTAAATCATTCTAAATATGCCTGTAAAATTCCAGAGCTGTATCTTTATTTTTTATTAAGTTATTGAAGAATTTTTTATTCAAGACAGGAGAGTAAATAATGCTGCCACGCCAACTTTTCAGATAGCTGCAGTTTCTGAAAAGCTTGAACTTCTTCAAAATGAAAATAAAATACAACTTAACAAGACAAAAGGAACGTTGGCCATGTGTAAAGACTATAGGAGGGTATATCAAAGAAAAAGAAGGAAAATAATGTTGTATAATTTAGTACAGAAGAAACTAAAAGTAACTCGTAAACGCAGGGAGAAATTAATTCGTTAGAAAGGGGGAAATAAAGGTGTATATAGTTTATGCCTGTTGTAAATTTATGTTAGTAGCAGAACTTTGCATGGAATCAGCTCCGAGATATTTATTTCATTTTAAAAAAATTGTTAGGGTTAAATTTTATGAAATATTGATGTTTCCTTTGTTTTCCTTTTATATATGCATTATACAATTACAATATGACATTGTCATAAATTCTTGAAATTTTTTTATGGTAAGCAGTTTAAAATAAGTTAATTAACATATTGTAAAAGTTACAAGCTATTCTAAGGATTTTATATCCTGTTATTGAGGAAATGAAAACTTTAAATTGATATTTCTCCATGCTCTATTTTTGTTCATATACTATTTTTCGAAACCCTAAGGCTTTTTTAATAATTGAATGAGGGGTGTGAAATTTTGTATGCATGTTCTGAAACATAGGTTTTGTGGAATTTGGCATGGAATTAGCTCTAAGATGTATAGTAATTTTTTTTAATGTCGAAGTCAAAATTAATGCATTTTTGAGAATTTTTTTGTGTGTTTAAGAATAAAAAAATAATAATAAATTAAATATCAGCAGTAGAAATAAATCCATACCAAGTTTTATGTAGCATATTATGAGGTACTTGGAAAAAGATTTTTGGAAAAAAATTTGCATATTTAAAAAAGCCTTATGGATTTTTAAAAAGTTAATTTTTTTAAAAAAATTAATTTTACAGTTATTTTTTTATAAATTCAAAATTTTTGTGTGGGATAGTTATAGAGTAGTAGCTTATATAAAATAGAGCTAAAATCCAATTCCAAATATTAAAAATAAAAAATATTGTTCAGATGGTACCATATCGCCTTGAAATATGTTTCTTGTTGAATAATTAGCCTCTCAGATATCCTGTTTGATCACAATAAAGGATAATTTAAATATATTATTGAAAATATGATCATGCTAGAAGCTCTTTAGAAGTACTAAATAAACCCATTATCTTGCGAAAATCGTAGGATGCAGCAGAAAATAGACTGACTTCCAACACACGGAAATCGCAGGATAAGCAGTCGTAGGGTCAATCATAATTAAACTATTTCTAGTAAACTGCTACCCTTTCTATTGTTAAAAATGTTTCAAAACACGCATGTTAAATTTTTAAATGAGGTTTTATAAGTTCTAGGAAAGAGATAATTAACTTTTTGATGTCTGACACATTTTTAAATGCATATAATATTTTTCGATCAGCTTTTAAATTTCGTCTTTAAAACTAATTATGTAAAAGAACAGATTGAGAGTTTTCTCGTAGGAAGAAATGTACTAGAAAGTATATGAAAAGCATGGAGAGACGCGTCGCATTATTAAATTGCCACCAGAAGCAGAATATCGGAGGTTAAAATTCTTCTTGTGGTTTATAACAAAAATATGAAAACAGTAACTTTCCCATTTTTAAGTATAAAAATTGTATCTAGTATCTTATTTCGGTTTCTCAAACAAAGTAGCAGAAGAGATACTTTATAGCCCCATTTTCAGTACAATCTCAGTTTTCAAATCAGAAAGTTTCTTTTAGTTGATTTAATTTTTAAAATTGGGAATACGCTACCCTTGACCTTCTCGTATATTCCCACTTAAAAAACAATTAAACAGTCCTCTCGTTGACTTATATATTCCCAAAATTTGATAAATTCTACAATTTTGATCCAAGTACCACATACAAATTTCATCCGCCTCGCTCATTAGGTTATTGAATCATCGTTTTCACATACTTACGGATTGTCATACAGTTTACCCTTTGGCGCATTTGCTCCAAAATTTGATACTGGTCGATAATTTTGATCCACATGCGAAATTTCATCCATCTAGCTTTTTTGAGTTATTGTGTTCATACACACTTGGACTATGTTTCCATTAACCTCCCGTCGGGCGCATCTAATCTGTTAGATGAAGCATCCATATTTTTTTGTGCTAGAGTGCGGGTTTTACCGAGAAATGTGTGGGACCTCTAGTAGCTTCCTGGCTCCCTACCACTCACACTAGAGTATAGTGTTTTTCCCCATAGTGCTCTTTTGATGTACGTGAGGGGCACGTTAAGCTGGTAGATGAGTTGCCCCGACTACGCTTGTATTTTTGATTTCCCAAATTTTTCTCAATATTTCATTTTATATACCTGCAAAAGTTCATATTTCTGTGTCCCAGCCCCTAATTCAGTGATATTGATCGTTATTTCTATTATATTGTTTCAAAAATGTCGAATTATTTCAAGCTCTCATCGACAACAGTTGTCATTGACGGGAAAACAAACGTCAACTCCTTCCTGAATTCCTGGACATTTTGTTAGTTGAAACAGCAAGGAAATGCAAAAAAAGTTATTTAAGAACACTAATATAGCTCTGCATCACCGAATAGTTCAGTTTGATAAGCTTTTCTTTAAGCCTAAGCAAAAATTAAACTTTTAATTTCACAGATAAATTGCGCCTGAACGTATTAGCATTTGTATTGCACTCGACCGAAGGTTAACGGATTTGATCCAAATCTGATATATATCAACAATTTTGATGCACAGACCACATTTGAAATTTCATCCATCCAGCTCGTAGTGTTTTTAAGTTATAGTGCTCACATGCACGCCGGCGGACAAGCAGGCAGTCAGACACACAAACATAATTTATTGACATGCTTCAGGTATTGCTTGTTGGCTATTTCGAGGGCCCTAAAATTGCATTTTTAAGTCAACATTTGCTCTCATTTAGTGTTATTTATTTATTTACAACCCACTTCGCCCCACTCCCCCATTAGGTATGGAGCGGTAAAACGGCCGACGGGGAAAGTTCACACTCATCCCTCAAGAGGCCGGAAATAAACAAGCAAGGTAATACAAATCAGTGCACTCACAGACACTACCAAACCGAAAATAAAAGAATAAGTACAAAAATAGTCACAATATTCATAAATATAAATTTAAAAAATAGAGGAAATTCAGTAATTAACAAAAACCCGGTAAACAAGTTACATCATAAAAAAGAAGCAACAATCATCGTTTACAAACAATACATAATACGGTACATGTACAATACAATAAAAAACAAAACCAGCATAACTACAAATGAAAAACATCAGAATTCCAATAGACCACAGCAGGTCACCTCTATACACACATATATTTATAAAACACATGCATATATATTTAGTGTTGGTTAGATTAATTGTTTTATATGTATACACAACTTACCATTATTTTACAAATTTCTTAAAATATTTCGATGAAACAGTTATCGAAAACATCGCTGTTCAATTAATCTTAATTTATAAATATTGAATTTATTTTGATTTTTTTAATATTCAATTAATCCTAATTTCTTAATATTCAATTAATCCTAATTTCTTAATATTCAATTAATCCCAATTTCTTAATATTAAACTAATCTTAATAATTATTGAATGAATCTTAAGAATATTGCAGTTCAATTTATTACCGTTATATTTAAAGAACCTGCATTCCGAAATTACATTCAGGCCGCGCTGGCCTTGTGGTAAGGTGTCGGCCTCGAAACCCAATTCCACTGAAGAACCGTCGTGTATTGGGCCTGCTGCACGTTAAATCAAACGTAGGGGTCAAACTTCCTTCCGCTGGTGTGGTGCGGAAGTTTGGAGAGGGGGTGCCAACTCAGGTGCCGTCTTCGTCATCTGAGCGCTTTTCAAAATTACGAGGTCCGTCCCAAAATAGCCTTCCGCTTGCTTCAAAACGGGACGTTAATAGAACTAAACTAAACCAAATTACATTCCCATGACCCCTAATTTTTGTGTGTAGTTTTTCCGGATGCTGCTGTCCCCGCCTCTTGGTGCATCTTGTGTCATATCGGTCCGATTTAAAAGTGATTTTGGTTAGTTCTGAAAAGAAGCCTAAGTAACTGGGCATTATATGTTATGGCTGTTAAAGAGCATTATCGTCTAATCGGTCGGATCTAAATCTCTTATTAACAACAATATAGTCTTGAAAAAATTCCCTTTCAACCCCATGCAAAGTCTATTAACACCCGCAACATGTATTTGTCTATTAGACCCATTTATTATAAGTCTTTTTTATTCCGTGTAACGCTTGCTGCCTACCTTTTGGACGTTAAAACTTCAAGTTGCTTGCGCTCCTCAAAGATTTTGACCAAAAAAGTCAGAAAAAAATTCAACGAACTACCGGCACCCAAAGGGAAATCTTTCCACAGGGAGCTGAATCGAATATCGAAAAAAGTGTTTTTACGACCCACCCTGTTATGAATTGTCTTAAAGGTCTTCTAGCCCCTCTGGAAGGCGGTTGCGACCCTATGCGGTCATATGATTTTTGTTTGTTTGAGGACAACAGAATTGCTATTTCATTTTGTATACGATATTTTGCATCACTTTGTATATACCGTAAATGTTTCATTAGACAATATGCAAATCGCCTTCAATAGTTACCAACTGTAACATTGCTAGCAAAAGGACTCCCTTCTAGTCTGAAATATTGTTTCTACAAAAGCAGATGATGACACGTTCGAATTCTCGTTGCAGTATTTGCTCACTAAATTACATAAGCGCAAGTAGACAAGAAATGTGACAAAAGTCAAATATGCATCAGATATTCATTATCTATGGCAGGTCAAAAAGTTTTATCTTGATAGAAATTTCCAGAAAGGAACAGTGTGATTTAATATTTATCTATAACATAATTTCAACGAACACAATCAAATTCATTCATGATCAGTTCTATTTCGATTAGAATGTATCGTTGTAATAAGTGAAGAGATAATTCAAAATTCCTCACACAGCTCTTCAGAAAACTTGCTGATTTGAAAAGGATTCTGATTTCTTTAAGTATCACACCGTAAAAACGCATCAATGTATAAGCTATGGTATAAGGGTGGCAATAACTATTACTAATATTTCAAAATCCTATATATTTTATATAGACGGAATTAAAATGATAATGAGATTTGTTTGTCATTCGTCTCCTGATAACTTCTAGCTATTCACTAAATGAGAATTAAATTATATTTATTATAAAGTCCATTTACAAATGCCACCGATTACGTTTGCTATTTCATCCCATCGTATTCAAATGAATATATTGGCGAAGTTATGAAAAAGTCTCATTTAAACTTAATTTTGGGAAATTTTCTAGGTTATTGTGACAAATTCGTCTTGTGGGTGTACATGAATGCAGTCCAATAAGCAAGATTACAAAAATAAAGCTCTTTATTTTACATGTATTCTAAGCAAAGAAACATAACCTAAATATTAAAACAGCAGTTGTAAAAAAATTCACAACAGAGATTACCATTAAATTTCAACACAGCGCTCAAAGGTTTCTTATTAGCTCACCAGCTTGCTTGCAGATCAAACTCCAACTGACTGTTCTTGGCTTGAGAGCTTGCCTTTATACTTTTCAACAGGAAGTGACTTCATTTTGTAGGAAGTGACGTAATCTCTAGAAAGTTCATGAAACCAGTAGAAAAAGGTGGAAAATTTGAGGTCCTTCTAGAAAATTCCCTTTGTCGCCAAAGTCGCCAACTTTGCTGCCAGGTCGCCAAAATGGTCGCCAAATTTATCGCCACGTCGCCAAGTTTTTCGCCAAGTCTAGCATCTCAGGGAAGCGACTTTATAGCTTTGTAACATTGCTCCCCTCTTCAAAGACTGCACGTCCCGGTAGTCTCATTACATAGAACTATGAGCAGTGGCCCTGTATGGAGCTAACCGATTTATATGGATGACTTTTGGCTTGGTGTTGGCCGACCTCTGTACTCTGTAAACAACATCGTTCAGTTTCTTGACAACAGTATACGGTCCTTCCCAGTTCTGTTGTAACTTGGGGCTCAGGCCTCTCCGTCGCTTCGGGTTATACATCCAGACTAGATCTCCCTCCTTGAAATGGTGGTCTGTTGCTCTGAAGTCGTAACGAATCTTCATTTGTTCCCTGGACAGTTCAACTTGCTCTCCGGCAGATGCCTCTACGCTTTCCAAACGTGCCTCTGAATTAATCGGCGAGGAAGGCGTATCCCTCGGTCTTCCAAAGAGAATGTCACAGGGAAATCTTAGCGTCCGATCAGAAAACGTCTCTGCTGGAATCCTTCCAGTTACCGACTTTCCTTGTTCTGTTTTCGGCCCTTTTCGGGCTCCACAAGCTTGGCATTCCCAACACCATTTCTCAACGTCCGCGCGAAGTCGGTCCCAGTAAAATCGCTCCCGAGTTTTACGCAAAGTTTTCATGACTCCAAAATGTCTTCCACTTGTGTTGTCATGAGTCTCTCGTAGAACTTCTTGAATTCTGCAATTCGGGAGAATTAGTTGTCGTCGATAAAAGCCTCCATCATTACTCTCCCACTTGCGATATAGAACACCATCTTTAAGATAAAAGGAGTTCCAAAGAGCCCAATATCGTTTGGTTGCAGGACTCTCATGAGCTATTTCTTGCCAAGATGGTCGATCTGCCGAATTTAGTTTCATCTTCAGAATTGGTCTAATATCTGGATCTTCCAGCTGTACTTTTTGAATCTCACTTAAAAGACCATCTGTTTTCAGTTGCCATGATTAAGGCTTCCACAGAAATATCTGTTTCCGTTCTGGACTTCTTTTCAGCATTCGAACAAGGTTCGCAGCCTTCAAAACAGAGTCGTCGAGATTGCACATTCTTTCCATCAGAGGTTCTTTTGCGATGTTGTATACTGCCTGAAAACAAAGAAATTTTCTCCGATCCTGTTCGTATCTCGTTCTTCTCCAGGTCTACCGTAAATTTAAATTTTTGTAGAAAGTCCAGGCCGAGAATACAGGAATCGGTGATATCAGCTACGTAGACTCTATGCTGGAATTTTCTGAATCCACATTCGATTGAAGCATCAAGCTTCCCTTGTATCTTTGCTTTTTCACCTGTGGCAGTCTTAAGGGTCAAATTTGGAGGCGTGTAAATAAGTCTTTCTTTCACTTTATGGGCCAGGTCTGCTCTTAAAAGAGTTGTATTCGTGCCTGTGTCCACCAAAAACAAACACGGGATATCACAAATCGATCCTTTCAGATAGAGTCCATTTCCCCCACCGCTAAGTGTAGAAACTTTCAGTCCTTCTTCAGGGGATTTATTCAGAGTAGGTATCTTTTGTTCCGCAAGACGACCGCATGTCAATTTTATTGAGTGAACGTCATTCACTTGACACGCCCTCTGTACATGCCCCTTCTTAAAGCACTTCCAACAAGTCAAGTTCGGATTTCGCCGAGGAGCGTTCTGTTCAGCAGCAAGACTCTCCACTAATTTTTCCAACGCTTTCAATAGAGATTCAAATTTATCATCTCTTTCTTTCCAATTGTCATCGTCTGTCTCCATTGACCTTGCGTGTATAAAGATCTTTGAAGTAGTTTTCGCAGATTCAAATTTCATGCTATATGCCAAGGCCGATTTCAAATCCGTAAAGTCCATTAACCTTGTTGAAAGTTGCGTTTCTTTGTCTCGGATGGCGTCGACGAAGTACTGAGCTGCTAAACTTTCCCGAACATCCAGAGGGCACTCGGCGTAGGCCAGGCTCATTAGTCGTTCCACATCGGCAGCCAATACCTGAAGGCTTTCTCCTGGCTTCTGTCTTCTTGTTTTCAGTTCAGTTCTATAAAACTGCGTCGGGTGGCTGTCTCCAAATCTAGATTCCAAAGCTTTCTCGATGGTCGTTAAGTCTGTCAACTTATCAGCAGGGATTCCTTGAAGAACCTCCGCTGCTGATCCTCGGAGCGATGCCACAAGTTGACTGGCTTTCACAAAATCCGTCCACCCATTTGTAGAGCTAACGACGTCGAACTGAGTCTTGAAAACGGTCCACGATGTTTGTCCGTCAAATGTCAAAAGTTTAATTGTTGATCTGGTATAAATGAGTTCTGGACTTGTCTGGAAATTGTTTGGCCGGTCCTCAAGTTCACTTATTCTCCTTTCGAGGTTACCGATCTTCTCTTGAACTTCGCTCTCAACTTTATCGATTTTTCCTTTCACGCATTGTACTTCCTCTTCTATTTTTCCAATGAATCCGTCGACATAGATTTTAATTTCGTCAACTTGACTCTCAACGTGTGCTTGTATCTGATTCTTTATTTCCTCTTGTCCGGATCGCATCTCTTCCTGCCTAGCTTCCATTTTCTGCTCTAATCCGGCCTGTGCAACCCTCATCTCTTCCTGTCCAGCCTTCATCTCTGCCATCATGGCAAATAGCTTTTCAAATTGTTTGTCCATCTATCTGGTCAAAGGTCCGGTCTCTGGCATTCACAGAAAAATTTTTAAAAAAAACCACTTCTGACACTAAATGTGACAAATTCGTCTTGTGGGTGTACGTGAATGCAGTCCAATAAGCAGGATTACAAAAATAAAGCTCTTTATTTTACAGGTATTCTAAGCAAAGAAACATAACCCAAATATTAAAGCAGCAGTTGTAAAAAAATTCACAACAGAGATTACCATTAAATCTCAACACAGCGCTCAAAGGTTTCTTATTAGCTCACCAGCTTGCTTGCAGATCAAACTCCAACTGACTGTTCTTGGCTTGAGAGCTTGCCTTTATACTTTTCAACAGGAAGTGACTTCATTTTGTAGGAAGTGACGTAATCTCTAGAAAGTTCATGAAACCAGTAGAAAAAGGTGGAAAATTTGAGGTCCTTCTAGAAAATTCCCTTTGTCGCCAAAGTCGCCAACTTTGCCGCCAAGTCTAGCATCTCAGGGAAGCGACTTTATAGCTTTGTAATATTAGGATATTCATCGCTTCAGATTCATTCAGGTTCAATTCGTCCGTGGTGAATTTTGCCTCTGCATATTTTGCATTTAAGAATTGCATTTTTTACCGTCTTCATGTATTACAGATTATGAATTTCAAATGGACGCAGCTATGCAATTAAGAAATAACTCAAAAGCGTATGTTTTAAAATACATCTCTTTCCGTAAAACATTATATTAAAAAATACAAAGGCTGTATTGTTCTAAAATTAATTATTATAAGTAATCTTTTGTACAACTTATAAGATTAGATCAGTTTTTCAAAATAAACTATTCGCACACTCTTAGGTACAGTTTAGAATAATGAACTCGAAATCCACAAAATGGTAGTTGGTTCTAAATTCAATAATTCCTCCCAAATGTTAGTTCTAATTTCAAAAAAATTCTGATTGCGATCTAAAACTTATTAATAAAAATAATAATGTAGTTTCAAAGGAATAATTGTGAAAGCGTCAAGCTCTGCAAATAATACTAACCAATATTTTATGAATGTGATAAAAATTCGAAATTACTTAGAGTATATATAATTAATAATTTGACCTGTCCTTACGGATACACAAATTTCGACCACTAGCAGTTCTGAAGAACATCATTTATATCAGCGACAGAAACTGTTCATGGTTTTTTGTTGATTTCCAGATTTTTTATTTAAAAAATTATATTCAACATTGCAGCACGCAAATGAAAGCGTGCTTTTTTTAAAAACTTATTTGCTTTTATTATTTTTTAGTGTTTATAATTAATTGTTATGATCATTATGGATTCTTGTACTCAATTTTATTCAATTTCACTACGAGATAGCGCCTCTCCTATTAACAAAAGTAAAAAGCAAATGTAACTGATAAAAAAATTATTTTCTACATTCTAGTACACCAATAAAAGCGTGCTTTTTAAAAACCTTTTATTATTTATTCAAAGTATAACATTAATTAGCATAATATTTGACAAAATTTCTAATTGTATATATTGAACCAATATAAGAGAAATCATGTTTCATTCTTGTCAGTTCTTTCACCTCTCCATCAAATGTGTTTCAATTTTTTTTCTTTGTTCAAAGGATAATATTTATCAGCATAATATTTACAAAATTTCTAATTTTGTATATTGAATTTTTAATTTTGTGTATAAGAGAAATTATGTTTCATTCTTGTCAGCTCCTTCACTTCTCCATCAAAAGTGTTTCAAATTCTGCATATTAGAACTGCTACGATGAAATTCCATTATATAATTTAAGCCAGAATTGCTTTCGGAAACGCATGAATTTTTCACAATGTCTTGCTTGCTAATTTAGCGATAACTGTCAAGTGAGTGATAATAATAACTGCTTTTGCGGGTGCTGATTAAGAAGTAATTTGGTTTGAGAGTTAATAGACGGGGAGAGGAGTGACGCAAACGGGAATAGTTTAGGAGTTCTTTATTAGTTTGGTGAATCATATTTAATTAAGTTTTACTAACTCTACGTTCATCACTATTCATTGGATGTTGTTCTGAATCCATGTAATTATGCAACATAGCTGGTAAGTAAGTTGTCCTGATTGTGAATTTACTCAGATAAGTCTAGTACAGTTTCCTGGGAAATCTAACTTTGCTGTACAGTAATATGTGTTAAATCAGCTTCTATTATTCACTGATTAGTCATAATTTTGTTGGATTTTCGGAGATTTTTGAGTGAATCGATAGAAAGAAAATAGCGGATAGTACATGACAAAGTTTGCTTAACCTATCAATTTAGGTAGATAAACTTTTGCTTGTTAAGAAAAAATTGGTAAAAAGATAGGTGAACACAGATCAAGACAAAATCTAATACAAACTTTAAAATTTTCCATTCGAATTTTTAACACATTTGATATCATTTTCTCAAGATGATGGTAAATTTTAAGTACATGCTGTCGGAATGTAAAATGCCTTTTCTTAGCGTGGTATAGAAGTTAAGAGAGGGATTTTGACTTAGATACAGTTCACGCAATCTGGGTATGGTTCAAAATTATGAAGTACATCCGCAACAGGCCTTGCGTTGCTCCAAAATTTTGAATTCACATTTAATTTAGATTGAAGACAAGAACAGGAAAATATAACTAGGAATAGGTATTTCAATGATAGTAAGATAATGCGGTCTAAACGAGTCTAGATAATGTCGTCTCATAGTACCTAGATTATGTAGTCTAATTTACAACACAAGAAACCCCACGTTCTCTTTCAGAAAAAAGTAAAATTTTTCAATAGTTAATTATTCACAACAGCATAACTTCAAATGAACAAAAAAAATTTATGTTCCAAAGCATACGAAAAACTCATTTAGTGAATATTGAACCAAAATAAAGACATGGATAGATATCTCGTTATTTTCTATGAATGAATAGTGAACATATGTAAATACCAGATATTTTAAATACTCAAACGAGTCTTCAAAGTCCTTCGAAAGATCCAAAGAAACATGTTGGAAGTCATGACGCAGAGATTCCTTGTCAGACCGCTGCAGGGTGAGAGGGCCCTGGTTAAAGGGTACCCCGCCCCATGATAAGTCTTATCAGTAGCTGAAATGTGACTGATTTTGAAAAAGGCACATAGTTCAATTATATAATGCTTAGAAAAAAGTCAGCTTTCATAATAGTCACCATACGGATTTGTTCTCGGATTCAAGTTATGGAAAATTATTACTGCGACTAAAATAATTTCATTAGTATTTTATGCAATGAATTCAAAAAATGAGGAAATCTACATTATTTCTTACAATTTAAAAGCCGTAATATATACCCGCTACAGTCGATTGATTTCAAGTGCAAAAAAACAATTCTTACACTTTTATAACTTAATTTCTTTCATGTTTGTAGGGATGGGGAGAACCTGCCGGTTCTAACCGAAAACCGTTTTTTTTTTCGGTTAAACGGTTTTTTCGGTTATTTTTTGTCCCATTTATAACCGGTTTTTTTTTAAACCGGTGACAAAATCAACTATCAGAAGATAGTCTGAAATGGTCTAAAATAGTGATAGTCAAGCTTTCATAACTCGATCAGTTGCAGAAGATTGGGACATTTTGTTTAAAAGTTTAGTGTGCTAAAAATATTTAACTAAATATTTTTAATAGGACCGAGGGACTGTATAAAAATTTAGACATAGTTATTTTTATCATTATAATTATTGATTCAAACAACACAAAATACGATTATTCACGTCTGTATTATCTAATTTCTTCATATTAAACCGGATTCGACAAATAACTTGATACGTTTCATAAATATTTATTTTCACATCACATTAACATAAATGCGGACCTAAAGCGCATCATGAATAAGAATAAAGACGAAGAAATATTGTTAGAACACATTTAACAGAATTCTGAAAGAACATTAAAAAAATGTTTAAACATAGATGATTAACGATTTATATAAGGAACAACACCATATTCTGAACTCAGAACTGCCTCAGCTATTCTTTATCGTACTAGTTGCCAGTTGCTCGTTGTTGTTCCTGTTTGTCATTGTGTCGCAATCATTAGTACGGGAATCTTACAGCAAGTGCGGTGGAAGTGAAACGCAATGCTCCATTTGCTTGAAAAGTTCTTTTGGGAGCAGAAAAAATTTCACATGCCGGATTTGTCATTTACAGCCAAAAAATATTTTTCTTTAGTTGGAAGTTCTGCGTTTTCTGAAAGATTAGTTTTATCGTTGAATGATATTGTTTCCAATTAGAGGTGTCGACTCACGGATTAACACATCGCTGAAGGAGTTTTATGAACAGTTAAATATCGACCTATGAATTGATTTCCTGTAAAAACAATATTGATAAAAAAACATTTGTCTACAAACGGCGTTTTCTTATTATATAAAAAAAACGAAAACCGGTTATTTTGAGCGGTTAAAAGAGCCAGGTTAAACCGGAGGTGAAAAAATACCTAAATAACCAAAAACCGGTTGTTTTTGGAAAAACCACCATCCCTATATGTTTGTAAAGATTGAACTTTGTAATCGATTTTTTACTCACTTCTTGATGTGCTTAAGTTCTGAAATTAAATATAGTTGTGGGCACCCAATGAAATATAATATTTTCAAAGCTTAATTATCAATTAATAGATTAATTTTAATTAAATTTGGATACCCTGTGAGAGAGCGCCAAATCTCTGATGGAGAATCAAAGTGAAAATTGTTTAAAAGATTCTATAATAGTTATAATAACGAATTATCAGATGTATAAAAGAATAGAAAATAGGAAACAATTATCAATAAAAATAATTTTTCAAAACCACAATTTTACTAGGGCACTATGAAGTAGAACAAAAATAAATCTTCAAAAGCGTGAGACGTTGAAAAAATTACGACAAAAAATTAGACCGCAATGAATATTATAAGAAAGAAGATTCATAAACATTCATTAAAATTTTCAATATGTATATTGTGAATGCGGGTGAAATTCCAATTTACTTAGAGTATATGCAGAGTGTTTCAAAAAAACGTAGCCAAACTTTAAAGATTGGGCAGGCATACAGAAACAAGTCATTTTCGCGCTAGAAAATGGGGTCGGAAATGCAAAGGGGATTCACTACGGCGGCTCTTTGTCAGTGAATTAAGTAAAAGAAAAGGACACACCAGATGAAATGTACCACACAAATTGAGTGTAATACAAATTTCCAATAGTTCAACAGCCGAACTGCATGAATAGCAACATCAAAAGAGTGTATCGCCTCAGGCAGCAAGTCCTTTGAACACTTTCTTTTGTATCCCTAAGGTTTGTTGTTGATACTGCGTCCGACTTGCCATTATCAAATCTGCCATGCCGCATATAACTTGTAATGTTGTTATTCAGGCAACTGGGTTGTTGTGCTATTGTAAATTTGTATCCACTTAATCTGTGTTGTGAATTTTCTCTGGTGTATACTTTTCTTTTACTCAATTAATTGTCCTCTGTAGCAAATTCCCTTTGCATTTCCAACCCCAAGTTCTATTGCGGAATTAATGACTTGTTTGTGTATGCCTGACCTACCCTTAAAGTTTGGCCACGTTTTTTTAAACACCCTGTATATCAGTGCCTCAGACTTTTACGATTTTGTCTTTGACATCCAGGGTTTTGATAAAATAATGTTTTTCCATCCATTGTTACTCTATAAAAAGCTTATTTCTTTAAACATTATTTCTATTAATAAATTTTCCTAAATAAATAATGGCAATCATAAATAATATTCACTGGTTAAACAAATCTTTCATTGGAACAGTATCTTAATCATGTGCATATTTATCGATCTATTTTTGGTTTAAAAATTATGTTTCGTTTCGTATCTTCATATTTTTGCATTGGGATTTATTAATATTAGCTACAACAAAGAAAATTTTAAAAAACGAGAAGAATCCAAGGATGCAATATATTAATATTAAAATCTTTAATAGTAACAGGAAAGAATTTAAACTATATAATTTTTAGTTGACGGTACTCTATAATCACAATTTTTACCAGAAAAAAAATGTATCGGTGAAGCTCGTTTTTTAAATTGTTCAAAAATTAAACAAGACATCCTAAGATAACTGAATATTTATTGCATTTAAAATGCCAGAGAGGACATTCAACCGAACACTGCTCGTGCATATATAAATTAATTACAAAAGGAATGGAGTAATTGACTTTAGTACTGAAAATAGAATTGATCATTTTTTTTTCTTTCCTAATTTTCTAAAGGTTTCTTTTACATTCCAAATCAGGAGATGAAATAGATGCTGATTGCGACCAATTTATAATTTTTTTTTCTCGAAAGGCATTAGTTTCCTTCTTGAGAATCCAAAGGATTTTTTTTATTTTAATCTCGATTCATTGATCTAATTTTCATCAGAATTGGTTTAGTTAGTTACCATTGCGTTTAAAATAAATTCAAAACTTTTAGAGTAGTAAATACGTTTGCCTTTTTTTAATAGAAGGTAGGAGAAGAAACAGAAATCAAAGATATGAATAGATCTTGTCGGAAATAAAGAGAAGTTAAAATATAAATTAATTAATAATATTATTCAGACCACTGGTAAGAAAAAAGAAATGGTCAGGTGAAAGTTTAATCTCGGTGATATGCATTTCAGAAACAAAGGAAATGAAAAAATAGTCAAAAATTTGATTAAAAACAGATTCCAAAAACACACTTCTATTAGTGTGCTAAACAGCAGAATGTTTTTCGTTTTAGACATTAGTAAAGTTTAAAAAAAAGTTTAAAACTGAACTAAAGGGAAAGATAGGCAAATCATCCTTAGTATAAACATAATGCAATCGTTGTTGTTTAATAATCCATCTATAGGCATGGTTTTGGTGGTACTAATTCCACTTAGACTCATGATGAAGGTTAAGTGTGACATTTTCTGTCGGTCAAAGTGACCTTTGAGCACACAAGTCTGACTTGCTTCCAATATAATGCTAAGTTGCTGTCCTAAATTTGTGTCTCGCATGGAGGAAAAATCAGGAAAACCTCCAGCAGAGAACAATTCCTTTCTAGAGCCCACACAGGTCTAATAGTGTTTGAATCATTCTGGTTAAGAGCCCCGCCATAGGATAGAACCCATAGTCTTCTTCTTTTCTAGAGCCCACACTGGTCTACCAGTGTTTGAAAAATACTGGTTAAGAGCCCAGCCATAGGATAGAACCCATAGTCTTCTTCCTTCGATTCATGTTCCTCTCCCATATCTAAACCCTCTAGACCACTATTGGGCTTTCAGAGACGTGATGTTTATAAATTTTAAGTGGTATAGGACTGAAATAAATACTAACAATTGTTATAAACGCCCAAATTTCAAACTGATTAATGCATATAAAGAAAAGTAAGGTAAAGACCTCTAAGGTGGAAAATGGTCAATTTTTCTACGTTTTTCTTTCTTCTAATTTTTCCCCTTTCTTGCAACATTCGTATCCCCATATTTTGAAATTAATACCATTTGGCGTTTTTATGAAAACTGTTTTTTTTAAATCTCTATAGTGCTCTAAACAAACACGCTGTAATTCCAACTACCATGTATAAAAGTAATTTTCTTATTTATCATAAAATAGAAATAAAACCAACAACTCAACTTCTTAATTATAATTTTGGTACTTCCATAGGCATGTTTCGAATACTAGTGTACTTTTATTAAATCGTTATTAACCCTTTCTTAAAGAACTGAGAGAATCTAACTCCTAACTTATAACTGTAACATGTAATTCTGAAATCACCCTCTGATATTAAATCATTTTTACCTTTCGTGTAGCAACAGTTTTCAGACTGTTCATAATACTTCTTAATAGAAAATTTTCAATTTTATATAATTATCATTGCATTTGTAATTTGCCTGAATAGAGCATTTTTACTTCCTTGCAAGGTGATTACAAAAATATTGATTGGCATTCCATGATTTGAAGATTGAAAAGAGCAACAATTCAAAACAACGATTACAATACAGAAGATAAACCCAACATTCTGAAACACGGGATGTCAAGAAAAAAATTAATCAAAATCTTAATAAGGACGAACACCTACGGAGATTATTTTTGAAAAATGAATATTTTACAATTGCTTTTTTATTTTTTCAACAAACCGACTCGAATAAATACCGATTAAAAGGAAACTACTTATGTTTTGCTTTTAAAATGTTATAAAACGTTTTTTTGTTCACATATAAAATATGAAAATAGTTTACTCCAAAAATTAATATAATTTATTTCAATACCATAATATGAAAACATGTTAGCAAATCGAAAGAAAATGAACAAAGGTCGAAAGGACGTATTTTAGAAATTTTGAAAACTCTGTGGAGCTTCCTCACATACACAAATACATACAACGCAATACACACGCATACACTCGTACACTCAACACATACACACTTTCACACAATCTCACGCACATATTTATATATTCATATTTCCTTAGAAAACTTTAATCATTTATAATATTCTTTATCATATTCAGAAAAATATGCCCAGAAAATTTCACGATCATGAAAAAAAAAAGATTTTGGATTTATTCTATTTATGATAGGTGAGGATGTTCCAAGTATCTCAAACTAAGATGCATTTAAACGTTAAAAAAAATAACAACTACATACTTTCACTTAAAGGAGACCAGAAAAATTTCAAACACATTTGTAATCTAGATTAGTATATAGAAAATGATCAAGTTCTGGTTTTAAAATATGCATTCTATTATTCTTGAATTATGCTACTTTAATGATTCTTTCGCATACTTCAGTAATTACTACTAAAATAATAGTTATTTATCTATTTTGTTGGGAGAATTTATTTCATTTAAGTACTCAACTAAAATTAAATTTACGTTTTATAAGATGTATCCTTAATTTTAAAATCGCAAGTATTTTAATATTCATATTGTCCGTTTTACGAAAATTAAATCTATCTAAAAAAAGGCATTCTCAATTTTGAAATTAGGAAAATAAAAGTTAAATTTTTCCCATTTCCGAAAAAACGAATCGTGTATTGTAATTGATGAATGAAAGGTTGTGTTTGCATGAAAATAAAAAAATTTACATCTGAAATGAATTTTGAAACGTTTTTTTTTATAATTAAGAAGATTATTGAAGATTATGATCTTCAATAATCTGTGAAATATATTTTGGTTTAAGTAAACAAGTTACCTTACACACTGATTTAATTATATTATTTATGTGATATGTACGAGCCCATAGGAACTGTTAGATTTCTACATGTAGTTTATAGTTTAAGGTATGGTTTTAATAATTTTTGAAGTGTAAAATAACACCATTATGGGAGACTGTTTTTTATTCTGTTGGAGATAAAAGTATCATTGTCAATCGGAAAATCAACCCCCACATGATTTTATATTGAACCGAAAGACAGCCAACACTACTTAAATAACGTTTAGTTTAGTTACATTAACATCCAGTTAGAAGCAACAAGAGAGCAATTTTGGGACCTGTCTTCGTCAATTTTAACCGTGGTCAGATGACGAGGACGACATCTCAGTCTCCACCCACTCGCTTCTAAACTTCTACGCCGCACAAGCAAAAGGACATCTTACTCTAGACGGCAGATGTACCCAGCACCAGAGACACACATTCTGCGGGTATTATTCGAACCTGGAGTCCTCCAGTCCCTCGCCCATACCTTAACTCCAGTTCACCGCATCCCATTTAAACTACTAGTTACTCTATATATAAAAGGCAATGCGTGCGTGCGTGCGTGCGTGTGCGTGCGTGCTTGCGTGCGTGCGTGCGTGCGTGTGCGTGCGTGCATGTGTCATGTTTTGGTTAGACGTAAAACATTGCATTTACAGTCCTGAAATTTGGCACAGAGGTAGCACTAATGGGGACTCAATGCACCTCGAAGCCCAAATTTTAAAATGTAATCTAGATAATTTTTTATTTAAAGTTTTGTGTCGTTTTGCTTAATGAAGTACCCAAGTACTACACTTTGAACAATGGAAACAAAACGTGGCAAAACGTCGAAAGCAAGGGCAGGCTGTACTGGAAGAATCAGAAATAAGATCCAGCGATGCTCTTGGGCGGGTGTACACTGAGCATCCAATCTATAGACGAATATCAAAGAAAGTATATTTGTCTTTATCTATTCAGGTGTATTGGTCCATTTGAAATCATTCAAAATTTCATTCGGTTTTCATTCTTTAACATCCTGCGTGGTTTATAGGAATCATTCTTATAAATCCTAAAAAATAATTGTTTATTTGAAAATGTAACTTCAGTTTTAAATCATTTCGTTGGATGGCTTTAATTTAAATATCTAATGTCGCCTATTAACTATTTGAAACAGGATCCAAAGATTTTATTGTGTCAGCCTATTTGAATTATTACTCCATTTTAGAGGGCAAACCAACTGGTTGTACCAAGAATCAAGTATTTATTTTTACTTAGTTTGAATTCTAATAGCATCCTTTGCACAAAAATTAAAAATTTTATTATTGCAATTTAAAAAAAAAACCTATCTTTGCTTAATGCGTTGCTGCGAAAGTAATAAGCGGGGAAATCAATTATTATATATATATATAGTCAAATCGTTGGCCAATAGCTAATTCTTTACTGTTAGAGATAGGCATACACTTCCACTTGGAAATTTTTTAAATTGAAGTAAAGAATATTTTTATGCTGTTTGAATCTATAAATGCATTAATGTAAAATAAGTGCATTTCTGAAATTTTTATACAAGTTTTTGTTAGTTATATATATATTGTTGAAGTCATTATTCCACGGTCAACGCCGTGCGCTTACTGATAGTGGCTGATAAAATAAGGTATTTCATGAAGGCAATTTTTCAATTTTACTTCATTTTCCAAGATGTTGATTGAGACGTCTGCATAAAAATTACTTTATTGTGGTTGAGAGCGCATGACCCCGTATGTTTCACACGTTAATATCATTTTAAAAGTAGAATTAACAAACTTAAGCCAAATGAGCTTTTTTAATTTCTTCAGTTTCCATTCGAAGCTGGAGTTTCATTAAAAGTTAAACACTCGACTTTCCTACTGGAATTGAGGTTCATTTTTCATCTGCTTTTCTTTTTTAAAAAGACATAACCCTTGAAAATTCCAAGGTTTGACTTGATCCTCCCGCACCGCACAAAATCGCTTATGGAATCGAATGACAAATACTTTATTTCTTACCGCCATTTCATACTCTTCTCTGTTTAAAAACGGTTCGGCATTTGGCTGATATCCAAACAAGGAATTGAGAGTCATTTTACCGGTAAAGCTTCTTTTCATTTCTTTTTCTGTCGAAGAACGTCTTTTTACGAACGGGAATAATTTCCAAAAGAAAATGCTAAGTGTCTCCGAAAATCAATACAATGACTCCATGAATAAAAGATCTTCTTTGAACTCCAGAGTGTTTTAATGAATACTAAACAATATTAACGCAGCTTACCTTACATCAATGACTTACCCATCCCATGAGATTGTCCTCAGTATAGAAGCCTTACAACAGACTTGAGTCAAAATCGTCAGGTGGATTTTGTGTATCTGCTTCAGCCATTGTATGAGAGCTTTCTTGTCGCAAAGTATTAAGTATGGCAGTCTTTATATAAATTTGAGGGAAAACGACTAAAATTATAAAAATAAAAGCGTTCTTAGAATTATTTTTATATTAGTCTGTCGTAAAGGAGAAAATTTTCTATCAAATATATGGGCGTCAAAATAAAATCGCAAATGCGTGAGAAGCTGATAAAAATTCTCTAAGCAAACTGAAATTTTAATCATATTTAAAATATATTTCGATTTTTAAATGAATGTTTAAGAATTTTCTTTCTTTTGATAATAATTTTTGCCTCATTTCCTTATCGCATTGTTTTCAGTATCTCGCGCTTTAACTATTTTTGCTCTCATCTCCAGATTTCTGATAAGAATATTTTTATTTTTTATAACACTAATAAAAGAATGGGTTTCTTTTTTTAATTTTTATTATTTTCTACCTTTTAGCCTTTAATAATTTTATAATTCATTATTAAAGATATGTTATAGAGTCTTAAAATCAACATTTTCCCTAATTTGCATCACTCATATGAAATCAAAATTTAATAACAATCAATTGATTTCCAGATAATTAAGTTCTAAAAATATTAGAATATTATATTGTCATTGGAAGAAAAATATTTTTACAAAATTTCAGAATTCTAATGCATCAGGAAGTGAATGAAAAATTGACTATAAAATTCCATCTTTACAAATATGGAACAAGTTAAGTTGAATAAAAGAGTGCGATAATAAATCTGTTATTTCACAATATATGCTAAATATATGTGCATATTTTTCGTTGCATGTAATGATTTTTCTATTTTTTTTATTTTGTCTCATAATATTTTTAAATTTAAGTCTTTTGTTAATTATTTTTAGTATATAAAAATTGCAGTTTAAATAATAAGAATCTAAATTTTTCCTGAAATCTCTAATGCATTACCTTCCCTGAGATTTCTTCTGAAAAAGAGATAACTTAGATCGTTTTTGACATTTAGTACACTATCTTGCTAATTCTAAAATTTAGTACAAATACTTGGAACAAACTTGAATTTAAATCGTCAGGCGGATGTTTTCTTAAAAATGTATCAATTTCAGGTATTGCATACAGAAATATCTCATCGCTACAAATTATAAAATACATTTATCCCGATATACTTCTTAAAAAATTATTACTTTTTAAAATTATTTTTAAAAATAAATAAGATGTATGTTAAAATAGGTGAATATTCTTTATAAATATATTCCCATTCGAAATTTTATTTTGCTTTTTTTTTATTTTGTCTGATTGTGTATTTTCCAGTTCATTATTTTACAAATTCGTTTTACCTATAAAGACTACGTTGCAGAATAATTGGAATATAAATTTATCATGAAATCTTTCATTCGTTTTCATTTTTTTTACTTTAATTTCTCGTTATATATCGTTTTATGAATTTTGTGATTTCTGATTTGTTTTACTAAAGAATTTTTCAACACAGAATACAATAAACAATTTCATACATTGCATGTAATAATTGAATAGAACATGAATTCTGCAATTAATAAAATATTTTAGGTGAAAGTTAGATCTTTTTTAACAAAAAGTAAATATTTTAAAATCGTATTTTAAAAAGTTGAATAGATAACAATATTGTGACTCATTATATTTTATGTCGTATTCTAGTTTGAAAATGAAACTTACTTGGATGATGCAATTTTCTATTCCGTAACAACCAAAACAGACTTCTACTGCCTCTCGAATCAATTTATCACAGCACTTTAAACTATCGTAAGTTTCAATAAACGATATTTGATATGTCGCTTCATAAAGAAAATACCACCACCATCACCTTTAAATTGCAGGAAGAACTTCATTTCAAAATTTGAAACAATATGTCGAAAGCATTTTGACTGAAGGAGTTGTGAATTATGTTCGCCCGCTTCAGGTCAATATTTCTAGATTTAGACAATAGGTCTAGATTTCAACGAAAATAATAATATGTGTGTTCTGCGTAAATTGTGAATTGCACTGAATTCTCCTAATATCAATTAGTTAACTATTTCCATAGAGATCATAAAACATTCAGGCAAAAAAATTACAAGATTAGGAAGATGAGGATAAGAGCGTTAAAATTTCATTTCAAAATTTAAAACGATATGTCAAAAACACATCGACTTAGCAAAATCATGTGAATTATGTTCATGCTACTTAGGTCGACAAAAGTAAGTCTAACTTTCAACGAAGATAATGATTTTTGTTTTCTGCGTAAATTGTAAATTTCTCTAAAATATTCTCCTTGAAACAATTGGCCAACTATTTCCAAAGGGATCATAAAACAGATAGCAAAAAATTGCAGAAGTTAGAAAAATAAGAGTACGAGATCCGAAATCGCCACAAGGATGCTATCTAAACTGTAAGTGTCCCACATGGGTATATATATTTAACCCATTATTTACAAGTGTCCCTTTTTCGGAACGCTTGTTTTTCAGTTATTTTAACCTTAGCAGTGAAACTTTTAGCGTTTACTGTTGAACCTTAATAATGTACAGATCTCAACAAGTTACAAACATATTTTTTATTAAAAATAAATTTATACTGATTAAAAATCAATGAATTGATTCGAATTGAAAATTAATTCATTCTAATTAAAAATTTAAAACAGGGGTTTCCTTTCCTATTTCATTCATGTTATCATATTAATGTAATTTTTTTGGAAAATTGAAATAACAGTGTTTCTTACCATAGAATGGGTTAATTTCTACACATGTAAGAATTTCCTCTAATACCTAATTAAATGGTATATTCTATTAAATGGTATTTATTTTGGTTATATTAACGTCTCGTCTTGAAACAACCCGAGGGCTATTTTGGGACGGATCTCGTAATTTTGAATCGCGGTCAGATAAAGAGAGCGACACCTGAGCTAGCACCCCATCTCCAAACATCCACACCACACCAGCGTGAGGACGTTTGGCCACTACGTATGATTCAACGTGCAACAGGTCCCATATACGGCGGATCGTCAGTGGAATCGGGTTTCGAACCTGGAAACCTCTGGCCTCAAAGCCGAGACCTTATCGCTAGACCACCGCGGCTGTGTCCGTTCTCTAAATATCATATAATATTTATTATTATCTCTTATTTAAATCTCATTTGTTGGCCAAGATTTCAAAGGAGTCGATTCATTCTTGCGTTATATATACTTGTTAAGCATGACGCGCAGTTTCAATTGAAATTTTGCATTTTTTAGGAGGAAAAAATACATGACGTCGAAGTACAGCATAAGACATCATGCAATTAGATGTCAGATGGCATGCGCTGTTACGTTTGTCATGTGAGTGTAATGCCACGTGTATCTACATCATTATGAAGTTCGTAACCATTTTTTTCATATTTTAATGTAAAAAATTCTTAATAATGATAAGCATATTAAAAACTATGCGTGCATTGGGGAAGTTCAGAGAAATGCCGAAATACAGTTAGACTAATCATGATAGGAATAGAAAATTGCTGATCTCCAAATTTTGTAAAAGAAAAAGACCCGCATAGTAATTTACAGACATAAAACATTAAACTTCATTTTATTACAATTATGTTGTTAAAAAAGTTCTGAATAAATAAAATAAAAAACAAACTTGATTAAGCTTGTTGATAACTCACTCGCTTTGTACTAATAAAATGATGTAACTAAATTGCGCTAAAAACTTGAAAGTAAGCAGGCCCCCGTTTCCTTTGTTGGTACAATAATGGGGTAGTTGCTCTTCTAAGCCCATCTCTGATGGCGAGTCGTATTTTCTGTCTGAGGGTTTGTCATATGTGCTGTTCACAATGGGGGTTATTATGGGTCTACCGTAGAGTCCACATTTGCTATTCGCGGTAGCCGGGTCATTCAGTTCGCCCTGGACGCTACGGCAGAGCGGGGGTATCTCCTTGTGGTTGCATTTTAGAATAATGTGAATAAATCGTTCTGACAACACAAAATATGCAGCAATAATACCTAATATTTCGAACGAAAGAAGGTTAAAGTATTAATATCTAAAGCGAATGAATTTCTATTCGTGAACTAATTCCAATTGAAACACTTAAATTAAAAAAATAATTTTCATTAACTATCACGAACGAGTTTTAACTTCTTTATCCTTCATAAAAAAAATTCTATATATTTCCACAATGAAATCACACATAACAAATTCAATTTCAAGCAATTGTGACTTCACATACTTCAATCGTACTTGAGTCGCCAGTCCGAACCTTTATGGCTTGAATACACACAATATGAATAGAAATTCGCTGGAATTCACTCCGTGTTTCTGAGGACAGAAGCCAATCTACCAAATACCCAAGTACGGCACGTACTACCTCAGTCCATTAATGGCGTCATATAGCTTGCGAAATTCCCATTCATATGCCTGTTATTACAACAATGACAGGTAATCTGTCATGGATGTGAAATTGCAGTCAATGTGAGAGTAAGATTAGGTTATCCATTTATAGCGGGGCATTAGATGAGATTTAGAGAGAGAAAGGCCATATCGGTTAACTTTTAGAGAATATAACGTTTTCATCCGTACTTTCTTCGATATAGAAAATACGAATAATATATACAGGTTTCTTTAAAAAGATAGGGGAAGAATCTATATTTTTGTGGCAGACAATTTTTATATTAATTATCAAGTATTGAATTTCATTTCTGTTTTTTCATAGTCTTCGAGTACATAGCATTAATAAATACGGTTTCTTTTATATAAAAATACATACTTTTATAAATGAACATATTTCTACTTACGATTAAATACTTTTTTATGTACGAATACATTTTTAGTTACGAATAAATACTTTTAATACACGAATGAATTTTTGCTTACGAATAAAAATTATTTTAAATACGAATAAATACTTTTCATTAGGTATGCGAATAATTTTTACTTACGAATAAATATTTACTGTAATATTACATTAAAAAGATGTGAATAACTTTATTCTTAAATGGTGTATAAATTCTTATTTCATTTCCTTCAAGATTAAGAATTAAAAGTTCAGTTTTTCTGTCTAAAACCATTGCTACAAATTATTCCAGAATATGTAGTTGCAAGAAACGGGCATTGTATTATTTCGTGTCGAGAGCACTAGCTATATTAACTGAGTATTGCTATCATTATATTCATAAAAATAATGCTACGCAAATTTTTTATGAATTCATTCCCGATATCACTTACTGGAAATGAGATGAGCCCAGTTTCGATGGAAACGAATGCAAAGAGATTGCATCTCTAAGATAATTTTTCAAACTAATCAAGATTACTAATATCTTTCATATAAAGCATAATTCTTTCTCCCTTTGGAGAATTGGGGTTCCAGCTCAGTTTTTATCCTCGTCATCCGCCCATGGTTGAAAATTACGAGGTCCGCCCCAAAATAACCCTCGTGTTGCTTCAAAACTGGAGGTTAATATAACTAAGCTAAACTTAACTAAGCTCCCTCTTTTTGTTGGATTTTGGTAGATTAATGTCCCATTTGAAAACTCTGTTTGGGGATTTATCTCTTAAATAAATACTTTTATTTGACTTGACTTCTTTCATGTTAGTAATTATGGAATTTTGTAATAGTTTTTTCATTCACTTCCTGGTGTGAATGAAAATTTTTACATTAGTGCGTTCTCGGTGATAATACACGATGGAATCGGGTCTTGAAGCCATGCTCCTCCTGTCTAAAAATCTAAGACATTGCGAAGAGGCCATCGTGGCTCTAGCTTTTCCTTGAAATTTACCTGAATAGCGCTCAGAATTTCCCTTCCCTGAGTTTGTGAGCTAGCAAGTTGAAAACTTTGGGGTAAACAAGAGACCAGTTATAAAGACAACGACAGAACATTATTTGCGATACAAAGAACCCCAATGGACGTAGAATATCACATCTTCTTCACAAAGAAGTAATAAAAGACAAATATAGATATTCAAAATGAAGAAAACTGTCCAAGAAAATGGCGAGAGCAGTGAAAAATCATAATAATATCAGCTTTTGCTCTGGTTCAACCGAAGAATCCCTAACTTCATTGGCTGCTGTCGAATTTTCAGCTGACTCTAGATTCTATCTATCATTCTTCATATGCTAGCATCGTCAAGACCTAAATAAGTTATGAATATAGACATTATCAGCGAAGATTTATATAAATATTTGAAATACTGTTAATCCAAAAAAAGCAGAAAATAATTAAAATAATTGTTTAAAAAAATCTTAGAACCAGAACTATGCGAAGATTATTTTTTTATGTCTTTGAATAAGCAAGAATGAATTTATTTTTTAAAAAAAAAAAAAGGAGATAAGGGATAAAAACTTTGGCAATGGCTGCTCGTAATTTTATTTTGTTCTTAAATTTAGTTTAAATTTTTTTTATTAATCAAGTGACTAAATTATCTAGAAGGTATTTCTAAATTGGAAATAGGCTTTTCTTTCACGATTAGTTTTACTGAGAGGGATAAAACTGTAATGAATAGATATCAATATCGTTGCCACTTTCATTGCTTCATCAATAAACGGAGAAATGACTATTTAGCACGCCTTTAAGTATTATTGAGATTGCCCATAAAATCCATTAAAGTTACGAAAATAAAGATTATTTGTCGTAATTCATTTGATTTTTTCTTCGTAATGTTGTATCTACTAATGTTTTTTTTTTTCTTTTTTTAAAAGTTTTTCTTATGTGTTTTTAGATTATAAAAAGATTACACGTAATTATTCATAATGGAAATTAAAAAGTAAAGAAAATAAAATAAAACAACTTATTAAAAAAAAGATTAAAAAAAAGAACTATGAAGTGTTTTACGGGGAAATCGAATAAATATGGAATATTTTGGAACAATTTAAGTCAAAGTGCTAACTCACGTTATGCATTATGAAAAAATATATAAATAACCTGGTGCAAATAAAACTTTACATGCGATTGAAACAATATATGTTAATAAACATCTGTTAGTTATTAATTTAGGTTATATGATTGAATGGTTCAACATTATTTTTTATAGCTTCTGTTTAGCGTCCTGCTGCTCCGACAAGTTTGATCTACAGGGTGATTCAAAATAACTTCCATGAAATAAAGCGGCAAATCAGATGTACGGAAAAAAGTCACATAGGAACTTCGGGTCACAAACCCTATTTACAAAGCTTCAGAGGGATTTATAAAAAACAATGCAAGCCTTCTTTATTCGAGCTGTGGTTTCCTCATAAGCAGTATGCTGATACGCTTGTTTATATGTGGAGATTTAATACGAAAATTCAAAGCGGTAGCGGGAATAGGAGAAGATGCGTTATTGGATTCAGCGGGGATGATATACGTCTGTCGGCGCTTTTCGCAAAAGCCCTTTTCTCCCCTTGAAGTATTATTACATTATACACTGGTGGACAAATGCTAAGGGACAATTTTAAGATGCGAAAAATTTGGACTTAATAGGAATACAATGATTCGCAATCAGTTGCGGAGAATCATAGGACATACAATCGTCAGAACTCACAGTTTACGGTGAAGATTTGGTCACAAGGGCATTTAGGGGGGCGACCAGAAAGTGATGAAGACGAAAAGGGATTTTGGCCCACCCCGTTTCACAGAAAGCTGAGTTGAAACTTTAGTCAATAGTTTTGTTTGTTTCCATAATATTTGCATGCATCTTTGTAAAAATAGCATGAATATTCGAGGAGATATAAAGGGCTTTTTTTTAAATCCCAAATTTTTCCGCATATTTTTTTTTTCTTATAACATGCAGAGTTTTCAACAAAGTTGTACGAAACTTACAGAATATTTGACAATATCTAAAAGAAACATTGTACGAAAATTTGAATTAAATAATTTGAATATTAAAGAAAATATGAATACTTGTAAATAATATTTTACTGAGCATGCGCGAAAGGTAGCGTAATTTTTCTTTTATAACTTCAGAGACAGATATATAGAGAAACTTATATAAAAATTCCAATTTAATACCTTAATATTCAGAAAGATATAGGTATTGCAGCGATGTTAACTTCCGTGCACTCTAAGAAAAGTTGAATGTTAAGGGTCCACGTACAAACTGAAATTTATTAAACTTGAATCCTCTAATAGTTATCATCGAAATGTAATTTAAATTATGTATTTAATTTATTAGTATACAAGTGTATTCCGGATACTTAACAAAAAATAAATAAAAACTTAAAATTCAATATTACTGTTTGAAGATTCAAGTTTAATAAATTTCAGTTTGGGCATGGACACTTATCATTTAGCTTCTCTTCGAGTGTACCGAAATTCACTTAGCATCAATACCGATATCTTTTTGAATACTTACGGTATTCAACTAGAATTTTTAATAAGTTGCTCTATATATCTGTTTCTAAAGTTATAAAGACAAATTACGGTATCTTTCGCACATGTACAGTAAAAAATTATTTACTACAAGTATTCATATTTCCTCTAATATTCAAATTATTTAATTCAAATTTTGATACAATGCTTATTTTATATATTGTCAAATATTCTGTAAGTTTCGTATAATTTGGTTGAAAACTCTGAATGTTATAAGCAAAAAACATGCGGAAAAATTTGGGATTTTTTTAAGAAACCTTTATATCTCCTCGAATATTCTTGCTATTTTTATGAAAATGCATGTAAATATTATGTGCATCAAACGAAACGATTGATGAAAATGTTAAATCATTATCAGCTTTCTGTGAAACGGGGTAGGCCAAACTACCTTTTCGTCTTCCTCACTTTATAGTCGACCCCTAAATGCCTTCGTGAACAAATCTTTATTGTAAAATATGAGTTCCGACAAGTGTATATCCACCATTCTCTGCAACTGATTAGGAACCATTGTATCCATATTAAGTCCAAATTTTTTGCATCTTAATGACTCTTAGCATTTGTCCACTAGTGTATGTGTAATTTGTCCAGAAATTAAATTTTAACAAATTTACTGATTGAGTCTTACATATCGTCCTCGAATTAAGTATCGTAAAAAGGAGTTATTTTGCACCCATTTCATGATTTCAAAAGGAATTTTGAGATTTTCTGCTTGTATTTCTTTTTAAAAATGCTTTTCTCGTTTTTTCTCTCGTTGGGTGATTACTAGAAAAGCTTTTTGCAGCAAAATTTGAATCATACATTAATTTCATTGGTCCATTTTTTTTCTAAGACTTCTTAATAAAGGAAATTCAAAATTTTGAAAAAAAATTTTAAGCTGATATCATTAGTGTACCTTCAGAAGGAATTTGCCTTAGTAAAAGTTGAATAGATTAACGATCCGTATTAATTTCAAACCTCAAACTGACATCAAGTCGCTTGGGCCAACCTGCCCCGACTGCGGGGGTAAGTTGACCCACTACTAATATGAAGCGACTATCACGAAACATTCTTCTGTTTTATTATATTTTATTAATTTAAGTTGCATAGTTGTGTTATTAGCCATATTATGTGTATCATATACAAATTTGGTGCAAATTCTACT
This sequence comes from Araneus ventricosus, assembly GCA_013235015.1. Lineage (NCBI taxonomy): Eukaryota > Metazoa > Arthropoda > Arachnida > Araneae > Araneidae > Araneus > Araneus ventricosus. Next base: position 345,619 of record BGPR01000474.1, read on the forward strand.
CAATAGAAAATAAAATACAGCCTTTATGGTCACCGTCAAATAGTATTGTGTAATTATAATTAAATTTGAGTCCACATGGTTTTTCATAATATGTATCTTACATAATAAATCTGGTGCAATTCCATCCCACATATTCAGAGATTATAACACACATCCTGACTTGCGCCACTCGGCATGGTGGCCCTCCGGGCCAACTAGCGACATATCGCCATTTTTGTTTCTCATGAGTTTAGGGATTTATCTAAAAGCATTTCGATAAACAAACAAGCCCTAAAGTAACAATGAAGAATTATCTTTCTGAATGTTATTTGTAAAAATGTAAATTATAATTTATAAGCAAAGAAAAATAACGATTATTTATAAGTGAGGAAATTTACTCAGCTTATTAGTAAAAATTAGAAAATCGAGCTGGTTCTTTGATGACGTGGATGTGGAAGAAGGAAGACGGGATAATAAACACTTGTATGAAGTGACAGAGTTAAATACTGGAAAGTTTTAAAAATATCGCGACTGGGCCAACGTGCCTCTATGGCGAACGATCCCCGGTCTACCCTAAATAATATTTTTGAATTTTTTTTCAAATTTTGATTTAAATGCACTTGCCTTCAGAAAAACCAGAAGAAGATTTTTCAGCACTAAGATTTTCTCTGAAAATTGTCTCAATGTTTTCTTCCTTCTGTAATCTCCTGAATGATTTTTATATACGTTTGAGGAGCGGAATACAGTAGTCAGTGTTGCCAACAAACGAGAAAAAAATCTCAACACTGTACCATTAATCAGTTGGTCTGAATTTCACTTTTCAACAAATATTTTATACTGGTAGAAAGTTGCTTCTTCGAGTGCAAAGTAACCCCATTTAACAGTATTGCCTGAAAGGAGGTTGAGCGCCTTCGGATGACATTTCCGACCTTATGTTCTTATGTTAATTTTATTTGTTTCCGTACATCTGATTTGTTTCGTTGTTATTTTGAAACACTCTGTATATACCGTCTGATTGCATCTACAGAACTTGGTTTCTTAAGACTAACCAAACTTTTACATTTACGTTAACTTGAATATACCCTTTTTTAGTGCCGGGATATACTTTGCAATCATATCACGAAAGGTCCTTTCATTTTCTACTCTTTTTGTGTGTATGAGAATTTCGTAGATCTTTGAAGCATTTCATAATGTGTAAAAATTGCACTAAGAATAACTCAAATATCGCATTTAGTTTTGCTTGTAGAATTAATATATTCATTTGAATTTATGCATTTCATTTATGGCAACTATTTCTATTCTTTATTAGGGTTTCTAATAATATTGTGTGAACAGGTTGACTGTAGAGTGAACAGCCTATATTTATGTCCACTTGTTAAATGAAATCATGCTAGTTTTGGTTTACAACACAAGTGTCCATCATAGTAAACTACACCATCCTAGTGCTCAACAGATAAAAATTTATAGGTAAATTTTGCTGGTAACCTAAATAATTGATTCATTTCATTAGCAGTAAGTGAACGGTGATACACTCCGTCAAACTTTATTTCCATGTATGAACCGCAGCACATTCTGCTGTCGATATGCTAATTTTAAAGCAATTAATGTGCACTCGCATGCAGACAACAGTTATGGTTTTGAGATTCTATTTCGAAACCGAGGCTGGAATCCTTTCTATTCGAGCGCATCAGAACGAGATAACTTAAAATGCAACCAGCTGGAGAGATGAATTTCAATATAAGATCTTTGATGCGAAATTGTACTTTTCTATCAAATTTTAGACCAAGTCGGTCAAAATAATGATGATGATGATGTGCGATGGGCTGACGGAGTTCTTGAACTCAATGGTTCTTCACCTCCGGACATTTCTATTGTTGGGGGAAAAGTAGTATAGAAAATACAGTTATCTTATAAACTTGGAAGTGCCATATTAATTTTACGAAATCATCGAATATTTACCGATTTCCATAACATATAAGTAAAAAGGAAGAGGCCAAAAATGCAAACTCCAATCTGCTTCCTAAACTATGATACTAAACCCAAAATGCGCCGTATCGTATACGCATGGGAAAAGTTCAAGGGAGAAGACTATCGCTGGTTATTATACACTTTTATTTCACTTGACTTGTTTCATGTTTGTAAAGATGGTATATTGTAATCAATTTACAGCTCACTTCCTGAGGTGTTAGAGTGTTGAAATTTTGCACACTGATGTATTCTCAATGAAAATATACTATTTTAATATTTTCAGAAATTACTTATCAGTTAATCAATTAACTTAATTGCATTTTGATTTTGTACTAGCGGCTCTACTTGGTAGCGAATTTGTAAAAAAAATGGATTTCAAGATTCCACAATTCTTACAGTAGTGAATTATAGTTTAGAAACTAAAAGGTAGAGAATAATTAAAATAAAAAGAACTTCTGCTTTTTGGTACATTAATAAAAGTGTGCTTTATAATATATTTTTAATTAAATTTTTATCCAATTCTACTCGTATTGTTCAGTTTTCTTGTCAATACTTGCTTGCTTGATTTTCATTATGATGTATTTTAAGCTCGAAGCAATATGACGTAGGAGGTACCAATATCGTTAATTAACCAACCAGAATCTTAAGCACTATGTTTGGAAAAGAAAAAAATGCGATTTTCAGAAGGCAGCAACAGGACAAAGTACCTGTCAATGCAAATCAGTCTAATCGATATTTTAGTAACATAAAAAGGACAGATCAGCGTCACTACACAATCAGGTGAAATATCCTTCAAGAGCACTGTCTGCTACAGAGGCAAAAAATTTACCAATTTTGTATTAGTGTCTGTCCTTCGTTATAAAATTTCTCCAAGAAGAAAAATCAAGCTTTCAAATACTTTTGGTCACAAACTTTTTGTCCTAACAAGGATATTTCTAGTCTGTAGAAGAACACTTCTGTAGCTGAAAGTTGAAAATGTCTTTCTTTCAGTCGGGGAAGGAAGGTTTTAAGAAAGAAAAATCAAGGTAATGTTTTATACTGGTCTGTTATTCGAAATCCTACATAAAACCGCAAAAATTGGTCACGGGAGAATAATTCTCTTCTTTGATGACAATGACAAATGGAAGAAACCTGGTTATTTGAGAAACAGCAATCTTTTTTAGGCCAAAAGTTTTACTCTTTTTTGTTGAATTTTTAAAATGCCGTATGCAAAGAAAGGATGTATGATGCTATTATGCGTAACGCACCTGATAGTTGAAAGAATACCAGTTAAGAAAACCGAAGACTCAGAAAAAACTCAAATATGCGCATAGAAATAAGGAATTGGGTAAACAATTTTGAAATGCAAAAAAATAATAATACGTTAATGAGCTCAGCGAAATTTTTAAATTCGCTCGTTTTTCTTTTCTGTATAACAGTGGTGTAATCAATGATAAGCAACAAGAGAGTTTGAAAATTCAGGGCATGGTATTCTACAGTTAACTGCTTAAATTCCTTTTTATGAGCACATTTTCTTTAGAAGGATATTAAATTAAAACCACAGTTCTTTGTTGACTAAAAATAAAAATTCCAAACCGAAGCGTCTCATAGAAGCTTTATTTCCGAAGCTGTTGGATATCTCTTTGAGCTTCACTTGTACCCAAAAAGTATACACAGAAAATATCATTTTTCCATGTTTTTCTTTTTCTGTCCTTTTTCGAGGGGCCTCGGTGGTCTTGTGGAAGAATCTAACCGGAGGGTTCCAGGTTCGAAACATTATTCCACAAAAGATCCGCATTGTATATATTCCTGGTGTCCGTTAAATCCATCGAAGTTCAAATGTCCTTCCGGTGGCGAGTGAGAAAGTTTGGAGAGAGGAGGAGCTAGCCCAAAAGTCTCTTCGACATCTACCCACGGTTAAAATTACGAGGTTAGTCCCAAAATAGCCTTTTTGTTGCTTCTAATCGGAACGTTGATTTAACTAAACTAAACTAGTCTGGACTTTTCCGAATGCTATTCATTGCACTAAACCTTTGAGCATTCAACATTTTCATGCTGTCAAATGAAAATAGTTCAAATTATCTATTAGCAATAATAAATTGAACAATCATTTTTATTAGCAATAATAAATTTAGACTGCCATGTTCCATATTAAAATATTTATAAATAATAATAACTTAAAATTTTAGTATCTAATTTTTGTAGCTTTTTTGATTGCAGGAAAGGGTTTCGTGTTTCATAAGCTAAATATAAATCATATCGCTTAGAAAATAATATCTTTAGTTTAGTTACTCTGTAGAGAAAATTGTCACAACTGAAATTAGGGTTAATTACAGTAAAAATTATATATGTGTCCCTCGAGCAACCTAAACCAAACATCTTTTTTACTATGTTTTTTGTGCTTTAAACACGGCCTTAATGAGAACTACTGGTTTCCATGTTAATGTTCTAAGCCCTGGAGAGACCGGTCGACAACTAAATTTCTTTCATACAGAACGAAGCTATGTACTAGTTGAAGGTAACAAAAGTGTATGAAAATCCTTGAAATCCTAAAATTATAATTGAAATTGTAATGAGAGCTTAACAGATTTGGAAAAAAGGAATGAAAAGGTCTCTGAACGTCTTTGTTAGCAGTGGGAAAGGAAACTCAAACCAGGATAATCTTGAATGATAAAGGTTCCCTAAACTTTAGATTAAGGTAGAACGAAATCCAAGATCTCTTATAAAGTTGCGTTTACACTAGGACAATCGCTGGCTGCGAGAGAACAACAAAATTCGGTCATTATTCATCAATCTGACATCAAAAGGACACATGTGTGTGCAAACCGTTGAGACAATGAACAGAGGGAATGTGGATTGGACAACGACTTTTCGCTATTCCTTCTTATTTCCTTTTCTAATCATGCCTGCTTTCTTGTCGATTGTCGTCTGATGACAAGATTTTATTATCATATTGTGACCAGTGATATTCCCATTGTAAACGCAACTTTAGGATGAAAATTTTAATGAAGAACCAAGAAAAGGTTCCTCTCCCCCACCCTTTTTTTCTGCCATTGTAACATAAGATCAGAGTTTCTCCTGAACCCCCTGTGGGATTAGATATTCTTGTCTTCCTTTATTATCAATAAACCTATCCATCATGAATGTCATTATACAATAGATTAAGAGATTAAGTATTACTACATGCAACAGATTTGTAGAACGAGAAAGGTGAAATTTTATAGGTTTAGAACCTGTTTACACAGGGACAATCGCTAGCCACAATTTCAGACCACGTGATCCCAACAAAATCTCGTCAACAGTCGGCAATCCAAAATGAAGAGCACACACATGGGCAGAAAGAAAGAAAGTAGAGACAGCGGCAATTCGCTATCCAATCCACATTCCAGAGATGTCCTATGTCTAAAGGTCTGCGTGTGCGTTATCCTCTGGCTTCAGACAGGTGGCGAGATTTTGTTGGGATCACGTTGCCTCCAACTGTGGCAACCCTTTGAAACAGTTTTTACTGCACCATTCGTAAGTAAAAGTAAAAAGTCTACTAGTGCAATATCTGTACCACCTGTAAAGAAAATGTTGATGATTAATTGGTGTCCTATAAGTAATTGCCATGCAGAGTTTAAACAAAAGGATTTATGATCGTCAAAGATTTTTAACTTTTACTATTAGCGTCTTTGATCTTTCCTATGAAATTAATAATAGGACTTCACTATCCTCGTAATGTTTTGCAAAATGATTTGGATGTGCACTCGATATTAGAGTTTTTCTGAGATTTTTGCTAATTAGTTCGGCTGTCTTGCAGATCAATTTAACAGTTTCTTGCAAGTACTATTTCAAGAGGTTATAATCGCAGAATATAATGGAATTTTATATTCATATAGTAACCTATAATTTTATTATTTAGATTCAGGTAAAGCTTACACAACAGATTCGACCTTAAAATTTCCATTACACTCAGCTATGCCACTCTAACCGGAAGAACCAGCCTGTTAAGAAATACTTATGTAATGGTCAGAGCTTGATGTTTCTAAACGACGAACCAGTTCTCACTTCTTTTAAAATATAAGCATTCAAGTGGGATATTTTTTCGCTTCTTTGCTGTGTTTTAATTTTTACTGCACAATATTTTGAAAAATATACCTTATTCGAGATTTATTATATTTCAAATTATAACCTTTTTCATACTATGCATTAAAATTCAAACTTATATTTGAAGAAACCAAACCATGCATCAAATAATGATCCTAAAATTGATAATTGTACTAATTTGAACTGATTTATCAAAAATTGTTTTTACAGAGTCAAGTAGTTACTCAAAACTATAAATTCCGTGTGTGATTTTTTTATAGAACCCTATCATGTAAATTCCATGACAACGATTTCCACGAAATTGTGGTTTTGACATATAAGTGAAAACTCATTTGAATTTTTGGGCTAGATTTTAAGGTAATTATAAACAACATTTTGGGCAAAAAAATTCTTGAAAAGTATTGAAAGATCCATAGCTAAAAGGATTTACACATACACACTTCAAAAATATTATGTTATTCATAATAATTGATATAAGTTGTTAGAAAATCTCTTTTACCAAATAAATTATAATATCAAACCTACAAACTATTTCATTTAAAAATAATATTTTTCACGTACGTAAAACAAATCCTTGAACTATACAGTCTATATTTCTCAAAACCTCTTTGAATTGGTTTTATTCTTCCTTATAAGTTCAAAATGTTTTAGTACAAGAACCAAAAGATAGGTAACAAGCGTTTTTTAGATTTGAAATCTTAAAATTGAAAATAAAGATACATGAAAATTTTTAAATAAATCATTTATATTGATAAAACTGATAAAAGCCGTCAGGGATAATCCCAAAATAAAGAAATATAATTTTCTATCGCTTCTCGTATTTTAAAGATTAAGATGTGAATTCAAAATTTTAAACAAAAGCATGAAACTGCAAGAAATAGTTACGATTCAGTTAATTATAATGCAATCTGTGCTGTAAAATTTGAGCGAATCTCAGGTTTTCAATCAAATTTTAAAAAACTATGTATCATAGCAATATTAATTTTAAATAATAAAGAACTGGTATTTAAATAATATGATTTTCTCAAGTTTGTCATATATTTTCTCAATAAATGTACAGTAAAATGTAAAAAATAATATAACTTCAAAATGTCTTTTCAGAAAACTTAGGCAAGAAAGAAAACAAAAGCTTCAAATTAATCTCATTATTTAATAAACTTTTTGTTACGACTTTAATTACTAATTCAGAAAAATAACTTTTAAATAGCAACATTGCCATATTTTTAGATTCAGAAATGTATTTTGTTATTATGAAAACAAGTTTCAAAAATTTGAAGGTTTGCGATCGATGGAAAGCCTATGCATAAATGCTTTATAATAGCAAATAATTGCAGGATACAAAATGAGATTCTAGACATCTAAAACACTGATTCCTCTTACAAGGAATGGATGTAATTATAATTTTAATGGATACTAACGCATTTTATCAGGAAAAGGTGAAGCGTGTTTTGTTCGATAGCTTAATTTATTTTATGAAATCCATTGCCATAGAGTATAATGAGATTTTAAGCAATTTAATTAACTTTCACTCACTTGATCGATTTTGTGTAAATAATAAAGAGCACAACTTGATGTCACAAAAAATGTCGATAGAAAAGAAGCCTCATCTTACAACAACAAATATATAAAATAGTATTTATAAAATCTTATATCTAGAGTCCTGTTGTGTAAAACAGGATCCTATGCATCATGATCCAGCTGAATACAATTGTTAGAGATATTCGGTAAATAGCTTCATTTTCAATTGTAGCAAAATATCTTGTACGATATTGAGCAATATTACACGATATTATGCGATGTGCATTGTTGTATGGTATCGTGAATATTGGGTAAAATTGAGAAATGGTACAAATGTGCGTGTTAAGCACTAATGACAGACCCACACACAAGACCAGTAAGAATAATGCCACCGTGTAGTGTGAACAGTGGCATCTGAGTCTGAGCTGAGACACGAGTCAGTGAACATGTATCCAAACTCCCAAAACTAAAAACTTTGGTTATAACAGGAGCTGCATTGCGGTAAAAAATCATGATTATTTATTCTTAATCCCTTTGGTGTTTATTTATTAACTATTCAGTTATGTATTTTATGATTAATATGTACACAAAGTTGGAAACTCAATTAATAATACCGTTTTATGAACTAATAAATTACAATGTCTTTCTCAATAGTCTACAGAAAAGGCTTTAAACTACATATTACTTTAATTGGGTATAATCATAAGATGCTAAAGAAGCAGTTTAATGTAGACAAAAATATCTATCAATCGTTCCTTTGATAATTACTTCTTCTGTTATTGTTATCGTTCGCAGATACTTCTGAATCGAAGTTCTTTTAAAAATAAACGTCAAAATTAATATAATCCTTAATAAATAAGCTTATTTATCATTAATATAACAACACCTAAATCTATCTGTAATATAAATAAAAGAAATGAAGATATAAAATTTCTTTTGATCCTTGAGTGAGTATAGGAACTGTAGAAAATTAGTTGGTGGCATGTCCTAACCTCTGAACAAATATTATTTTTGAAACCATTTTTCATTGAGAATGAACACAAATGGCTTATACTGTAATAGTTGTTTGTTTTCGAGATCTTAATAATTTCCTTGAAGTATTTATATTTTACAGAGCTGCTAAGCATATGCAATACTTTTTGAAATTCGAAAATTTATTGATTTAGTAACCTTACATTAACAACGAGACAAAAATTTCCTTCTTTTTAAAAAACTAAGCAGTCTTTATCGATTTCGCACGTGCAAAATATTTCTTCTTTATACTATAGATGCAAGCTATTTTTTCTCTTTCATTTTACTTTCAGATATCTTCTATGACCCTTTCTGTAGGTCAAAAAGAATGAATATTTTTCGTGGCATGTATTTTGTGAATTTATCAGTTTTGTCTCCTGAATATATGCGATACTTTTTTTGAATTCGACAATTTATTGATTTGGTATCCTTACATTAACGATGAGATGAATATTGCCTTTCCTTTATAGAACTGAGAAATAGTACTCAAATACTTTTAAAACGAAGCTGGTCATTATTTATATTCAACGCCTTTATAGTGTAAACTAATTCTTTAATTCAGTCTACACTACTAAAAAAAATTAAAGTATCATTCAGTTTTTTCATCATTATTCTCGTCTAACGTGTAAAATCCAATTCAAACCTACTGATTTCGTATATAGTCTTCAAAGACGTTGGAAGAAGGAAATTCTTTTTTCAAAACATCATCAATGACGTCAAAATACGTAATTTTGAGAAATGAAGAAAACTGTCTCTAGACTGGGAATCCCAGATTATGTTCTTTGTTTTGAGCAACATTAGGCTGATGGAATACTTTTTGCAGAACTATTGTGAGCACTATTTCGACGTCATGATTCACCATAAGAAACATCTCGTCGAACAATTAGCCAACTGCAAAGGGTTCATTACGAAGTCAAGTGTCGAATTTCTTTGATCTACCTCAAACTGTAATTTATTGGCTTTGGAACCGTTTCCAAGCCACTGGATATGCTCTTAGAAGTTCAGGTCATGGTCGTACAAGTGTAGTAACGCAAGTCGTAGACAGTTATCTATCCATAAGAACCCGTCAAAATAGAAAGAGAATTACAGGATATCTGCGATTACAGATTATCACAATGACGAAGATATCTGCAAAGGGACATTTTCCGGGCTACAAGACTAGAAGTGTCGGCACAAACTGTACGAAAGTGTCTTCATGAATATGTTTTATATCCATGTAAATCTTTTCTTTGCAATCCGTTAACCGTAAGACATCGCAAGATGAAGAGAAATTCAGAGAATGAGCATGCAGTTGTGATACTACAAAATGAAGTCAAGTTCTCTTCACAGACAATCGTCATATCTTCATACACTATATGCCAAAGAGTCCAGGATTCAAGATTTTATATTTTTAGAATTCTTCCGGATGGATTACTGACTTTTAAACTTCAGATATGTAAAGAATAGACAATAACTCATTTTACATTGAAGCTCGGTCTTGAGAGCAATTAGGGGACGTCTACAAACTGATGAAGACAAAAAGGTTTTGGCTCCACCCGCTTTCAGGATACTGATAACAGATGAAACTTTCAAAAATGGTAATATTTAATGTGCTATAATATTTTACAGGAATTTTCGTAAACTCACAAATATTTGGGAAGATATAAAGGTTTTCTTAAAATCTCAAATTTTCCACCTGTTTTTGCTTATAACATGCAGAGTTTTCATTATATTATACAGAAACTTACAGAAAAATATGACAAGATGTTATAAAAAGCACTGTATAAAAATTTGGAAAATAATATTGAATATTACAGGAATTTATGAGCATTTTAGTAAATAATGTTTTACGTGCAGCGCGAAACATAGTGTAATTTTCTTTCACAACTTTAAAAGCAATATATAGGAACTTATATAAAACATTCAGTTCAATATCAATAGTATTAAGAAAGATATTGACATTATAACGAGCACATTTTTATGCTCTATCGAAGAGGAGCAAAAACATGAGCTATACATAACAAATTGACATTTTTAACTTGTATCTTTGAATAGTTATATTGAATTGTATAGGAAGAATTATTAAATAGCCATAAACACTTTTCAATTATGTACATAACTTAAATTCCAGTAACTAGCTACTATAAATAACAAAAAAATTATTACTTTAATCATATTATTGCTAAGTGATTAATGAATAAGTTACATATTGTTAGAATTTGCACAGGTTTATATATTACCTAATAATATTTGTAACGAATAATATATATATATATATATATATATAATGTAAATTATTATAATATTTTAAAAAATAGAAATTAATTAGATAAAAAATTGTTTCTCAAAAGAAATAAATTTTAAAATATTCTTGGCAGAAAAGAAATCCATTAAAAAAATCGTTTGGTTTTGAATTCCTCTAAAGGTTTATAAAAATAGGGTAAAAAAGTATTTTGTCTGAAGAGAAGTTGTTAAGAATTCGATGTAATTAATAAAATATGTGTTCTGCGTGTTTGTGTAAAATGTCTCGGCTGGTGGAAATAGTCACCTTGATTTTTTTATAAAGAAGGATCAAGATTCTTCATGAAATTCTACAAATACAGCCTAGAATATTTATTATTGTAGAATACTCCTTGAAATAGGAAAATAATCCTCATGATCACGAAAACCGGACACTATAATATTCTTAGTGTATATTTGAAATTTGAATTCGAATATGTAAATGTGGGAAATTGCATGGTGGATTTTAATCAGTGACGTAAAAAACTCTAAACGCAGAAAATACAAAAGAAGGAAGAGAAATTCAGAATTTTGATTTCATTGAAAGAAATTTAAAATGGAGGGAAGCGCGAGCTAACTGAATTTGAACATGGATTAATCAGCGTTATCGCTGCGGGAAATCTGTTCGTGAGGATATGCTACATAAGTTGCACGTTCCAATTCAAAATGTTATCGTAAATAAACTCAAAGACTACAACTACAAACTGCGCAACCACGATCAGGTCACCACAGTTTAGTAGACGAGACCGACGCGTAGAGAAAATCGTTTTAAAGAATCGCATTGAATCGGCTAAAAAATGCGGGACAAATCCAAGAAGCTTTGCCAACCGTCAGCACAAAGAATTGGGGAGATAAACTCTTGGGTTTCAGCGATGCAGCTGCTTTTAAGCCACATATCAGTAAACAATATCAAGAATCGCTTGCAGTGGTGCAAAGCTCGCCAAATTGGAGCCCAGAGCAATGGCAAAAGTGCTTTGAGCGACGAACCGATTTACTATCTGGAATCTGATGTGAGTCTGGTGTGAGAATGCCTGAACGTCATTTACTGAGTGTATTGGCCCAAGTAAAGTTTGGGGAGGAAGTGTAATGGTATGGGCTTGTCTCATGGATTGGGCTTGGAACTGCCTTGTGCTAGTAAAGGGAACAATGAAAGCAACAAACTACCTGGATATATTCTCATCTTTGCTGCTCTAATTGTAAACAATTTGGGGAAGGTCCTTTCCTATTCAACATGATCGTGCTCCCGTACATCACAGCCCGAGTTGTAGTATTGTGATGACATGAATGTGGAAGAACTAGACTGGCCTGCTCAGAGTCCAGATCTGAATCCCATAGAACATCTGTGGGACGAATTGGAACATAAAATTCGTTCTAGACCAAAAGCGCAATCACTGACAGAACTTACCGCTTTCTTTCTGAGAAGCAGTGCAATTCTCTGACACTAAAAAACTAGTAGACAGCTTCCCTCATAGAATCAGCCGTCATTGCAGCAAAGGTATCACTATATTAATAATTACCTCCAGATTAAGCTAAATTTGAAGGTGAACGTATGCTTTTAAATATATCCTAACAGAATCTGTACAATATTAATAATCATGTAAATAATATAATACAACTGTAATAACAACATATTATAAACTACAGAATTGTAACAGGTATATAACTTGTTAAAATCATGTAAATAATATAGTACAACCTGATAATAGCAATAATATAGTAAATCTGTACAAAATTGTAAATATTAACTTCTAATTAACTGTAAATAATATGATTAAAGGCAATAATTTTTGTTATTTATAATAGCTAGTTATTGGAAATTAAGTTTTCATAACTGGTAATGTTTATGGATTTAGTAAATTCTTGCCACTATACAATCTGTCATAACTATTCAAAGATACAAGTAAAATATATCAATTTAGGTAATACCCCTCATGCTTTTTTGTCTCTCGTAGGAGTAAAATGTGACTCGTTGTAATATCAATATCTTCTTAATACTAATATATTGACCAAATGTCTTTTATATAAATGCCTATATATCTATTTTAAAGGTGTGAAAGAAAAAATTACATTATGTTTCGCATCGCAGTAAACATTATTTACTAAAAATGCTCAATTCTGTAATACTCGAATATTATTTTCCAAATTTTTAGCACTGTTTTTATAAGTAATCATATTTTCTGTAAGTTTCGTATAATATAACTGTAAACCTGTCGTTATAACGAAAAAAAACAGGTGGAAAAAAATTTAGATTTTTAAAGAAAACCTTTATATCTTTAAATATTTGTGCTGAGTTTACGAAAATTCCAGCATGCACATTAAATATTACATTTTTGAAAGTTTCATCTGTTATCATCCTCAGAAATTAGTGGCTAAAACCTTTTTTTCTGCCTTGTAGAGGTCCCTAATTGTCTCAAGACCGAATCTTCAATGTAAAATGTGAGTTATTGCCTATTCTTTGACATATCAGAGTTTAAGGCAGTCAGTTAATCCATTCGAGAAATTCTAAAAAATATGAAAATTCGCAAGTGTCTGGAGCTTTTGATATAGTGTATGTAGAGAACGTGGTATGAGAAATAACCGCAATTTTGGGTACGAAAGGGCGCGAAATTGAATCTAATGGTTTGGGTAGGAATAAATGCAGTTGGACTCACACAGACGTTTAACAATCAGAATGGGAATTTGATGGGTAGAAGGCTTAGGTACGAGATTCTTGGACTCTTTGTTTTTTCCAAATATGGATCCATCGGCGATACGTTCCTTTTAATGAACGACAACGTTCGATGTCATAGAGCCCCTCTTGTTGGAACTGACTTTTGGAGCTCTGAATCGAGCATATGGAGAGGTCAACACGTTCAATCGACCTGAATTTAACAGAGCATTTATGGGACTCTCTAGGTAGTTGGGTTGCTCTCGGCAAAGGCCTTCTCTGACATTTCAAGAGTTAGACACTGCATTTGTGGAGAAATGTGACCGATTTGCTCAGAATTCACAGGACCTCTTTGTAAATTTCAAGTCAAGCCGATGTTTAGCCGTTTTAGCTGTTTAGGAAGACGACACTTCCTTTTAATATCATTTTAAATTCCAAGGAAAACAGTCTGTTTAAATTTTTGGTTCCAAATATTGAAACTTTTGAAATTTCCAAAAGAGCTTGAGATAACCTTTCATCTATTAAATTGTATCAAATAGCTTTATAAACCAAATATTTTATACGTTTTTAGTAATACATATTAACATCCATTCTAGTTTTTCTATAAAAACGACGGTTGGAACATACGTATTTATTCACATAAGTTAGTGATCCTTTAATATTTTTGAGCAATGTATAATAGTGTAGCTCGCAAAATTCCATGGAATAATTGAAAACCGATTTCTATGTTAACCGATCAAGAGGGTTAAATCTTCTTATAATTTTCGTCCTTGCTAAGAGCTTTACAGAAGCTTTTTAGCTATTTTATCCTTAAGGAATTGATTAATTATTATTTGTTATTGTTACATTAGCTTGCAGAATAAATGTATTTACACCCACACACGATTCTTTTCGTTCAGCATCTAAAAAATTTACAAGTAGATGGAAAGCTTTGCAAAGTTTTTAATTTGAGTACAAGCTTATAAAGAATGTTATTAAATCATATTATCAAAAATTCATTGATAAAAAAGCTATAATAAAATGATTGAAATAAAGAAACTTTTAGATCAAATATATTACAATGGTAAAAAATCCTAATTAATTAAACAGAAAAAAATTGATGCCATCTTTAATAAATACTTCAGAAACTTGCGGTAAATAACTCCTTAATTTTTTTCGCAAGAAATAATCCTTCATTTTCGTTCAAAAATTCTTCTCGTGTTTCCTTCATGTAAAAAGAAATAAACTCCATAGGACATTTTATCATAGTTGACCTTCAGTTAAAGATTTTTTTCATTCGATAAATATTTATTAACTGGAAGTTTCTTTTTAATACTAAAAGCTAATTCTGCGGTCTTATTTTTCTTATTTCCGTGCAATATAATTTTTCTTTAAAAATGTATATTAAAAAAAGAAACGCAAGTTTAGGGAATTGATGCAGGATTATTATTTTTTTTTAATTTGACTTAACTTTCTAAAAGTTTAGTAAAACTAAGGTGACCAGAAGTCAAGGGTAACCCGGAACATTCCTGGACTGTCCCAAATTTTGCTTCTAAGTAAATAGCTCATATTGAAAAATATTACTTAGATTATTTTTAAAAATTAGATTTAAAATTTTAATTTGAAATTCCCAATTTTTGCTATACTCATACTGTGGTCATATATCTTGTATTAACGACGATAGTCCTAATTTTCGGCCCATTGCCCCGTTTTATGTATCAATAAGTAGTGCATATTTAAAAGAAAGGTTAACTAGATTTATTTTTGAAAGTTAACTTCTGATGATTACTCTTTCTCAACTACTTCTGCACATAGATTATGGCCACCTTAATATAACAATGTGGAGGAATCAGAAAAGACAAAATAGTAAAAACAATAGCAAAATATAATATTAATCCGTCTTTATCTCTTATTGCTACTAATAGTTATTATTATTTAAATAGTTAACTGTTCCAAAATTATTTTATTTATTTTATTTACTTCATTACCGCCAACATATCCCTTTAACCAGCATCCGGATTACGTGTCCGGTTTCCAGAACGTCGCTTGTTGAAGTTCAGAAAATCTTGCTATATTACTTACTAGCTGTTACCCGCGACTTCGTGCGCGAAGAATTTGATTTATTCTTTTTTTAATTCACGAATGTAAATGTTTTGTTGCATTTTGAAAGGGGAAAGTAAAAGTTCTGACGGTTGATAATACTTAATTGGACGGCTGACAGGAGTGTACTGTACATGTATGCTGATATAGTTATGTAAATTGTTTATCTCTGCTAATATACTTTTGTATACCACGTTATTTGCACGCATGTAGAGGTTACGTGGGCTGGACACACGTGAAAACGCCACATATAGTTGCCCACGCGAAAAATATGGTTTTTTCCAAATGTACGCCTGCCACTTTCATGTCTGGCCCTGAGCCTGGCAAATGCTATTTTTAAAGGGATTTGTTACCTTTTGAATTGAGATGATAAATCCTTCGGTATTATCGGAAGGCGTGGAATTAAAACACTCTCTCTTCTCCCTATAGCAGTCATAACAGTAGCTTTCACGACGTTTGGACCTAGGTGTACAATTTGTAACCGTGTGCCATTGCTCAGTCTCGGTATATCGAGGTTACGTATTAGTAGTACTGGCACACCGACTTTCAATCTCGG
The DNA here is from genome assembly GCA_013235015.1 of Araneus ventricosus. Classification (NCBI taxonomy): domain Eukaryota; kingdom Metazoa; phylum Arthropoda; class Arachnida; order Araneae; family Araneidae; genus Araneus; species Araneus ventricosus. Next base: position 361,701 of record BGPR01000474.1, read on the forward strand.
CTTGTCGGAAGGTGCCCCTGACAATTCAAAGATCTTGAAGATCTCTACAGAATATGATGTTCCTTGTTAATGCCCATTACCATATCTACAGAAGGACATTCTGTAATATCTCACTGCGCAAATTAAACAAAACATCCAGAGAATAATTCACTAACGTCATTGGATCACTGTGTAACCGTATTTAAAGCTGTAAATGCTACCACAACAGGAAACCGGAAGTGTAAAGTCTCCTTTGTTGTTTATGGTCAAAGAAAGCAATATTTTCTTATATTAATTTTAACACTGGCAAAATCCCGGGCGCGAAACAGTAGTTTGGCTTCAATTTACTTCTATAAGAATAGAAAGTATTGTTAGAAATTACGTTAAAAAATATTTTTAATCCTTTATAGCAATCGGTGAAAACATTTCATCGCAATGGAATTAATAGCATTAAAAAAATCATTTTCTGATCTTTAAAATGGCATAAAAATAATTGTTGTCTAATAAATATGTCAGAAGTTATTGGCGAAAAACGTCTAAGCATTAGGCTTAAAAGCGGCTAATGTTCGTTATTTAATTAAATATCTTAAGAACTAATTAGCTCTGAAAGTTGAAAATAGCACCTTGTGTGTAAATTTCATGTCGCTAACGTTCACCGTTTAGGAGGAGTTCTTGTGACCGTCCAATCGATCGACCGACAGACAGATACATGTAATTTCTGCCTTGTTTTATAGATATTTATAAACATAAGCAAAATGTTCAGAAATAAAGATAAATTAGTTCAAAGTCTGACCGTTTCCTAGCAGTGAAGTAGGTATAAATTTGCGTTATTTCAAAATCGTCTGCACGTAAAAAATTATTAAACTTTAAAAAATGAATAAAAATTGAAGGCAAAATGTCACAGAAATAAAATTAATATCATTGAAAAGGTAAAATGTTTAACTTTAAGATGGTATAAAAATAATTTTTATCGGACTATTTGTTCGAAAGTTACAGCGGAAAAAAGGATTACGTGATAGTTGATTTTAAAAATAATTTATTCCACATGTTTTCGCATTCCTGAAGGATCACGTGACAATTGGTTGAAAAATAAAAATCTTCATCGCGAATCGCGGAGTCAATGGGCTTTCTTTGTTAACTATTTTTAATCTGTAGTCAAAAATAATTAATTTAACGTGATTTCACCTAGCCTATGTCCGTTCTTGGGTTTGAAGCTACAACTCTGCCAATTTTCATCCAAATCGGTTTTGTGGTTTGGTCGTGAAAGCTTAACAAACAGACAGACAGAAAGACAGACAGACACACTTTCGCATTTATTATATTATTAAGGATTAAGGATATTAAGGATTAAGATTCAAATTCTGTTACTTTCCAGAGTTATATTGCTGTGAAGTTCTACAATAATCTCTGTAATATTTGACAGCTTAACCAAGATGTAAATCTAGTCTGGAGGAAGAGATTGCGTGCTCTGTAAAATTTTCCTTAATTATATCATTTAGGAAATTCGTTGACTAGAGTGCATCTTTGGAACTGTTGCGTTGCGCTCGTAAGGAATGAAGATTCCTTTCGCTTGTAGTAGAAATATTGTCCAACTTTCCTGTTGATGGCCTCCTTACCTTGCCTAGAAAACGACAGTCTTCTTTCTGAGAGCTTCTTTAGTGACAATACTCATTTAGCTTGTCTCCTCCTAAAAGCTTCTTTTATGGTTCCTACAAGCAACTTCCCATTTTGCCATTTGTAGTCGCGAATAAAAAGGAAAGAGCAAGAAGTTAAGAGCACATGATAGTCTAAACCTATGATTTGTAGAGAAAAGTCTAGTTTTAGGGTCAAGGCTCAGTTTCGAACGTATACGAGTTTCTACAGTTATTGAACGGAAATAATGGTAACTAAGGTAACCCACCCTTCTACATAACCAAAGGAAATACACATTACCATATGGCAGCTAAAAATTTAAATTTAGGTTTTAAGACCAGTAACTGAAATCCCCTACTTCTAAGAGATGAACTAAAACGGGGGCGAAGAAACAGGTATTCTCAACTTTATTTCATTTTTCCCGAATGGTAGCCCGCGGTGGTCTGTTGCCTAAGTTTTGAGATTAGAAGGTTCCAGGTTCAAAAACGATTCCACTAAACCTCCGTCGTGTATGTGGGCCTTGTGTAAGCTAAATCCGATGTCGAAAGTCAAATGCCCTGCCGCTGGTGTGGTGTCGAAAGGGGATGCCGGCTCAGGCTTTATTTTTTATCATCTGACCACAGCTCCATATTACTAGGTACATCCCAAAATAGCGCTAATATTACTAACCTAGACTTTCCCAGAGTAGATGTAGCGAAACAGAAAATATGACTGGATTTCAGTCTCTACAGTGGAAAATATTAAGACCAGTAGCCACGTATATTGGTCTATGAGTCCCCCTCAAAATGTGTTCCATGCCCATCCATCAGAGAGTGGTACAACGTCATCTAGAACTCACTTCATTGTAACATGGAATTATAGGGAATTAAGGCGCTGAAAATCCTGATTTCCTATACGCATGTTTGTGATCGTACCCTGATAAGGTCACCATAATGACAAATTGAACGAAATAATTTCTATCAATAGAGTCTTAGTAATAAGGCACAAAATCCTGTATTCCATATGTAAGAATAGAGCGTGTTCAAAATAAGTACTCAGATCTTTTCCAAATGCCTTATTCGGTAACATGTGGTTACGCACCTATTTTCTGACAACAGGCACAGATCACAGCAGATTCAACACCAACACAACGTCTCTCCCACAGATTCTTCCTTAATTGCACTTTACTAGAAATAATATGACCAGATGTCCCGAATTAGTCGGGAAAGTCTCAGATTTCGACTGCTTGTCCCGGATTTGTCCCGAATTCGAATTAAATGTATCGGAATGTGATGGATTCTACTTATAAGTAAATAGTTTAGGTTAAAAAAGAAAAATTAGAGTTATTTCTTAAAAGTTAATTAAAGTAGTCAATTTTACATAAAAGTGAATTCAATTATCATTTCAACTTTTGCTGTGCATATAAAGTGACTAGATGTCCTAGAATAGTCGGGACCGTCCCAAACTTCGAATTTATCTCTCCTAGGAAAATTTGTGCCGGGTTGGAAAACTGTACCGTATTTCAGTTAAATGCCCTAAATTGTTTCTTTTTATCTTTAATAGCAAATAGTTCATATTAAGAACAAGATTAACTAAATTTAATTTTTTTTAAGTTAGCTTCTGAAGAATTCTCCTTTCTAACTTTTACAATACACAGAACAGGGTCGCTTCAATATGATAGACCAGCTTAAAGGAAACATAGTAAAAGTAATAGCAAAAACTTCATTCATGTTTCTTTAACTCCACTTCTTTTCTTTTTGAAAATTTTTATGTTTAACAACATCATTGTCTCTAATTTTTTTAATTTATTTTTTTTGGATTTTGTCCAAAGCCCCCTCCCCTTTTCAAATCCAGCGTCTCGGACTGAAGTTCAGGAAATCTGGTCATTTTTAATAGAACTCGCAACCTTGCATACTATTAAGGCGAGAGTATCTAGAAATCTGCAGTAATCATAAGGAAATCAAGTAATCAAAATTCTCTTTCGCTCCAGAATATTCTGTTTTTTTTTTAATTCGTTTTTTTTATTTCATTGAAATTTGTATTTCGAAGTATCAAAAGCAATTTGCACAAAAATGATCAGTGCTCCGAAATATCCTTAAATGTAACAGTGTTTTCTTTAACTCGAAAAGATGCTAAGTATTTTGATTTCCTCAATGTGCTTATTCAAAACCAAACTTATTAAAAATCGGAACTAAATTTTTTATTTGAGTTTATTAATACACAAAAAGTTCAGAACTTATGCACTAAAGTAAGATATCATTTATATATTCTATAAAAGACTAATCCAAAAGTAAAATTCAAATGTAAGTTTCACTATAAAGCTATTCGAAATCAAATGTTTAAAAATCAATCTTTATTTAATCTTAATTATTATTCCACTATGGAAAATATCAGACAGTTTCTGCTGAAACGATCTGTCTATATTATTTATGTTCTTTGTGGGCATAAAGCCTTTAAAAGTAAGTAGTAGTAACGTAGCAAGTGTTAAGTAAAATTTAAATTAAAAGGTTTTCTAAAAATCTATCGAAACTACCTTCAAAGATTTTCCTTTAAATGTTCAACAAAAACTTCAATAATGAAAGTATCAACCAGAATAAATTTCAGGAAATAGAAATCACATACATTTTATAAAAAGTTCTCAAAATTGTCATCTTTTATGTAATGCCAGCACTTCCTTTCATTTATTATCTATAAAACACTCGTACAGCCTGTAGGCGACAGAAACATCATTGAAAATAGAACGTAAGGCATCTATAACTGAACGCTCTTAATGTTGAATGCTTTTTCCGAACCTTTTTTCCTGTTACCAAAACACATTGCATCCTTACTTTGACTTTTTTTATGAACTGTAGCTTTCACTTTAAAGCAACAAAGTTTCTTTCATCGTCTTTCTGACTCAAAATGAAACCATCAATATGATTTGCTCCTCAAGATTCAATGTGACCCAATCTATATTTTTATGTACTTAAAAAAGGTTAGAAAAGCAAATACATTTCACTGCATGGATAACATCTAAAAACTGATAAATTACAAACATAACAGTCTGCTAGCAAACTCACGAAGCTTTTGTGGGTCTTTTTTTAATGGCAAAATAAATATTTCTTATCATCATTGAGATATTTCCTTTCCACATAACATATATATTGTAGCTTTATTATTGATTAAACATAAAGCTGAAATCTGATCTCCTCAGATTTTAGGGCATTTAAAATTAAACCCAAATTCTTCAGTTTTAACTCAAATGTATTTCATACAAAAAATATGCCTCAAATATGCATTGTACTGAGTGGGAGCTATGCTGAGTGTCATTTACTGCAAGAATTGGTAGGGTTGTACGTACAATATGTACCATCATTGTTTGGTAATTTCTATATACAGATGTGTTCAAAACTGTTGGTACAAACTTTAAGGAGTGATATGATACACCTCTATAAGCACAAATCATCACACAGTGCATAGTCATAACTCAAAAGGTGTGAGCGAGAGAAGGTGTTTCCAAATTGTGGTGGTCCCATCGAAAGGTCGGCGTGGTCATCCAATCTCTCATGACTGGATTTTTCTAAGAAGAATCAAAACAAGAATATCCGTTATAAAATATATTCCCAACTATCCTGATGAAAATCATTTGCCAGGATTTCTATAACTGTGGCTGCATATAAGAAATGTCTGATGTATTCACTTAATGAGGATTCTGATAAGGATATTGTTGCTAGGATTTCTATAGCTGCAGCTGCCATAGAAGAAATTCCAGATGTTTTCTTCTGATGAGGATCCTGTTGCCAGGATTTCTGTAGCTACTTTTACCATAGACGAAATGCCTGACATTTTTGTCAATGCACACCGATAACTGCATCGACGGCCGCACTTTTAAACAGTTTCTGTAATGCGTTCCATAAGCCTACTTCTTAAATTCATTGGTTTTCTTTCATTTTCGTTCTTTCTCATTTAAGGGCACAGTAAATACTGCTCTTTAGCACATAACCGCTTCAGTTTCGACCATGCATTGTAATGTTTGCTTGTTTAAGTATGTTCTGTCACATCTTAAAGTTTCTACCAAGAGTTTTGAAGCCTGTAAATGAGCGGCTAACAGCAAGTTTAACCTTTTACTACAGTAGCAAGGTTTTACATGAGCCTAATTTTTTTACCCCGATGGTTAGCACTCATTGACTAACATTTCTAAAATTCTTATAAAGCTAAATATGAAATTCCTTTATAAAGTTGGGTGATGTGTGCCCACTTACACTGAAATAATACATTCCTTTAACCCTACACTGCACAGTGATTCATATTTGCATCATTACCATTTTTCCTTTTTTAATAAATTAGAAATTATTTAACAGTTAATTTTTAAAATTTTGTACGTGCTACATTTTTGACTTGAAGCAAAGATTCTTAGAAAAGAAATTCTAAGTCGACAATTAATATTTTAGTTATTTAGTTTTGGTTAGAAGATTCCATAATGTATATAATAATAACATAATGTATTTTTTAAGTTAATTTTCCTGATTTACTTACAATCAGTTATAGATATTTATAGAATTTTTTTAAAACAAATGTGGTCAGTGTAAGGTTAATACCAATTACACTATGTTTTGCAAATTTGGAAGGGTTTGGGGAAAGTGCTCCAGATATTTAGATGTGAAAAGGTTCTGAAAAAAATGCTCCAAAATTGCCTTTAAAAAAAGTATATTTCATTAAACATTTTAAGATAATTAAGAAAATACATTGCTGGCTCAATGCAATTAAAAATTTATCGCAATATAATTAAATTCATACTGACGGAACTCATTAAATGCAAGTTCTAGTTAATAAATTAAAATGGAACAGGCAGAAAATATTTATAAGCTTTCTAATTGATTTTTTGATTTACTTTCAAGAAAGAACACATTTTATGTTATTCGAAAAATTTTAAATAATCATATTTAATAAAAAAATACGAAATCTTTTTTCTAAGTAAGAGTTATTTTTATCACTTCCTTGTTAAAATTTGAACGCCAGTGTGAAATATGTTAACCAACAATAAAAAAATGTAAAAACTGTATGAAAGAAAATTATTATAGCACTAAAATTCAAGCTTTACGAGAAATAGAAAAACAAATGCTCCTATGTCAATAAAAAAAAATTCTGTAAAAAAATTCCTTTAAAATGGAATATCGTAAATTTGAAAAACGATTCAAACTATTCAATAGTGTTAGGGAGTCTTCTATTCAGAATTTATACAGAGTGATTCAAAATTTGACGCACAAACTATTAGGAGAGAGAAACACGAAACCAAGACAAAACTACATACTTAAGCATGGCCAGAAACGCCAACCGGATAAACTAGATGCTGCTGTTCGGCTGCACTGTCTTTGGATTTCAGCTCTAGTCATTTAAAGTTTCGACTGCATACGGAGAACATGCAACAGTTTCCTAATGCTGAGATGGCAGACATGCCGACCTTGTAGCAAGAATCTCCATCGTCGCTGCAATCTCGTTCATTTTCCAAAGGGCTCCCCAATCCATGCGCCACCGCTGTAAAACGTGCATAACTGTGAATGGTAAAAACTTTAAGTAGTTACTATGAACCTGAACGTGTGTACGTACTGTCCAAATATAAAATATCGCCAAATAAAGAGTTTTCATCCATTATTGGCTCATCACTTCCTCGTCTTCATGTACCCTCTAACTCATCCGCATAACATTTCCGGTCATACATTCCTCTGAGATTCTGGCTTGTTTATATGCTTTCTACCTCGCCTAATAGTTTGTATGCTGAATTTTAAATCACACTGTATATTCTTATAATTTCGTTTTATGCATTATGCAATCAGGTGCCGTACTGTATCGTATTTTATTTTATCTTTTAAGTCCAACAACTTATGGGTAACAAAATAAAGTTAACAATTTTGGATGCTTTCACTCTTTAACACTTTCCGAAATTCGCAAGATTTCTTAACACATTTATAAATCAACTTAAGCAGATTTACTAAGCGATCCTCCAACTACAAGAGTCTATGTATTTCACTTCCTCCCTTTCTGTAAACAGAGGCGTTCGTTATCGTTAATTTTATCTCTTTACAGCTATTTTATATCAATTCCAATAAAATCGGAGAATATAACTTTTCTCTAGAGGTTTCATGGTTGACTTGCTTTGTTTGTAGCCTTTCTTGCTTGAAACAAAAAGGTTGCAGATGTTACTTAGGTTGTGTTTTAACTTGCAGTAAAAGGTAACAACGTTGACTTTTGTAATTTAAAGGAAGTGGGACATGATTTATATCACTAAATTCAATGACGTTGTTATTTTATCCAATATTTTTGAAAAAAAATAGCATTCTTTTAAAGATTTCTTTCAATAATCCAGTTTGTTGGCATTCGAAGTTCATTGCGATTTTAACTCAAAAAACCTCTAAGTGTGTTAACACTCTTAGCACTGAGCGAAAGTATAGCACCTATGCGAAGAATGCCGGAACAATTTGACGAATTGGCTGAGGTTTCGGGAAAAAGTATATAAGAAACAAAATAAGAATGATGTTTACAATATTCAAAAAGGAGCATATTACGAAATAAAGGGAGAAGGAATTAATACCAATTGTATTTTAATATTTGTTGAAAATCATACGAATGACATAAATATAAAACATTATGAAAAACAGAAGAATCGAATATTATTAATAAATCGAATATATTGATAAAACCATTTATAAAGATTGAATCATTTATTTTGAAATATATTTCTCTCGCAATGCGAATAGTAAGATGCCATCTCATACGCAACGATATAGTCACTGGCACTTTTCGCAAATATTGCGAACAATGATATATCGTAGTTCGGTACTAAAAGGGTTAATGTAAAAAATAATTTGAGACGTTATAATTTCAAAACAAACTCTATCGGCAGTCCGGAAGACGAAGGTAGATTCCCTTTGTTCCGGAGTTATAAGGAAAAGAAAATTTCACCCCCCCCCCCCTTCACCATTTTTTCCTCTTATTTTTACAAGAACTGGAACAATGAGGATGCAAGAAGGTGAAAGACAATGCAACTGATGAGAGTTTTCTAACGAGGTGTCATGTGCATAGGTTAAACCAGTGGGAGTGGCCTCCCCTAAACTTTCTCGTATACTGCTGAAAAATTTGTCATTTCCCCTCCCCTTGTGTGGATACAAAAAAATCGAACCTACTGTAATCCAGAATGCAACGAATATCAGAAGGTTTTTCATTGCAGATTACAGTGATTGTAAAATATTTAAGTGAAGAATCATATTAAAAGAGATGCCTATGTATTAAAACTTAGCAATATTTATTTTCCATCACACTCCAGCAAGATCAGCTATTATACGAACGAGAGAAAACAAAACAGGAGATAATACATATCTATCACAAACTCCGTCTCAAGGACAAACTGACGTAATCCTCCCGCTTGGTACCAGAGATTGCTAAGTACGCATGCGCATGGAGATCAGTTTTGAAACAAATGCTTAACAAGTATGCGATTATACAGACCGACAGACAGTCAACTCGTTGACGGATTTGGCTCAAAATTTTATACGGACCTACATTCATGACGATAAAACTGTGTACCAAATTTTATCCATCTAGCTATTCAAGTTTTTGAGTTATAGTGTTCGCATGACTTCGGACATGCAGACAGACAGACTTCCCGTTGACGGATTTTGTCCAAAATCTGATAGAAACCTACAAATTATGTTTAAAGACCACATGCCAAATTTCATCCCCGTAGCTCTAATAGTTTTCGAGTTATCGTATTCACAGACACACAGACAGACAGACATAATTCCAAAATTGTGTTTTTCGGACTCAGGGAGGTCTAAAACGTGGAGATTCGCCAAAATCTCGAGTTCGAATTTTTTGACGATTACAATACTTTCTCTTTGTTACTTCGTATACGAGAAAGTAAAAAGCAGTCCATCTAGAAACCTGCCACTTTGGTGAAAATACCGCAGACAAAATTTTATCCGTCTGGCTTATAACATAGTCATAGCCATAATTACAAAACTATTGTTTTCGGACTCAAGGAGGTCCAAAACGTAAGATTCATGAAAATCTCTAGATCGAATCTTTTAACCACTACAATGAGGTCGCGGTGGCTTAGTGGTAATGTCTCGGCTCGGGGCCACAGTTTCGAAACCCGATTCCACTGAAAATCCGTCGTGTATGTGGGCCTGTTGCGCGTTAAATCATACACAGGGGATCAAACGTCCTCCCTCTTGTGTGGTGCTATACAATCCACCCCGACCCAGCCTACCCTACTGGGTTTAAGGCATCAAAAGAGGTCGGAGGGGAAGAGAACTGACCAGCAGCAGCAGGAGGACGCCAGCCCCACTCGCATTTATTAAAAGTTTTTCCTCATATATACATACTGCACCCCGCAACATGGGTGGAAATTAAATACATATTAGCATAGAAGTTTCGCATTACAAGGGCTCACCCGGCCAAGGAGACAATGCAAATAATAGCATATGGATTGAAAGTTATTTACTAATAAAAATTTACCATGACCGGGGAGAAACAAACAATACATTCCAAATTTTAATTATCAATGGCATTCCACCCATAAGTTACAATGTGTGAGATGCAGCGAAAATACCAAAAAAAAATCAACCCAAAACCACACTCAAAACAGACACAGACAAATTAAAACGAACACACAAACAAACTCTACACATAAAAGGAATTATTAACACCATTGTAAAAATCCCAATAGCTCAAATTTAAACTCAAATGTTTAAAATCTCAGAATGACAAGGCCATGAAATCGAACAAGGCCAAACAAACTCTCCCCAAAATGACCAAATCAAAGCATACTATTAAGATGAAAATAATTAAAATCAATTATATATCCAATATATATTCAATTAAACATAAAATCCCACAATCTATGTCATTAAAAATATAAAAAATTTAAAAAGGGGTAGACCAGCTACACCCTACTCAAACGATCACAAATCACTCTACTAACTTGAAAACAATTCACAAGTTTTTCGTGATTAGCCGCAGTCTACATTACGTTTTTAAGCCACAAACTCTTGGCTTCACAAGAGGGCTTCTTTAGATGATGATCCCGCGTCATTAAACAGTCAAAAAGATAATGGTCAGGATCTCCAAATAACCCGCATTCGCAAAGAGGGGAAGATAAAATTTTGAATCTGCTGAGGTAGCAGGGAAATGGTCCATGTCCCGTTAAAAAATATATCAAATATTTACTTTTAATTAAAGTTTTTGTATCCACGCGAGGAACAAAACCCCTGATCCGGTTTCCAGAAGCTGTTTCATATGCTCCATAATAAATTTGCCAATCTTCTAGTAATTTCTTTTTAAGTGTAAATTTAACAAAGGAGTAAGGGAATGGAATATCCATACCCTCACCCTCAACACTAGCCAATTTGGCGAAGTTATCGGCGAGCTCATTGCCCGGGATTCCGACGTGAGCCTTCACCAAGGCAAGCCCAACCAATCCCTCCGCCAAGCAAAATTTATTTTTTATGGAAATTACAAATTTAGATCTAGACCCGTAGCTCTTGAGGGCCTCGATGGAAGACCTACTATCAGTGTAAATGTTGATTTTCTTTTTATTTTCAATAGCCCAATCCACTGCCTCACCCAAAGCAGCAAGTTCGGCCTGGAAGACTGTGTTCTGGGGTTCCAATTTTTTACGTATAATTTTATGTTGAATTTCTCCATGGAGAATGCACACAGAGAACCCAACACCACCATAGACTTTGGACCCATCTGTGTACACCTCGAAATGACTATCTTGGACTTTATCTCTTAGTTCTAAAACTCTAGTATTTAATGGGATCTCTGATAGTTTTTCAAATTTGTCCAATTTAAATAAATCAATAACAGCATCGAGTCCTCTCGAGCGACAGGTCCAAATTTGAAACCTTAAATACTCCATTTTAGCTGTTATGTGTAATGGTGGAATACCGGACAGGACGTTAAGTGCCTGCGTGGCAGTAGTTCTGTATGACCTAAGCAGTTTAATTAGAAAAACTCGATGTATCGTATGAAGCCTTTTGATTAGTTCACAAGTTAAGGCTCCGCCCCAGACGCCAGCGCCGTATAGCAAAGCCTTCTCGATAACTGTTAGGTACGATATTTTAACCAGTTCTTTATCCAAATTCCAGTCTGTCTTTATTATTCTACTAAAATTATTTGTTAGGTTATAGACCTTTGCATGTAACGATAAAATGTGAGAGGACCATGTCAACCTGCTATCCAGCAGAACACCGAGATATTTCAGTGATTTCCCTATTCTTATACTCTGGCCATTTATCTTGAAGATGGGTTTTCGTTTAAAGATGTTTTGACCCTTTCCCTTCTGATGACGTGCAAGAGATCTAAATGCAAGTCTCTGACACTTGCCGACCGACAGCTCAAGTTTCAATTCTACCAATGTTAAGTGAATCAACTCTAATGCTTCATTAGTATTAATTTCCAATTCTTTCCTGACGCTGCCGGCCGTAACAAGCGCAAAGTCGTCTGCAAATGCTTGTAAAAACACCCTTTCACTGTTTATCTCTAGACTCTATTTACATAAATATTCCACAAATTAGGGGCCACCACAGAGCCCTGTCGACAACCCTTGTGGCAGTCTCTTTCAATTTCTAAAGATCCATCTTTAAAAACTACTTTCCTGTCCAGCAAGTAGTAGTATATAAAATTTCTATAAAAAAGGGGACTCTTGTAGAAGTCAAAAATTTTAAAAAGGACCGACCAGTCCATATTGTCAAAGGCTGACTTTATATCAAATGAAATCAGAGCACAATGTTGATTAGATCTTGTCTCTCTGATTTTGTTGACAATATTGTCTAGTGCCCTGTCGCAGCCAGTCCCCTCCCTAAAGCCTTTCTGATTCCTATGTATAATATTATTTAAAAATAAGTATTTATTAAATCTATTCTGGAAAACTCTTTCCAAAATTTTTTCTATAGTAGGGAGGAGACGGACTGGTCGGTAAGCTTCACAAGATTTGGGATCCTTTCCGGACTTCTGAAGAAAGAAGATCTTCGCCTTTCTTAAACATTGTGGAAAGTAATTAAATTTAAAACACAAATTAAAAATCCTAGTTAAAAAATTCTTATTAAAACCATGTATGGCCGTCCATATTTTGTAATCCAATTGATCCAGACCAGGAGCCTTACCTTTTTTCAAATTGTATATTACCAAATCAATTTCCTTATAGTTCAGCTCCTCAACAGATTCTACAGAGGGTGTATAAATATCACCAATGTAGCTGTCATTGTTGGGAAAAAAGTGTCTCATTAAGATTTTTATTCTATCTTTAAAACTTAAATTTTGGTCATTGTCAGGATTAACTAAAATGTTGTTAACTTTGTTACTTTTATTGAAAACCATTCCAAAAATTCCACCAAATTTTTCAGTATAATTTCCACAATAATCTTCCCAAGCTTTACGTTTGGTCGTCAAGAGGAGCCTTTTATACTGAGCTCTCGATTTACGGTATTCAGCCCCTCCCTCCTGGATCACATCCTCAGGGGAATTATTCCGCTTAAATCCTTGATATTTCTTGTAGAGTACATTCGTTGAGTTTCTTAAATTCCTCAAGTCATCGCACCAGAATGCATAGCCACGTTTCTTGCCCTTCGGTTTTTTCTTAAAAGATTTAAATGCAGCCCCGCAGACAGACTCTAATAAATCCACAAAGTATTCTTCTAAACTAGTTATATCATTTACATTATCCAAATTATTACATAACTTTTTAAATCTCTTTTTAAAATTCAATAGAAATTTATTCATACCGTATCTAGTCTTTAAAGCATATTCACCATTCAAACATTCACCACTTATCAGTTAGTGTTTGATTTAATTCCAAATTAAAATAAATATACTTATGATCACTAAGTGAAAGCCTGTCCAGGATGCCCCACTGTTTGATCCCATCCTGAAAGCTAGATGAGATCAAAGTCAAGTCTGGGTTGCCTTTTCCAAATGTTGTTGAAATAAAAGATGGCCCCAACTCCGGAATATTACATGTATGTAGATTGTTTAAAGAAATAAAATGAGTCATACTTCTCCCCCTATCATCTTCAATCTGGTAACCCCAAAGTCGAGAACGACAATTGAAGTCTCCAGTTACAAGATTAATTCCTCGATTAATGCCATAATTCAAAAATTCATTAATTAAATTATCAATGTTGTCATGAGGGGGGAAGTAGACACTACTTATATTCAATATTTTATTACCAATATGTAATTCAACAATTATAATGTGTTCTGATTGGAATTTAATATAAGGTTTTATATTTTTGTTGCATATTATTACTATTGCTTTACCATTCTTCGAACTGTACATCCTATATCCAAGAGCCGGTTCCATAGGTCGCCCAGCTATTATATAGGGATCCTGGACAGTTATAACATCAAGCTTAAAATCAGATGCTGCCTGAAGGGCCGACACGTGCGCGGTTTGACAATGATTGGTATTAATCTGTATGCCTCTTAAGTTCACTAAGTCCATAGTCAGTTATCTTTATGATCTGATCTCTCTGCCTTAGGTAAGAACTACATTTTCTATCGAACGCACCGTGTCTGGTATCAAGGTTAAGTTTGAATTTCTCATTGGCATATACACAATTGTTACATCTGGTTGCTCTACAGACATGATTCTCTCGACCGAATTCACCACACCTTGCACATCTGGGTTGATTCCCAGGAACAGTTTTTAGCGGTGTGTCCAAATTTTAGGCAGGCCCTGCACTGTCTCACCCCAACAAATTCCGAAAAGCGAATACTGTTCCACTGAAAATAAAGTCCCCTCAAGTTGTTAAATTCTCTAAATATGGAGGGTTCTCTGGTGTGGTGCGGAAACTTGGAGAGGGAGGTGACAGATCAGGTATCGTTCTAGTCATCTGAGCGCGATTCAAAATTAAGAAGTCCGTCCCAAAATAGCCCTCGTGTTGTTTCAAAATGGGACGTTAATAAACTAATTTAAAGTTGGCCACTACAATGCTTTCTGTTTCTATACTTTGTGTATGAGAAGGAAATGTGTTTTATTTAGCATATGACACTAAGCCAAAACAAATGAGGATTTGACAGAATAGTTCTTATATTAATAGAGATGATACTTGATGCTTCTCTAAAATATCATAATGACATTTACTGACCATTAGTTATATTAATTCAAAAATCATTCCCTTGCACATTTATCGGCTTCATACAATTAAATAAAGCTACCAAAATATAATCAATGCTGCGCACTTTTTACAAACATCTTCTCATGAATAAGCTTTGTATTTCTAACTTTTCTATTCAACGCGAACACAACTACAAACCGTTTCGTCAAATTGTTCCGTCCATATTTGTGAGCTTGCTTTTAGGTTTCCTCTCTTGAGACATAAATTTAATCTTTTATTGTAGTGATTATTTTAATGCATTCGCGCTCCATTAATTTAAATAGCGTGAATCTACTTGTTTTGACAATATTACATACTCACAAAAATGAACACTGCATTTCATGTTTAGTTAAAACCCTCTGAACCTCACATTATTTAGCCTTTTTAACTTTTCGGTCTCTTATTATTATAAAACCATGCTGCTGTTTGGCAACATTCACATTATGATAACTATTTAAGTTTGGGAATATATGTTGAAAAACGGCTTTCAAAGAAGAGACATGAAGTATCATCTAGGAATATTCATTCCGTTGCCTTTATTCAAGTAAAGACACGGTGTTCATTTTCCTTCATTACTGTCTGTAATGTTTATTTTGTACTTCAAAATGCTATTTCACAACATTTGTAATTCTTAAATGTTTAAAAGGAATGTTTCCATTGTAAAAGTTAATAGTAATTTAAGCAGGTTATTATTAAAATTCTACGATAGCGACTTTTGTATATATATTCGTCCCTGCCTTTTTATTTGTAATTTGCCAACTATTCATTTTCCAGAAGCTTGAACACCGTGCTTTCTATGTCTTAAATACTTATGCAAATATCGCAATCGTCTATTAAAAGAGCACAATTAGAGAATTTTAATTGCTTAGAAATAAACGTGTCTGCATGAAAGAATAATTTCTGTAGGAAATTTAACCCGAAATAAATATAATTGAATAGCTTTTGTCTGAGAGAGTCTCTACAGTGTTTCCATAAGGTTCATGTGAATTTTAAATAATTTTAAGAGATAAAAAAAAGTGGTTAGAAAGTTTGATTTATCTAATTTTTTTCTGACTTAGCTTGGTTTATTCATATTAATGCCCTGTTTTGAAGCATTACGAGGCATATTTTGGGACGGACTTCGCAATTTTGAACAACGGTCAGATGACAAGGGCGACATTTGAGTTGGCAACCGCCTCTCCTATTCAAGCTCCCGCATCTCACCAGCGGCAGGGCATTTAACCTACGACTTTAGATTTAACGCGCACCAGACCCAAATACGTGGCGGATCTTCAAAGGAATTGGGTCTCGAACCTGGAACCCTCCGGCCCTAAAACCGAGATCTTACCACTAGGCCTCCGCAGACAGTTATTTTTCTAAAAGAGTCTTTAGAAATTTTATTTTCAGAAATGTAACTTAAAAATTGTTTTTCAGAATTACTGTTGACCCATGGCTTCACTAGGTGAGAAAGCATAGTGCCAGTCTCTCCACTATACCAGCGAGAGGAAACTTGCGCCTCGAAGGATTTAAGGTGCATCAAGCTCAAATACAAGGAGGATCTTCTATGGAATCGGGTCTCGAACCAGCTACCCTGTAATTCGGAAGCGGAAACTTTGCCTAGAGACCACTGCAGGCCTAGAAATTTCACAGAGGTATTTCTATCTTGCAATCTAAGCATCTGTCTTCTAAAGCATCTTTCGATTGCAGGGATAAATTTGAGTTCAGCCAACCAAAGAATACAATATCTACACAAAAAATTTCTAAAGATAAAAAAATGCTAGATACGTCAAGCTTTCTATTCCTTTTTATGAATTCCTTCTATCACATATGCTCACAAAATGTTACAGCTTTTTTTAATTATCGAAAACTTTATGATTCTCCTGTATTTCAGCTGGTTATTTTTGAAACCGATAATCACCCTTCTAATAGTTTTACATAATGACCTACCTACATTTTATTTTTCGTTCGTTTTCTTGAAATATACACGCAACACACTGACCAGTCCTTTGAGAAAGCAAAAGAATCATAGTTATAGAGACATATTTAGAATGAAAAAAAGACAATTATTCATATAGATGTAAAGATGCGGGACAGTTTCATATTAGGGAAAGGCAGTTCAGATTGCCCGTAAAACATTCCTTCTAATTTTCCATGATAGCTGATTGATTAAGCAATCTCCATAAATTAAGATTTATGGAGTAATTTTAAGATTCAAGACTCAGTTTTCACGATATGAGTTCCAATGTTCATAACATGACTATTTTTAAAACAGCGAATGAAAAACGCTTGCACTCTCCACTGAAACCAAAGCATAGAAAGTGAGTGGACACTGGTCCTACCATTTTATATCGATTAGGAAAAACCTACGTTTAATAGAAAGCAATACTGATAACAGTTTGCTAATTCAGCGTTTTGAAGGGGGATTGTGATGCTTTACGAACCAGACGATTAAATTGAAATAACATGATAAAAAAGAGGAAACTTTAGTCTGGCATAATTTAACACACTGGACAGATTGGCGGAAGAACGATTTATCACTTAGATTCATTGAATAATAGATAGATTTATGCATGTAGATTGATTAAATTGGTGGATTGATACAACGTTTTTAAGCTACACGAAAACTAATGGGGACAGACATATGCTTACATGAAAAACTATTGAGCCTATATACAAATCTTATAGATATACAAGCATCCTTTCAATTTTTTTTCCATTGCCTAACTTTAAAAAAATACAGAAATCTTGTTATAAACTTTTAAATTCTGTTATTCTATCAAATGGCTTTTTAATTCTCTCGTGTTTTATACCTCACTAAGTAAATAAACAAAAGAAGTGTAATTAGTGGTGGATAAGTAATGGATAGACACGAGTAAAATGAACTGGTCTAAAGGTAAAATATTTCTCTATCATGTCGATCTGATGTAAAAGTGTTTGACAATATTTGTATACCTCTGAATTAATTTCATTACCAGCAGTCCCTAATTAAAAGTAACATAATTTTTTATATTTAAAGTGGTGTAAAAGGCGGTAAAAAAAGAATTTTTACAGGAATATATGTTTAGATTTTCCATCTCTCAAATCCACTTTTGTATGCATTCTTGAGAGTAATAAAAATTCACCATATTTAACTTGTTAACAAGGTATGAAGAAATATTTCTTTGTGAAACGAGTTGAACAGGTTAAAAGACCAGATAAGATATGAAATTTCGAAATCTCTCAGATTGTATAAGATTGTATCACAGACCGTTTCCATGCTCATGAGTTTTCAATTAAATTTTCCACTATGTTAATCTCATTTTACTTTGTACCTTTACATTCCGATAAGACGAACTCTTTTATTCAAACATTTTCGATCCATAAATGGATTCTCGAAGCAAAATTCATGAAATCATTTTTCTTGAATATCAGTATTGTTCCATTCTGAGAAAAAAGAACAGAAAATATTAACTATTTTTTCAAACACTCCGCCCTACCAGCACCATCAAACTTCCACGTCTACTGATGTGGCATAGAAAAGGGTTGACCATGGGGTCTCAAAATAACTCTCGTGTTGCTTCGGAAAACCTAACGTTGATATAACTGAAACTAAACCAAACAAGTCGTCGATTTCTGTATTGAAAACGTTCTGTGCTGTTGTCCCTATTTTGAGAGTTTTATTCAGTTAAGCAGTACTTAATCTGACTCTATAACCTGTTTTTTTCTAGAGGCTTTCAGCAAGTTTTGAAATTCTTTCTCTTTTAGTTTTTTATCTATCTTTTCATTTTTCTATCTGGATATAAAAAATAAGTGGCCTGTTTTTTAAATCCAGCATTATCAATTCAATCAATTCCCCGCAATTTCATTTCCTATGATATTGGTAACTTCTGCAGTGTAAAATTCCCACTACATTACGCAATATCTTATTATTCAGCCGCGTGTTATGCAAATTAATACAGATGAATGTAAGGGTTAAAAATAAAAAATAATTATGAACTTAAATTTTATTTAAAATTAAATATAAAACAGTTTAATTCAAACTTTTTAAAAAGAATTTCCTACTTCAAGTAAAAATGTCGTGAGTAAATTATTTTATTAACTGAATATTATATTATTCAAAATTAATTTTAAAAAGATAAAAGTGTAAATATGAATCATTGCACAATGTATTATAAAATTCTTTTTTGATACGACTTAAAAAATGTATTAACGTCCCGTTTTGAAGAAAACGAGGACTCTTTTGGGACGGACCTCGTAGGTTTCAACCGCGTCAGATGACGAGTATGACACACCTGAACTGGCACTCCTCTCTCCAAATTTCCGTGCCACACCAGTCTTCCACTTCTAAAACGTATTTATTTATAATACAGTGGAACTTGGTTTCTTCCAAGCTGACATTGCCATAATACAAATTCGATTTATACAAAAATTCGAATTAAGAAAATATGGGTAAAAAATTTAGGACAGCCAGAAAAAATGATAATTTTTATGCTAAAAATGGCATTAAATATTTATTTTTGATATTTAAATAAACATTAAGTAATTTTAATAAACAAAGTAACAATAATTATAATTTAAAAATAATGATTTCTATGAATAAGTAAGTAATTTTTGTAAACAAACAGTGTGCAACACTTTGAATACAACAATTGTACAATGGAAAAAATCAGCATTTTTTAAAAACACGTGAAAGCAAACCATATTTATAGAAAAAATCATTCTAATCTCAAATATGCAAGTGAAATTTTACATAAAAATTTATTTATTTAAATATTTAGGGCGAAAGATGCACTGAAATAGCAGAAATGATGATGCAATCCGAAACGCACTCTTATTGGCAGAGTAGCTTTTGACGTCACGTATGCCTTCCTTCGCATGCTTCTCTTTCGCTACTTTTGTACCATGTTTTGATGTAAGGCGTTTGTACTAGCTCATAATTTTAGAAGTGAAGTTTTTGTCTTTTCTACTATTCAACGTTTAATTTCATAATGGATATTGGTTTTGTACAAGAAGGTAAATTGGATAATTTGCCAAGGATTGATTCTACAATGATGGCAAAGAAACGGGACACAAAACGCCGGCTCGTAAATTATTTCATAAGAAAAGCTGTTTGTACCTTCCCTTGAATGCATTCCAGTAACCGGAACAAAGCTCTATACTATACCACAATGGACTTCGCCTTAGGAGAAACGGGTGTATTTTCAAAAGCATCAAGCAGCACTAAATTGAAGAGGGGCCCTCGGACATTCCGAGAAGACGCTGCGATTTCTGTCACACAAGAAAGAATGCAAAGCTAAGAACCTGATTTTTCTGTGAAATTTCGTATGCCTACAAAAAACAAAAAAGAAATCCCACCAAATCAAAACAAAATAAAAAAAGCAGGAATATACTTATTTCAGAAATTCCGCTCAAAATAAATTCAGTAAATGCACGTGCATTTAAAATAAATTTTAAATACAGGTGTTCCTTTGAAAAATTAATTTTATTTTATATAGTTTTATATTACTCTGCTATGAAGAATATGAATTATTTCCTTCGTACAAGTATTAATTTTAAGATATTAGTAGATAGTAATTAATATAAAAAGTGCGATAAAAATAACTGAAATAAAGAAACCTATAAATTTATAATAATATTCAAACACAACCAAATGCGACTAATGTAGGAATTTAAGGGCTACCATGTAAACGACAAACCCTAGATGTGCGGTGAGATAAATTTATCTACCTTTATTTCAATTGTAATAATTGATAAATAAATTGACTTTTTGAAGACTGGTTTTGATTTGAATAGACTTATTGAATCTATATGCTTTATTTTGCATCAAAAATTATGCGAATTATTTTCTTGCACTACAAATGAAAACGATTTTCATCATCAAAAAAAGTCATGAATTTATACTTTTATTTAAGATATTCTAATTAATTTTGAATAGTATTGTAATTTAAAAATATATATAAGAAACATTTGAATATCCATGGAAATAATATAAGCAGTAAAATATCAAGATCAAGTTGTTATTGTTTTTTTTAATCTTAAAGAAGTTGGGACAGCCTCAGTACCACCGCCCCTCAAAGGGTAAAAATATAAATTCCATGTAATCAGATAGAAGGAAAAAAACTAATTAAATTTAACTATTTGATTTAAAATTGATAATGAAAATCTCACCTTATACTTATATTCAAACAAAGCCGATATCGAGTTCAAGGCTGTTTTTACTGTGCTTCATGATATACAATTTTAATAAATATAATATAGATAAATTACTCATCGGTTGCCGTTATATTTGTATTAACACATTTAGGAACAATACAATACTTGCATCTTTCCGACATAATTTTATCTGATGCGGTAGTAGGAAAATATACAAAAAAAAGCAAAATCTCTATAGCTAGCGAACGGGAGCTCTCCCCTGTTTGGGCAGTTGGACGTCAGACCCGCTTCGCGCCAAAATGGATCGTTTTTCCCGTGTCATCTGAGAGGTAAACTTTGATTGCAAATATAAAAAAAAACTGCCTAGAATTTTTTTTTTAAATGCTATTGTTCATTTGGAAGCATTTTCAATCGATTAGAAAAATAAAAAAAAATGCTTAAAAAAGTGAAAGAATAAAAAGAATTCTGAACTTCCCCATTCACTTCTAACGTGTTCAAATTTTAAAAAAAAAGAAAAAAAACGTGAGAAAGCTTTCATTGCTTTTTTTTGTGAATTCAGTAAAGTAAAAAAAAAATAGCAGATTTTTTAAATTTTTAACTTTGATTTCAAATTTACCAGAAGGAATTTGAATTATAGACGATATTTGAACATTATATTAATAGGAAATTCAAATTATCGACGAATTTGAATAAAATACCTTAGAATTATCCAAACTTTAAACCTTAGTTTAATGACTTTTCGACAGGCATGAATTGATAACGCCTAACATTATTTTTAACATTTTCTGCTGAATTCAGAATTGCACAACCTACGTTCGAAGAATAATACCCCACTTAGGGGGAAAAAAAACGTAAACAATGCCACGTGCCTTTCTTATTCATTCACCATCTCAAAAAAGCCAAATAAAACAAAACCTCAACCGAAATACGGTGCAAGTAAAGCACCTAGAGCTTTGTGAAAACGAGTGGTCCGCTTCAATTCCGCGTTCATGTGCAGGAATGCCGCCCTTCCTGAAGGGTATTATTTTCACCCGCAGATTTCCCAAGCGAAGTGAAGGAGTCACTTCCTCACCTGGAGGCGTACGGTTTGCCTAAAATGGCCTTCTCCAGCATTTGACCTGGCCGACCCAGCAGCATGATGTTGACCTCTCGCACTAAGGACGAGCGTCTGCCAAAGGACGAGATGTTCACAATGTTTCCAAAGGTCGACTGAGCGTAGCCAGCTCACCTGGGGATGACCTAATGCGCGAGAATATCGTAGGATTGCTGGTTTTGTTTTCTCAAATCGAGATATTTCGTTCATTTCGACTGGCCTAAGATAAGCCGATTGATTCTCCAACAGCAGATTTTCTTTAAATCGCTATTTAACCCTTTGCGCTCCGAAAAGTTAAAAGTTATAATTAGATGCATAATTATTCGCTGATTAACAAGAGCTCATATTTTTGCTTTGGAACGTAAAAAATATGTTTGTGTAAGTTCATTTTTCCTAAAAAATTATTTTACAACTCTGTAGGTAGTTTTTTAACCATCGAAATCAAGAAATGTCGAAATGATTCACTTTCTAGAATGGCGCATAAAAGGCGACACCAGAGTGCAAAAGGTCCAAATGCTTTTAAACGAAGCGAATTATTATTTATATTCAACGTTATAATAGTGTAATAAAATTCAAGGCTATAATATAGAGGCTGTTAGCCCATTTTTGAACGATTCTGACATAATATAAATCCTGTCTTTACATAAAATTCTTGCACTTGAACTGTTCGCTTTGATTCTAACTTCTATCATGCCACATCTTAATTTCCATGATAATAATGCTGTATGTAGGGAACGGTTGTCTTATTTGGACCAACTAAGTATCTTTTTAGTGTAAAGTGATAGAGAAGTAATTTTAATTTTAAAAAAGTAGTAGAATTTCTTTGTAGTTAATTTCTCTTCAAAATAATGTGATTATTTTTTTAAGAAATACACTTTTAAGTAATAAAAAATAGCCTATTAAAATTGCTCCATCGGGCCAATAAAAGAAAATGGTATCCCAAATTGGGCCATCAATTTCTTTAAGAACAATTAAAGAAAAAAATTTTTATTCTCAAATTCACATCAGCACACAATATATGATCCCCAAGTGTGACATATTATGCATTTCATCATTTAATTTTCTTCCTTTGCTCCCTCAAATATAATACAGAATCTGTTCGCACATTTGTAGACGATTTTTATGGTATTTATAGAACAATTTTACATAATTTTTTTGTATTTTAAATGGTCAGTTTGATAACCCTTATTCTTAACAATCTTTCTACATCGTAACTTCCACGACAATAATGCCTTTTATAGAATCAGAAGAGGTATTTTGTCCCATTCCTCTTAAACAGCTTTCCAAAGTCCACAAAGGATTGTAGGTAGACATTTGGATAATGCGCTTTTTAAAAGTCCAATATCGCAAAAATCCATGGGTGATACACCAAGAGATTTAGCAGGAATATTATTGAAAGGAATAGTCTTAATATCCATTTCTTGTTCTATTTTTTCCAGGAAATTTTAACAGTGGATTGTGAAGAATGGTTGCTTGTTTTAACTTGATGCAATTCTACTGATTGATGACATTGTGGGTAGAGAGATGTTATTTCATATTTGAAGACTGGAGATAAAATATGTTCTTGATAGTATGTGGAGTTGATCTGATAATTTCTCTCCACTCTATTTACTTTTATTTTGCCATTATTTAAAAAACCAACAGCAATTATAAATCTCTTGGAAAAACTTTTAGATTCTTTGAACCATGTTTCAAGATATTTTTTCTCCTCTTTTATAATAATAAATTTATCTTTTTTTCTATCAGTCATTTAAATGCACCCAAGCGTCATCTATTGTTAAAACATGTTCCCATTTTTCTCCAGATAAATGCTTTGCATAAAAAAATTCTGCAGCGTATTCTGCGTTCAGCGGTATGACTTGGTAAAAAAGGATTGAACATTACTTTTTTTGGCATTTTTAAAAGATTCAAATCAGTGTTCATAATTTTGTAGATACTGAGCATTTTAATTATTTTACAACAAACTTTTGATATGGAGACTTCTCTTTTAACATTAAAGATCTTACCTTCGCAATATTCGAAGAACTGCGTTTTTTCCTGGGATACATATTTGGAACAATTTTTCCACTTAAAGCCAGACTTTGATTATTTTTTCCCTCTTTTATTAACAATATTACCTATCATGGCTTTAGATATCGAAAAACCATAGCTTTGACAACGTCTTTGAATAGCTGAATAAGAATAACTTTCTTCGGAAGAGGCAAAACCATATCCTTGCATCTATTGCTTCTTTGAAAGCACCATTTTACATGCAAACAAAACCTTCAGGTAGCAGAAGATAACTTATACTTTCAAAAATGTGATTTGTGTGAAAATAATTTTTTCCACGCAGTTAATTTTTTCCTACGGAGAAACAAAATCGTCTAAAAAATGTGCGTACAGCCTCTGTGCAAAACCACGTAGAACCTTAGTTTTTGTTCTTTTTGGACCAAAACCTGATGTCTTTAATGTCACTTTAGGGAAACTAGATAATTTAGAGAGCAAAATCTTTCAAATAACATGGACTTTCTTGATTTCTTGATGTAATATTTTTACTGAGAGGAAATTGGACTTTTTAGTTACAATTTTACGGGAAGCAAAAATAATGCGAAAGTGTAGAAGTCGTAAAATTTCGGTCTGAAAATTTGTTTGGTGTTGAAGTCAATTCATGCTCAAAAGATAAACGTCAAATGCACCGCACTGATTTAATTTTGGAATCCAGCGGGCATCTTGGCGGAAATAAAAAGAACCTGACGTCACAACGCAGCGCAAGACAAAGCACTGTGACCTTGATTTTGTGTCTGTGACGTCAGGTAAATTGACTCCATTAAAGAACTGAACAGGAATAAGAATATGTAAATTTTACATCATTATTTTATAGAGAGACTCACATACACTGTTTGCTTGTTTTGAGTTTCGGTTTGGATATAATTTTTAACTTAATTACTGTTTAGTGTTATAACCACTTAAATGATTTGCCTGTGGGCCATACGTGCATCGAATTACAATATTTTTTAGCTAATAAATTAAAATTAGGTCATTCATTGCAATTTAAATCAAAAACAATGCGTAATTCATAAGTATCCCAAATGTTCTATGGGCTCTTAACTGAATTTAAAACGACAACACATTCCTAAAACAGGAGATGTCTTTAATTAGATAGAAGAGAAGACAAAACAGCTAAGTAGTTAATTGAATAATTCAACCTGTTATTCCTTTGTAAGCACTTTTCTGTGTTTATTAGAACTAAATGTTTTAGTATGAACGAAACGTGATAAAAATATATGTAAACTTATTTCATTTTAAAATAGGTTGAATTATTCTTTGATCGCCATTGAATAGATTAGGATGCAAATATATCCTAAGCACTTTAGAGTGACTTTATGGACTTTTAATTAATTTCACGTAAACCTGATTTCGAGGAGATATTAAAATTCTGCTATAGAGATTTTTAAATGTTTATTATAGCGGATTTCATTTTATATTGAGCAATTGTCATATGTCAAATACTTTCAACGTTCTGACGCTTTTGGGCTGTCTTCTCTTCTGTTTTCTACAATAGTTTTGTCTTACTTGGAAATCATATGAGCTGGAATTAATATAAATGGAATTTGATTTTCATGTATACTAAACCCATTTTAGTATGAATAGAGTTATTCTTTTACCATTAGCGATTTGCATAAGACTACAAAAATATTCCAAGCCCATTAGTATGTCTTTAATTCGTTCAATGAACTTTTAATTCTTTGGCCCTAAATTTCATTTCGGGAATGTGTTTAATCTACACTAAAGGACTTTTAATGGCTTTATAGAACATTTCAACTTTACACCCTTTTACTACATACTTCTATTAAATTTGATGTTTCATGTTTGTAAAGATGAAATTTTGTAATCAATTCATTTCACACAGTTCCTGAGTTTTGAAATTCTGTAAACGTGTGTGTTCTCGTGTTCTCGATGACAGTACACTAATTTAATATTTTCAAAAGTTAATTATTAGCTACTCTGTTAATTTTAATTAAATGTTGATTCCATATTATCAGCTCCATCTGATAGTAAATTTCAGAAAAACTGATTTTAAGGTTCGATAATATTTATAATAATGAATTATGAAATATATTAGGCTAAAAAGTAGAAAAGACTGAAATTAAAAAGGTTTTGTAAAACACGCCTTTATTAAAAGAGCAAGTAGAACATATTTTGTGAAAAATTTGGATGTCAAAACAAAATCATAAATAAAAGTAAGCCCTCAAATGAAATTACGTCAAAATGAATATCATGAAAAAGAAAATTCCCGAATATTCTTTAAAAATTTTAAACATATTTCATATATGATTAAAATTTTAATTTACTTAGAAAACATCTATCAATACCTTATACTTTTGTGTTTTCGTTTTGACCAACATATTTTCAATAAAAAAATATTTTCTAATTTTCAGTACATAAATAAAAAGCGTATTTTTAAAAACTTTTTCAGTTTTATTATCCGTAGTAAAACCTATATATAGTTTTACGTAATACAGCAATTAACTTTATATTTTCCTACCATCTCCACTGTTTTTCTGAAGTTCTGGACACATAAAATCGATGAGGTCTTCTATTTCCTTTCAGTTTCAATACTAATATCGACAATACATTAAACAAACTTTCGGTAGCTTGTAAAATAAATACCATTATTTGAAAATTCAAATAAGCTAAAATACCTTTCCTACTTGTATCTAAAATGCTTGTTTCAGATATAAAATCCACAACCATGACAACCAGACATAGGTTCGCAAATTGTATCTACAAGAAAATACTGAAAAGTACAATGCTAAAATAAACAGAATAAAGAGAGATAGATGTTATGTAAGAAGTAGTCGAAAATAGTTTACTGCAAAGCAACCAAATCTTTCAATGAAAAAAAAATTCTGAATAACTAACATGGAATCCAACAAAAGAATGTGGCGACAGTGACGAATATACAAAATGCGAGAAAAGTGTTCCAAATCGTTCTCTTTCGCAATTTTTCTTCCTGTTTCACAATAGCTTCAACTTCAGAAGTGTTCTGTGTCTGAGTTTCTTATTTGAGTGAAATCTCCAGACACGAAAAGAATTTTAAGAAAAGAATATGAATTAATAATAAAGGCGTTGATTAAAGTGACAGCAATCAGTGCGAAGTGACAACATTACTTATGTTTTCTGCTGTGCCCATATACATCAGTAAAATGAAGCGCTTCATTTTAAAAAAGTTCATGTATATTAAATTTCTAAAGAAATTAAACGTATAATCAAAAACGCAGGTTTATTCGAAAAGAGTAAACTTTGAGACTGAAAAAATTGTATTTTAAAACTTTATATGAATTCCACGATTTTAGAGAAAAAACTGAGTGTTCGCCCCTTCACTTTCTCGTATACTTCCACAAAATGTACAGTGTTTTAGTTTCACCTTCGTCACATAGTGAAGAAATTCGAATATGCATTCTGGATTTATACATCTTCTCATTCACCGTTTTAGCCCAAAACTGAGTACAAATCTACAGTCTTCTATCCCATACACACAGATAGACATATAGACAGACAGTCTACCTTTTGATGGATTTGGTCCAAAATCTGATACATATCTATTATTTTGATTTAAACACTACACGTCAAATTGCGTTTGTGAGTCTGTCATTGTGTTTGTGAGTGATAGTGTTCACATACACACGAATTGACCCGCCGGCAGATTTAGTCCAAAATTTGACACAGGTTTACAAATTTGATGCAAAAACCACATACAACATTTCATCAGTCCGGCTTGTTTGGATTTCGAATTATCATATTCATATTAACATAGACAGACAGGCAAACACACAGATATAATTCCAAAAATGTGTGTTTGCGACTCGGGGACATGGAGATTCCGAGGGGGGAGATCTCAAGATCGAATTTTAACAGTACTTTCTTTGCCTTTGTATACTTCGTAAACGAGAAAGTAAACTTTCTCTAGAAATTTATCACACTTTCCTCACAAGAAAGATTATTTGGCATCAGAAACGTGTTATTTACTAACATTAACTATAATTATTTGCAAATGAAAAAATTCCACGTGAAGTATGCAAAATTTAACAGCCATTATAGAACAGGAAAACAGTTTCAACATGATTTCTTTTTTAATTTTACAAAAAAGATTATGCAAATATGTGTTGCATGATTTCTGAAGTCTCCAATAGTTACAATTTCAATAAAAAACTTTCCGAACTATTAGCCACTTGTTGCTCTGGGGTGGGCTACGCGAATGATCCAGAAGTTACAAACTTTTTCTTTTATGTTTTAAGTGAGTTAAGTGATTCCCGTGGCACGACCTCAGATACTGATTTTTCTTTTTTAAAAATAAATTCTTCAAAATAAGTAATTCAAAAATTTATTCAAAGAAATTGCATGTCCACAAAATAAAATGAAAATAAAGGGAGTTTAGACTCAAATTTTTAGACCACGTGATTCATAAACGCCTCAAATCTCACAAAGGCACTATTTCAATAAAAATCTTTGAATTGGTTTATAACGTGTTGCTCTAAAAGAATCTTTACGAAGACAAAAGATATTCTCTGAAATGTAACGCAGATTTTAAGACTCAAGTTGAAAAAATCCTCAGTTTTAAAGCATTATAAAGAAGTATACCACAAACTGAATACCCTGTTCTTCAGAAATTCAAACTGTGTTCTTCATTTTCAAATCAAAAGCTCACAGACTGAGTTATTTTAATAAGAAAAATATGTTTTAAACTCTGCTAGAAGAAAAAAATCAGTACTTATCGCTTACCAAATAAAGCCTCAAGTATTTTCGGGAAATCAAATTCTGCTCTCTAACACCACTTAACTGATAAAAAAATGTGTGACGTTTCAAGAAATTTTAAGTAGAAGAGTAAACCTGCTGAAATTTTTTAAAAATACATTTTGGATTTAATTGAGCTTTTATTTTTTTACCCTTTTAGTGGATCGCAAAATCGAGGCTTAGCGGTATGTCTTTACATAGATACGACAGATTTACTATGTCGCATTAGCTTGAAAAATATAGTTTCTATAACTGCCCATTATTCTTTTATTCAATTTTTTTCATTTTTATTGCAAATGTTTATTCATACATGAAAATTTGAGCAGTAAAGTGAACCTGTTCAAAATTTAAACAAAAAACATTTTGTATTCAGTTTTAAATTTTTGTCCTACTCTGAGGCCACGGTGGCCTAGTGGTAAGGTCCCGGCATCAGGACATGAGGATTTCAGGTTCCTAATCCGCTTCCACTGAAGATCCATCCTGCATTGGGCCTGTTGCACGTTAAATCATACGTAGGAAACCAAACGTCCTACCGATGGTGTGGTGGGGAAGTTTGGAAAAGAGAGTACCAGCTCAGGTGCCATCCTCGTCATCTGACCGAGGTTCAAAAGTACGAGGTCCGTCCCAAAATAGCCCTCGTGCTGCTTCAAATGCTTAATATGACTAACTAACTAACTTTGTCTCGCTCTACTGGATCGCAAAATCAGAGCTTGTCAGTATGCTTTTAGTTGGTGCAACTACTTTATTATCTGTTAGCATTAGCGAAACGTTTAGTAATAATAAAATGTATAATTTTTGTAGATGAATAATGTTTTAATCGCTTGCGTTATTATTATGACAGATGTTTATCAGAGTAAAAATGCATATAAAGAGGACATATAAACACAATTAGGTTAGCAGCTATTTATCCGAGCAAGAAATATATATAAAAGAGAACACATAAGCATCATTTAGTTCGCAGGTGTTTATAAGGATAAGAATACAAATTTTAAGTGACGAAAGGAATTCTATTTCACGCTAATTAAAATAAAATGTCGCTGTTTTGTCGTGAATAATAAAGACGCAGATTTAAATGAAATGCATTTTGGATTTAATTGAATTTTATTCCGTCCTTTTTGTAGATCGTAAAAATAAAGCTTAACAATAGGTTTTAACAGAGATGTGATTGCTTTATCTATTAGATTTAACATTGCCTTAAAAATATCAAAAATAGAAATTTAATAGCTGTTTATTCGGTTACGTTCATTTACTTTTCGGATATTTATTCTAGCCAAATGCATACATAAAGTACTGAGCAGAAAGCTATTTCGCTCATTAAGATAATATAACAATAATATTTTGTAGTGAATAATAAAGGCGCCTGTGAGGATGAAATGCATTTTGAATTTAATTTAGTTTCTACCGCCCTTTTAGTGGTCGTAGAACAGAAGTTTAGTAATACGTTTTGACACGGATGCAACTGTTTTAGTACCTTGCAGCGTTACCATTACACAAAACGAGATCAAAAGTATATTTTTTGCAGTCGTTCATTGTTTTATTCATTTTTGACTGTGTATGTTTATCGTCAAAAACTATATATAAAGAGTATATA
Organism: Araneus ventricosus; assembly: GCA_013235015.1. Classification (NCBI taxonomy): domain Eukaryota; kingdom Metazoa; phylum Arthropoda; class Arachnida; order Araneae; family Araneidae; genus Araneus; species Araneus ventricosus. The sequence goes on from BGPR01000474.1 coordinate 391,996, forward strand.
AACATCACCGCAGATGTTTTATTCGTGCAAGAATAAGCACAAGAGTCGATTTCCCTCATTAAAAGACTTGTCACGATTTTCTCATAGTTAATAAACGTGTAAGTTCCACAAAATGGGATGAAAAAAGTACATGAAATTGCGGATAACTGTAAAAAAATGTGAATGCACATTTGCAATCCGTGTATACATTCGGATTATCATGGCTACTTTAACTGAAATAAAAATAAAAATGAAATGTAGTTAAAAAAAATAGAGTAATAAAAATAGCAGAAAAGAACGCTTTTAATGGTACAAAAAAAAGTAGGTTGCAGATGAAAAGATTTTTTTTTTTTTACCTGTTTATGTCGAGCCTCAAAATGCCAAATTAAGAGGAAACCAAGACTGGAAAAACAAAGCAGATGTAAGGTCATTTTTAGAATAAAAGAGCAGTTTCTGAAATGGCAAAAGAATGAACCACAGTTCCTTTGTGTCTATTTCAAAAATTCTTTCTCGGAGATGAATTATAAGAAAATGTGGAATTAAAATCAACAAGACAGTCAAGAAACGAGTAAGTTTAAACTGCAGAAAAAATATATATCATCTTCTGCTGGTTTCAGGGTTGTCATGTTTAGAATCTTCCCAGATCTTGGAGTAAAAAATTACGTTTTGGGTTTTTTGCCAAAGCTTTGTCTTCCGCAGAATGAAGTTTATTATCTTTATTAATGTATGCTCACTGAAATTTTCGTATACCTTTTTGTTCGTTTAGAGTAAGCTTGAGAAATTTCTATGAGTATTAAGTTTCAAGTTTCCTTAATACTACATTTTCATATCCAGTGTTAGGAAAAAGAAAAATTTAATGAAAACAGTTTTTAAAAACACACTTTTATTAGTGTACTAAAATTATTAACTAAAATTATTATTTTTTATTTTAATTATTTTCTTTTAAATTTTTAACGTCTAATTCATTATTATAAATATTATGTAACATTTTTTATTTACAAAATATTTAATTAATAACTGTTTTAAAATCAAATTTTTATAAGTTTGTGTTAAGATGTAGAAATATTTTTTATTTTAATTATTTTCCACTTTTTAGTCCTCCTTTTTTAAATCATTATTATAAATATTACGGAATCTTGAAATTAATTTTTCTGAAATTTACTACTGGCGTGGGGCCACGTGTTCGAAATCAAAATTTAATTAAGTTAATCCAATCCATCAACTGATAATTATAAGTTCTGAAAATATTAAAATAGTGCATTGTCATTGAGAAGACACAAGTGTACAAAATTTAAAGCACTAGCATGTCAGAAAATGAGCGAAAAATGGATTACAAAATTCCGTCTTTACAAGGATGAAGCAAGTCAAGTTAAATAAAATTGTGTAAAAACATACATTGTTTTATACTGTGTTCTGAATTAAATTATTATAGTTTCCTTAACACAAAGAGCAACAATAAAATCACAACGACATTTTCAAAAATAAGTTTCAAATAAAAAGTAGCAGAATGGCAAAAAAAACCAGTAGAATTAACATACTGTAAACATTAATATATAAATTTGGTTCAAAATTTAAGAGGCATTAAATAAAAATACAACATTAATAATTTAGAAGTGAGATAATTGTCATATTATTAGATGCTTTGGCGAAATGTTTTCTTTTAATTTAAATAAAAACTAGATTAACACGAACTTGGATACTTCATCTTTCTTTGATGATACAGAATTTATAGACAAGATTCATTCGGAATAGCATTTACTAATTTTATTTTATCATTTTCCATGCCTTGTGATAAATATTACTCTCCAAAACATCCCAAACGTTCTCAGATGAATTTTATTTGGAACCTTTTATTCAACAGCCTAAAACAATGATGCCTTTATTCTAGAAGCAGATATTATGAGATTTTAATAAATATCATCTTTTTACTTATGTAAAGATGTTATTTTCTTTAAGTTTTAAATGTTATTTGCTTGTTTTGATTCATCAGTTTTATTTAAATGGCAATAAATTCTTTTTGCTTATGCTGTGAACAGCTCACTATCCATTTCAATATATGTCGAACGTATTTTTCCACAAAAATTATTTTAAATGTCGTATAGGAATGAATATAAATTAAATATTCTGACAGGCGCATGCACATTACCATCAAGAACAGCACCACCATGTGGTATAAACTGTGACCAGTCAGCCTGAGCTAAGATACTAGGCAGTGAATATGTACATAAACCCCCGAAACTAAAACTTTGTTACTAATTAACTGATAACGTGAATGTTTGCATATTTTAAGTTTTATTTCATTCTGCGTTTGTGCTATGTTTATGTAATAAATTTAATCATCGGATAATTTTTTTGAAAAAAAGGAAATTTTTATTCAACACTTATGTTTTCAGTTATAATGGTGTATAAAACTGTTAATTCAAATGCCATTTTAATGAACAATTTTTTTATTTTCCAAATTTTGACCATTTTTGGTCAAAATTTAGTAAAAATTGACGTTTACGCCAAACTTCCTATAACAAATTCTAATGCATGTATTTCCCTTTTTCTTTCAATAATATATTTGGTATACATTTACCTGTGTTATGAAGCAGAATATTTAGTGTACCTCTTAAAGTTACCGAGATATACCAAAGTTTGTGTACGCAACAGCTTTTTACAAAGAAAAAACTATCACTTTTTCAAATAAAAACAGCTCTAAAATAAATAATTATGCACTTTAAGCTATACTTGAGGTTCATAACATACCTAGAGATGTATAGAACACTGTGATTAAATTTCATTTGAATATATTAAAAACTTTTTAAGAAATGAGATTTATCGCAATGTCAAAAAATGAAAATAACAGTTTTCCAGAAAACGCAAATAAAGATTTTAAAGTCGCACAAAAAATTGTGTACATATTTTAACAACTTAAAATTCACAGTATTTGTAAGTTAAGCCTTCTTTGACTTAAATTTAAATCAAAATTAATCAAAAATTAACTTTAAATTTTTTCTTGATAATTTTGCTTTTGGTTCGACTTGTCGCTTCGATTTCTTAATTCTCTCAATATCAATTTCTATGTAGTTTTTTTTAATAATTTCTGGTTCAAGTTTGACATTACGATGGTTAAATACAGTCATCAGCCTTATATTGCCTGAATTGAATAATTAAACTGCTATTTTACTACCTAATAACAGTGTTTGGAGTGAGCGAAATTTTCTTTACGTAAAATATCCCGTAACTAGAGAAACAGTTGCCAGATACGCCTAGAACAATAATAAAAAAATAAATAAAACTTAATTCTATATTTAAAAAGTCAATTGTACATTCACATTGTCTAATAGTAAAGAAATAACTGTTTAGATGAGTTTTTTGCATTTCTATGGCTTAGTTTCGGTTTCGAAAATTTGACTTCTGGTTCATAATTTAGGCAATAACTTTGCTTCTAACTACCGGAGAAACTAAAGTAAACCATTTTTGGAATCCTAAATGTATGGACTTTAATACAAAGTAATAAAAAAAAAATTCGAAAATTTTCATAAAAACGTCGATTTTAGGGTAGGCACATACCTTAAAAGTTCTAATTGGTGTCATACCACTAAACTATTGCGTGTAGATTATTGAAAGACGGGTGATATATTAAATTGGAGTTAAAGGATGAACACCAATAAAAAATACAATTTTTACTTTCACTTTGGTAATTACCCACCTTTTCTAGACTACCTAGAAGACCCTTGACCTATAGTGGAAGAATTGCTGAAATAAATCTACAATTGCATTGTGACATTAATAGAGAGATATCCAAATTTTTGAATAAATAATTTTATTTATATTTTTAAACTTTTACTTGCCAATTTTAAATTAATAATATTCTAGAATATTGAAATACAAAAAATTCACGTTCGTACAGACTCTTCTGATGCACACAACCTACAGATAAAACTAAAAAAACACTACACATTAATTCAAAATAAGTTAAGATTATTTTTTTGCTGCAGACTTTTTAAACTGAATAAGATAATAAGAAAATAAGAGAATGAGAGAGCTCTCTATAGCAATTATACCCTATCGCAGCATGACTGGGCAAGATCTCACTTTATGAAAAAGATTTTTTGTTGCTGCTGTGCTGAGCTAGTGTTCTTGGCGTGACTAGAAGCAATTTTGAAATGGTTGGTTAAAATGCAGAATTTTACACTGTAGATCAGTTCATGATCAGGTTCAATGAACTTTTTTCAAAAAATTTTTTAATTTGCCATTCGCCGTCTTGATTTAAAGGGTTACCTTTTTGTACACATTCCATTCCACTGTCACACCGTCGTTCTGAAGTAACCCAGGACAAAGGATTGGCAGTTTGCTCAACACATCAGCAGCTTGCCATCTTTCCAAAAAGATTTTTAGAAGTCGACTTTGTTTGTCATCTTTTGCAGTTTACTACATCATCCACAGAATCTTTTTATGCCCGTCTGTACGCCTGAGAGAACGAGAACCGTGTGAAAAAATCATCGGAACTCGAAACCTCCAGACGTGCGACCGCTATGTTCAGTATACAAAAAGCAATTAGCACTAGACAAAGGAAACTCTCCCAGCCAGGTGACGCGCAGACAGTTTACACACAAAAGCTTCAGCCGTTAAAATGGCGAGCATATAGTTCCATGATATAAAAGTGATTTACAATTAATAAACATCGAAACATTAAAACAAATTACATAAAAAGTTAAAGCAATTAATAATTAAGTTGATTACTACAAAAAGAAAAATGATAAATTGAGATATTTAATAAAACTATAAAAAATCCGTTGAGAATTTAAAAGTTGCCACAAGACAAGAAAGAAACTTTGGTGGCGAAAATATAAATTATTTAAAAGTACTGGCAAAGCCGAAAAATGATGTAATTGCATTTTTGCAATCTAACAATTAGAAAAAAATTATTGGATAATTTTGTTTCAATAAAATCTCTAAAATTTCTGCAAAATACTTTCTCGGTTTTTCCTGATTAATTCGTTTGCACTTTGGAGCTTTTTTTTTTCAGAATGAAAAAAAATTCAATTAATGTATTTCAGAATTAAATTGCAGCTAAAAAATGCGTTCAAAGATAAATCAATTAAATTAGTTCTGTTATATATATATAGGAGATTGACATTTTCAAATCCTTCCTTATTTTAATTTTTAAGTGCAATATATTTTTAATATTAGTTCTCAGGGAGTGTTTACAATTATTAAGGTTTTGCAATATTTAATAAATCTGCTTTCATAATCCTTTAATTATTTTATTTGGTATGATTTCAAATTAAATTTTTTTTAATTTGTATTTAGTGTTTGGTTAATTATTTATTTTACTTATTTCTGTTACCATTTAATTTGTAAGAATATATTATCTTTTAATGTATTGGTTGTTATTCAAATTTTTGTATGTTTGGATGCACAATTTTTACTGTGAATGCAAATTACTTTTGATATTACTATATATATTACTAGTATATGTATGTAAGATATGAAAGAACAAAAAATTTGAAAATTCAAAAATTACATATATACAAGAAAAATTATATTAATCCGAGAAAGGTATTATATATATATATATATATATAAACAAAAATCTTTATTAGATCTTTTTAGCTATAACTTTAAATGTCATGATTATATTAGATATCTAGATATTAAAAAACAAATAAAAGAGCTGCAAACAGTCTTTGTAATAGTCTATATAGACAAAGTGCCCCGTCACTTTGCTATAATATATAAATATTATTTCAAAAAACTACTTAATGAGCATATAATTAACAGTGATAATTATAATGAGACAAAACTATGTGACAGAGAAATTTCTAATAGAATTCAAGCCTTCCATAAAAAACTAGGAATTCATTATATTAAAAAAGATTATCGTCACATCTTTCTAACTACAAAATTTCACAAGAGTCCTCTTAAATTTAGAAGTGTTTTCAATGGCTGCAATACTTATATTACAAAATCTGGCAAACTCTTACAAAAATACATACAGACAATCATAGAGAATTTGAATAAGCAAAGAGATACAATTATTGTCAATAATAGTGTAGAGATTGTAAATGTAATCAAAGATGTAGACTATGGCCGTGGATGAATGAAGAAGTTTCCTGACTCCAATAAGTATTATATCCTCCGACCATAAACATATTATAAAACGTTCAACTCTAACGTTTTGCTAAAATAAAAATAACGCAATGAAAGAAACTATAAGAAAGGTTTAAGGCAATTTATTTCACAAAACACAACAATGTATATATCAATGGCAGAAGACTGTTGCCATATCGTAGAACAGAACTAAAACAAAACAGAACAACTAAGGGGTCTATTCTGGTACCCCGGGGTGGGGCTGGGTGAAACGCCCCAACCCACCCCAACAGGGGGTACCAGAATAGACCCCTAAAAATGCAAATTACAAAATGGCTCTAGCACAAAATCACAATAGAAGATCGAAGATCTTAATCGGGTTCGAAGTAGTAGATCGGGCTCTAACATGATACAGTTCTCACTGCGCCACAAGACATATCTAGTGTGCAAATATTTGACTTCCAAGATTTATTTAATAGTCTAGATATTGAAGATTTGATTAATACCCTAGTAAATATACATAAAGATTTTGGTCTTAAAAAAGATATTAGCATTAATAAATATAAAACTAATTAATCTTGTACTAAAAGAAAATTATATTCTTTTTGATAATAAGATTTACCATCAAATTAAAGGATTACCTCAAGGAGGTCAACTAGCAATAGTTTGGCAAATATATACCTACACTACTATGAGAAAGATTTAATTAATAATAGCTCTAGTATATTATTTCGATCTATAGACGATTTGATATTATTTAATAAAGAAATAGACCTAAAGCTACAAATTAACTTGACTATTAAATCCTGACTATTTAAAACTAATAAAAACTAATGACAATGAATTAGCTGCAGAATTTCTAGATTTAGATATAAAAATTATAGATAGTAAAATTGTAACAGATACTTTGATAAAAGAACAACATTTAATTTTCAAATTAATAAATTTCCTCTTTCTTCTTAGCATTTCAGTCTTCAAGAATTTAGTAAAAAATTATATAATTAGAAATAATAATTTGGTAACAGACAATGATAATAGAATTAAGAACATAAAAAATGTTTATAATTCTGCATTGGTATATGGAATGCCAAAAAAATTATAAGAGATTATATAGATAAGAAATATTTAGGTCACTTAGAATAAAACATTCATTTTGGTATTTAATAGAATATTTATAATTCTTGGCTTATAGGTATGTATTTTTTCTTATATTACTTATATTGTGTAATTTCTTTCAAATTGGTTATTGATTTATTAGTTTCTGAATTACTACATAGATGGCACCAGGATTTACAAATTGAAAAACTTCTTAGAACAAGATTGGATTCTTTATGTCCAAATACTTTATTTTATAAAAATTGAGATTATTAATTGATTACATAATTTAACAGGTTTTGAGATTTTTAATATAGGTATCATACTAATTCTTTAATATTAGAATAAATTAAATTATTTGGTTAATTTAAGTTCAATCATGGTTAGAAATCTAGTTTTGGCAATCTGTGAGGTCAAGCTAAGTGGCGGTTTATATTAAAATGGGGATTATAAGTAAAGGATAAGTAAAAACACTGATTCTATAATTCTAAGTGAATAAGTATGGATATTTTATTGAATGATGTATGTGCTTGTGTTGAAGTATGTGATGAATGTGTTTTAGTGCAATATAATAGTGCAACATATTGATGTATTTCATAGATTTAATTTAGGTACTTTCCATATAACGGTGATATTTTGTTAATGTTAATGTATGATTTTCCATTCTAAATTCTTTCATGTTAGGGTAAATTACCCTTTCTGTATTTTCAACAACTTTAGTAACAGGAATGGTTTGTACAGCAAAATTGATTTAACCTGGCTAAGCTTGTCCACAGCCAAGCTACTAATTTAATTGTTGAAAACTCCATATATTTGGATTGCCTTTTTTCAATAGTTTTGATAGCAACAGAGCTCATTTACATGTTAACATTTAAATGTTTGAATTTACCTTTTGCTCTAAGTATCTATAGCATTTTCAATTTTTTAGATTTATTTTAGATTTAGTTATTTTGTTTAATTAATAAATTTTTAGTTTTTGAATTGCATTTTGATATGTCTTGTTTACTTTGTTTTGTATGTTCATATATAACAAGTTATATTTTGGTTTATATATATATATATATATGACATGTTATTACATACTCCATAAAATTTTCTAAACGCTGTTTTATTTAATTAAGTTTTTGTAGGGGACCAGAATTCTTCCTCGTCCTTTACTTCACCCAGAAAAGCAGAAAATCCAACCGTTTCTTCCGTTCGTTTGTATAATTTTTTCGTTTCATCTTCAAGACGTGATGGCCTGACATAACTTCGCCTATAAAATACAAAGTAGTCAAAACTATTAACTCATTTTACGATCTTCATCCCTCGAGAGCTGATTTTTAAAAACGAAACTTTTCCATTTAGGTCATATTTCATTACGAGTGCCATAAGCATAAAAGCACTCTCTTTCAGCATTGTTTTAAGATGAAAGCATTACATAGATACTATTTGACAAAACGAAGATAACCTTCTTGAAATAGTCTTTTTCATTGTTTGCCGTGGAAGGTTATGTCGAACTATTTAACGCATTTCCTCGTTCTAATGTTGTAAAATAATGAAAAAGGAAAGAAACGGCAATGAAATCTTGACACCGATGACTTTTATTCAATTTAATTTAATAACATGTCATTACAGTGTAGTAGTAAAAGAATCGATTTTCTTTTCGTTTTACTATATAATTCTTTAATAATAGGAATTTCATCAAACACACTTTCAAACGCCCTGATATCGTCACATTAAAAATTAACTTCAATGTGTCTCCCTCTTTCTCCCCTAATGTAGGAAGGGAATAGTTTGTCAGGATATTCAATAAAGCGGAAATTAACTCTTTTTCCTTTCTATCAGAGAATGGCTTAGTAATTTTCTTGCATTTATCCTTTGTAATAATTGACATTTTGAAGTGGATATATATTTACAAATTATGATACCTAGCTGTGTTCGTTGTTAATCAAAGAAATTGTTCTTTTGCGTACGCTACCCAGAGAAGTCATTCAAAATAGAGACTAAAAATCTTTTTTTTATTTCAGTTTTTACGGAATGTCCTTAAATTTCGACTGTAATTAAAAATATTGGAACTTTGAAAGTATATGTTACAAAAAAGAATCTATAAAAAAAATTAGAAAGCTTGTTGTATCGATTCTTTTTCTTTCTTTAGATAGATTCTTTTTTCCCCTTTCTTTCTTTAGATAGTTGCTTTAGCCTTTTTTTTATTATTTTTCCCCCTTTTTTTTCTTTCTTTCTTTGAATAGTTTCTTTGGTAATTATTATTATTATTTATTTTTTCGGTTACCCCCCCCCTTCTTAAGAAAGTTTCTTTTTTTTCTTTATTTCTTTCCTTCTTTGAAAGGTTTCTTCTGTTTTTTTTTAAGTTTGTTTCGGTGTTTTATTTTTTTATCATTCTTTCTTTAGAAAGTTCCTTTCGGTCCTCTTTTTTTTATCTTTTATTCTTTCTTTAGAAAGTTCTTTTTGGTTCTTTTCTTTTTATCTTTCATTCTTTAGAATGTTTCTTTAGTTTTTTCATTCTTTCTTTTTAGATAGCTTCTTCAGTTTTTTTATTTTTCTCCCTTCCTTTCTTTTGAAAGTTTCTCTAGGTTTTTTCCTTTCTTTCTTCCTTTCTTTAGAAAATATCTTACAACTTTTTTTCTCTTATATTCTTTTTCTTTCCTTAAAAATTTTATTGTCAGAAATTTAGCTTACAAGTTACTTATTTTTGAGAATCAGTGTTGACCAAGGGTTTCACTTCACACCGTGTTTTCCCGTTGAGAACATTTGTTTCTTTATATTATTTATTCACTTGGATGTTGAAGCCCTGTGTACTAGATTCTAAATTTGCCTTACACATCAGCTCTAGATTTTAGTTGAACCAACAAAAGAAAGCATTTTACTTCATCTTCTAGTGAAGCCAAAAGTCAGCTGTCATTTTGAAAATTAAGTAATTTTTAAGATAAACATCCAAAAATAAAATTTCCAAAGACGAAAAAACTAGGTACATCAAGTAAAGTTCTTTTTCAGATTCTTTCAATAGCATACATGACATACACGAAGTTGCAATTATTTTAAATTGAACACGAAATTTATAGACGCCCTATATTTTACAGGGTTCAAATTGAGTTTCAATAATTTTACACGGGAATACCCTACTCTTTGAGATTTGTGCTAACCAGGTTCCGGTCTAATTGTCTTCAAAACCAGCCATGTCGGATAATTTACAGTGCTTTTAGCCTGAATCGAGCTTATTCAATAAAGTGGAAAAAAACTGTTTTCCTTTCTATCAGAATACTGAATATATAGTTTAATAAATTTATCATTTGCAATAATTAAAGATTTGTATATTTTCTAATTAGCATTCATAGCTGTTTTTGCTATAATAATAGCCAAAGCAATCACTTTTTATCTTCACAACACAGAGAATGATCTATCTAAATGGGGGTTATAAAAAACTTTGACTTTTGTGAAGTTAAAATTCAGTTCCAAAACTTTTACCTATAAATTTGTGTAACTGAATGAGACACAAACACAGGCTTCTAAGTCCTAGAGTAGCAAGACAACTAGGTCTGTGCACAGACTTGTTCGGGCCTACTTGCCGTATGATCGAACCGAATTTAGAACTTGCGTTTCAATAACTTCCAATACTTAGGACCAAAGTTGAAAAGAAATATTTTATATAAATAAAATTATACTCAGAAATTATTTTAGGGAATGAAATAAGCATTCAGAGAATTATATTTTTCATCCCTGTAGATGAGGAATATCAAAGGTGGATGATTATCATGACAGAAACAAGCAGACATATTTAGTTCTTGGTATAGTTGCAGAAGACCACTCAGACCATCAGAATCATCTCTCCTACATGCTACGAAACGATCTGTATGGTGGACTGGTTACGAAAAGTCACATTCATTCCAGTACCGTTGCAACCAAAACAGAACAAAAGTATGTAACGGTAAAATCATAGACTCAGGATCAATGATGACTGAAAGAAAAGTGTTTAATAATATCAGTCATATTGATTGCTGCGCTGCTTTGATGCCAATCTCGAAGTTCCACTAAAGTTGGATAAAGATTAAACAATGATTACTTTCAAACTTCTATTTTGCTCTAGAAATGAAGGACCAAAACTTATAAAAATCTTATTGGTGGATTGGTGCTGTAGCTGAATATTGTTATCAGAAACAATCAGGTGGAAACACATAGTGTGTGCATAAAATTATATACGCTATATCTATGACGACTCGGAAAGAAAGTTGTAGGCTTAGATAAATCATCTTAGATTAGTTAACAAATTAGGAAGTTCCCACACTGATAGATGATTCGAAATTTGACCTAGACAGATTAAATCACGAGTTCATTCATGTGTGACAATGATTGATCACTGGCATAAGAAATATATTACACTAGAGGAAATACTTTATACACCCTGAGCTACATAATGGTACACAGCTTTTAGTCTTTGTTGTTGATCCAAAACATCCGTCGAAATTCACAGTTTAATCTTGTTTATTCAACAGGATAGTGCACTCGAGCGTAAATCTTTTGCCATCATAGAACGATTTTCGGAAAACAGCAGTGGCTTTTCTAAGATGAACTGGTCAGTTGAATTCTAGAAAATCAGACAGATTCAGCATTTTCAGGATAACCTGTAAGAAATTGCCTGGAACACAGCTCCAAGGAATTCTCAGAATTTACATCAGGCCTTATAAGAAGTCTATATAGAGGTTTTCAGGAATAAAGGCATCCAAAAAGATAGCTTACACGAGAGAACAACACATACTTAGTTAAGAAGTTGATGCCAAGTTTTCTACAAAGATTCGTACTTTCACACTACAGAGTATTTTCAGTGCCGAAGTGACCTGGAGGCAAAGCCTCGACTTTGGGACCATAGGCTTCCAGGTTCAAAACCCAATGTCATCAAACATCGACCACGTATGTGGTTCTGGTTCCCCTTAAATCGAGGATCAAACGTCCTTATGCTGAAATTTGGAGATGGATTGGTGGCTTAAGTATCGTCTTCGTCGTCTGGCCACGACTCAGAATGACAAGATCCGTCCCAAAATATTTGTCGTGCTGCTTCAAAAAGGCACATTAATATAACTAAACTTCACAATTTATCTGTTTCGTAACATTTTTCAACATCTCCTTACTGATATTTTGATTATCTTATGGAATTAAAGATAAAAATCATTTTTAATCACATCCTATAACCACAGTTTGGGTGTGAAAACCTATCGTCGATCCCCAAAATATCAACTCGCGAAGAAAGAGAGCATAGAACTGTTTCTCGGTTGGTAGCCCAGAATTGTTCAAAAATTGGTTAGTGCGCATATAAAGAATAAAATAGAGAATAAAAAAATAGGTGTTATTGGAGCTGCAAAGCTGAACAGTCTTTCCTAATCATAGAAAAACTCCGAAAATTGGCAATCTTACAGTGTCTTTCCTCTTCTGTTGTTTTACTCTTAACAAAACTAAACCAGCACATTTTCATGGAGATTTGTCCACGTTTTTTGAATAAGAGCTTTCCTGGACTTTACATCGGAAGAGGACACAATACTTGGAATTCAAAAGCTCCAGACGTAGCGTTGTCAGATTTTTCCGCTTGGGGTACCATTAAAATGATTTTATACAAGAAAAAAATTTAGAAATTAAGATCATTTAAAACATGGCATATCTTTGCAATAGTTGATTTAACAACTCCTCAATCGACAAGAGATTGATTACGTTTAGACATCCACAGAGACACTAAACTGTACTAATTTGAAAAGAAACTTGATGAATTGTCTTCTTTAATGCAATCAAGTTTGATATTATATGTGGTTATCTCAGTACAAGTGATTACTTTTGAATACCTTTATAGCCCGGAAGCCCTATATTATTGGTGACTCCGTAATTTTGTTGTACTCATGCCAAAAGAAATTAAGTCTTTCCGCGAAATAAAGAAGACACAACTCATTAAACAAAATAAGTGTATCTAATAAAGTGGCTATACTACGAATTTCATTACTCACGACTAAGAGTGGCCTCCATATCATAAACCAGTCGGCAGGCAGTAGGGCAGATCTGATTGCGCAGTACTAATGAAGACAAATTGCTGTATGCTAACAAAGCATTTAATTCCGTCATCTCAGAAATATTCAAACCGCAGATAAGGTCCCACTGTTCATTTATGTGATTCATTAATAATCCACTTTTCTTTTGCAAATTCAAACTTTTTTCTTTTACAAAAAAGATTTTGTCTGATTATTTTCGAAGTTTGAATTTAGGAAAGACAAAATTTGTATATTTCATTTCTCTCTTCAAGTTTATTAATAACTATCATTATTTTTTTCCAGAAATACAAAAAGTAAGTGAATAAATATGAAGGAAAAACAGCTCATTCAAAAATAAATATTTATGATAATTTCTTTAATCAATTTCAAGAAAATTTTAAAAGAGTCCAGAGGTTTATGATTTTTATATTAATGAATTCTTTCTGAGTTATTTGGCCAGCACTTTCCCCATTTTCATGCACAATATTTAAATATTATTCTTAACAACGAAAGCATATAAAACTCCAATTGTTGCTCTATACCAAAACTAAAGGCATCAACTGTATTTGATTATATTGTAAATATTTTTAAGCAATTCTGAGCAATATGTAATTATTCTTAAACAAATATTAATTTTCAAAAAACTATTGATTTAAGAGTTAATGTTATAAAATCATGATATTTCTTAAGAAATATTGTATTTATAATTTTGAAAAGATATTTCATTCGCAAATCGTGATCCTTCTTAATTTACACTTTGCGTACAGTCATATTTAACAACCCTTTCTATGACATTTTCTACAGAAAAATAAATTTCTTTTAGCTAAACTAAAGATATTTAAATCGGCTAAAAGGAGGCAGATCTGAGGTTTTATCAAAAAGTAGAATTTCTGTGCATTTTTGTACACGGCCTCTCATCATTTCATAAAACCAATCAGATATACTTCATTATCGTTTCGTAATAATAGATGGCGCCACAAGTATAAAATGTTAGTTGAAAATGTCAAAAGTTGTACGGATTATTTTATAAAATTTAATCTTTAAATATGAGAAATAAAAGTAATGAGAAATAATATGATGAGAAATAAATATGATAAATATAAGTAATGAAAAATACAACTCATTTGTCTTCATTTTTTTTAAAATTATACTCGGAGAAAGAATAATTTATCCAAAAGTTCACCTTATTACTAAATCAACTATAATAATTAGAACTCAAACACTAAAAATTCACAGCAACTCATTTTATTCATTCTGAAACTTTCACGTACTACACTTCAGAATTTTCTTATTTTTAGAGTCTTAATTAAAATTGTAATTTACTTTTTTCACTGCAAAATCAATCTTTTTCAATGGAACATACTTTTTAGAAAATAAATTTCTCATTAGCCTTAATAATGACTAGTTGAATAATTGATTAATAAAATTTTGACCAGAAGCTGCTAAATTTCCAAAAAAATTGGTGTTCGAAAATCATATTTTATTTTGCAATAAGCAATTTTACCACTTTCATTAAAATTTCTGACATAACGAAAAGTACTGGGGTATTTTGGAATGTTTTTTCCACTTCGACAACATGGATTCGACACATCTAATACATTTGAGATACAAATACATAGGACTGTGGTTTAAAACGTTTGTAATTCTAATGATATCGATTTAAAATGTTAATCTGTAGCCGCTGTAAACATACTAAAAATACTTCTCGGAGGACTAATGTTTTAACACAGTAAAGAAGATAAGCAATGCTTACATCGTTATGAGTTGAATGGCCGACCACAAAGACAACAAAAGGTGCATTCGATTCATAAATTATTCTCTTACATTAGTATAACCTCAAATGGATAATTGCCTGTATGTTGACTTAAATATCATATGCATCAGGAAAGTTGATGTCGCCTATATATAAAGGAAACCGGAACACATACTGTCTACTACTAGTAACTCCTAAAATGATACAAGGATGTACTGATACATTCCTGCTCAAAAAATAAGCAGCAAAAGCAAAACTCGGAATACAACAAAACTATTTAATGGATATGCGTGAAAGTTGTACACGAGGTAGGTGTGGCAACAAACGATAATTTAATTTGGTTGATAAAATACAAACTATATATACTCGCATAATTTTTTTTGATAAAATTTGAAACAAAAAATAGGGAGAGGAGTAAACTTACATTGCAAAAGCATATATTTTTTTAAATATTACTAATCAAGAATTTATATTATTATATTCACTAAATATGTATTTTTATAATATTTAATTGCAACATTAATCAAATTCATCAGAATCATTTTTAAAATTAGAGCAATCCATGCATATAAAAGAATATTCCTCATCACTCGAGTCAGGTTACTCAAGTTGAAATTTTCTAACATAAATGTGAGGTAAACATTCAAAATGGAGATGTTTTTGTCATTCCATTTTGAATGGCCTTAACTGCATGTACCAACTTGAGATGGTGAGTAGCAAAATTTTTTTATGGAAATGCTACCTGCCTTCTTATTTTTAATTAGAGCCATTTCTATGTAAAATGAAAGCAAACAAAGCTATATCAGTTACTTTTCATTTTAGAAACAAAACTAAATCAGTTGCTTTTACTTTAGAAATAAAATTAAGTTAGTTGTTTTTATTTTAGAAACAAAACTAAATTAGTTTATTTTATTTCATCTAGATATTCTTAAATTTATGTAATGGCTCAAAACACAATAATGAAGTTATGTGGCCGAAACTGGAACATGTAGTGTTCCACTTTTGGCCACCACCCATTTAATCTTAAAAATAATTAATTTTGATATGAAATCAGAATAAAAAGCAAGTTTACCTCACAAACCCCAAGGGTAATCACTTTTAGAATAAACAGTTAATTCTGAGAGCCTGATGATAAAAAACTGTAAAACATTGTTCCTTAACAAAAACCTTAAGAGTTGTGGGTATACAATACATGATCATGCATTTAATTTTTTTTACAAGTCACATGTTTGAGAAAAATGAACCAGTCAGATTGGAAATAGTAAAATAAGGATGGTTTAAAGTATCGGAATGCTTCTTATTAGTTAATTTGAAATTACTGGTTAATTATTGGAAAAACAGATCCAATGTGGCCAAAACTGGAGCATCTACCCTATATGTTCTTATTCAAACTGGTCCATAAAGATATTCATGTTTTTAATGCTGGTTATTAAATGAAAGAAAAAATATTGTAACTTTTTGCTTATAATTTTAGCATGTTTCTTTACTTTCCCTACATTGTTAAAACTTTTTTTAAAAAAATTATTTATTGTTTTATCTATACTAGGGGCTGTCTCCTCATAATAAAGCTCGCACCCCAGAAGGATTGTCTACGGCAAAACCCCGTTTCGCTTAACTTGCTATAATGAAGACACTGTGTGTCCTGAAGTTATTCTAAAATCTGCATATATATATATATGAATCAGCTTTTATTTTCTTCTGATGCTTTAACTAAATCAGCACAGAATAAAATTTTTAGCCCAAAAAAGATATTTTTCTTCAAATAAAACTTACAAAGTAAAGCTGATTTACTAATGCTTTCACCTTAATGAAGAAGGAATAAAATTTTTGGCCCTGAAAAGGGTTTTTTTATATAGTGAAAGCTCAGGCCTCTCCCATAAACACAATTAAATTTTCACATTTTGAGCTATCACAGACAGATTCAAAGATTGTCAATGAAAGCAGGTACATACATGTTAATAAATTCCTATGTAAAATAATATACACATTGAAACAAATTAAAATGTAAAGCAAAATATAATTATACTTGAAAATCAACCACAAAATTCCCACTAAACACAGCTAAATATTTCACATTTTAGACTACCACAGAAACAGGTTCAGAATGACCACGAAAGCATAAATTGTAGCAGGAATACATATTCAAACATTATATATAAAAATATCTACAGATGTGTAAAAAGTTACAAGCGTATATTCAACCAGATAAGCTAACCTGACAAATAAAATATCAAAATACTGACAATCAATCCATGAAAATTTCTCATAAACACAGTTAAATATTTCACATTTTGGAGCTACCAAGAAACAGAGCAAAGATCGTTGATAACAAAATTGTCCATGACTAAAACAGCTCATTGAGCACCAAACATATCTTTTCAAGTTTGTCCTTGGATTATTATGTCATGGAAAAGGAGCTAAACGAATGGAAATTGTCATACGTTTAAATTTGAAAGGATGTAGTCTGAGATGGAATCAAAGGATTCGGGGAATGAGAACGTCTCTGTACCATCAATGGATTTTGCCTGAATAATGTTTTGTGAATTTGTGATAACTAGGCGTGTACCATTGCATAATCCTTTAGAGGAGCTAAATTTCTCAACAGCATTATAATGAAACCTATTTTCAACTTTAACTCATATGGAGGCAAACCAGTTGTTGTCAAAGAATTTAAAAATCCTTCGGAAATGTCAATGATCTTGAGGATCTTCACTCATGATCATATCAACTGCTTATAAACAGTCATTTCCCGGCATAAATTCCAACACTTTATTGTTGATTTCCATGGATCGCTCATTATTAACAGTAAGGATAGCTCGACCTTTAAGCTCCTGTGGGGTCACACTGGAAAAATCTATGTCACTGTGCAATTGATGTATAGGGTCTTGTATTGAAGTTTAGCATTGCAAGGCAACTGAATCGTTGAACCACTTTTTTTCTCTCCAATGTCCAACAACGCACCAAAATCCCTTTCAGATTCAAGGGCACAATTTTGTCAGAATACAACATGAAATTTCAACCAAAGAGCTTGTTTTTTTTAAGGAGCTGGCACAGTTAATGTTCTTGAACCTCTTACATTACTGGAAGAACTTGGCGAAAATCTCCACCAGTAGAATGACTTTGCTCCCAAGAGTTCTTTACATCTTGTGAGATCTTGTAAAGTCTATCAACGGCTAAGAAAGCATGAACATGTGTCATGGGTGCTTCATCCACAATTAATTTTGTTTTCAGTTACACGTCAGCTTCTTTTGTTATTAGGCTCAAATTGTAAGTAGATGTTGCATTTAAATCAATTGGAATTTTAAAAACAAGTGGGCTGTTCTCCCCTATTAATAGAGTGCAGCAATACCTGTAGATGCAACAGGAATAACATCCTCACCTCTACCATGTATTGTGGCAAAGCAAAGTTGAATAAACAAAGGTTTTTCCTGTCCCAGCAGGACCATCTAAAAATAACACTTGGATTATCTGCAGCGTTGTTGTACACTGCACTTAATAAGATTTCACAACATTCCGCTGTAACTGATGTATAACTATTAGCTTTAGCCTGCTCTTCCACAACATCAAAGTTCGCTCTCTCAAAACACTTGCAGGCAAATCTACAGTTGGGTAGATGCAGTTTTGGGAGACCAAATTGTAGGATTAACTCAATATCTCTGCAAGTGCATAGTGAGGTCCAGTCTGCTCAGAATAACGATGCACAAAGTCCTCACAAAGTGAAACTTGATGCTGCACCCATAAATCTGGAACATCCTCCACTTCTCCAAAGCCACAAATCATTGCGAACTGTCTCGGGAGTGAACTGTGAGCGTCATTCAAAGCATCATGCACTGCTGGTCACCTCGAAGAAGTCCATACTCCTGACATGCTTGTTGAAATGTAATGCATCTTAATCCATTTACGGTCAAAATATCATCAAAACTAATGGCCCCAGACTTGCGCAGTAGTAGCACCGCAAATAGTACCTCTCAGTATCCAGTATACTAACTACTGGCAGTCTCCCAATAACATTTTTGTCCACCACGTTGTCGCTTCTTCCAATTTGTGGTACTTCTTATCAAACTTATAATATTGTGGAATATCTGAGTAAGAAATGTTGTAGCTGAAGGATCATTTTGTTTAGTTCAACCATGATGTTAGTGTTGTTTTCTTAAAGCAGCTCGTTCAATTGCTTGGCTTCTTGACCGTCTTGGTACACAATCAGCTGTTGCTGTGGTAAATGCACAGCTAAGCGCACTACAGTGTGGGATTTATGCGACAAATTAAATTCATTTAAACGCCACATGGCTTCAGGTGCACTAACATACCTACCTTCACAAAACTTAAATTTCATCATGATCAGAGCACCTTCTTTTTGTATTTTGACCGAGCGGATCATCTTTGTATACATATTTATATAAGTATTTGACTTTCTGAGCGAAACTTCAACGTGTATATGTGCATTAATTTTTTTAATCAACCAAGGATTATAGAGACAACCCATCTTTTATCGATGGAATATTTCCCTACTTGGACAGGTTCGTGGCTCTTCTGCGATAAATAGGGTATCCATTAACATTTTCCTCTGTATCATCCTTGTGTTTCCGGAAAACTTTTGCATCGTGTCCATCTCTCATGCATGGAGAATTTATATTTATGGTTCCACATGGGCCATGTACCATGCATTTTTGTCACAATTTGGAAGAGTCTAAGATCAGTGCAAGGTATCTGCACTCACAAACTTGTCAATGTCATCTTTAGGTGCGAATTTTGCTTTCTGAATCTAATGTTAGAAGATGTGGACATGAGGCAACCTCTTTTAGAACTCAAGCATAAATATAGGCCAAAACAGTTCCAAATATTCCATGTCTTGCAAATATCTTCTAAAGTTCTTTAATTATATTAAATACACGTACAATAATATCAGGTCGGTCTTCAGGACGTTGTACTCCCTCCATGCTATTTAAAATTTCAGCCAAGATGGGTTGCAAGTAAACGTCATAAAGAGATCGACTTACCAAACTTACGTACCGCATTGCATCTTGGTAATTCTGTTGCATATGACGTGGCTCCTTGAAAGAAGATATGCGTATTTATAAGTTTTCCAATGCATATATTTCACATTTTGAATACTCGATCCTCAAACTCTAAGCCCTCCGATAAGTTTCAAATTCATAAAGTCTTCTTGATTGTCATAAACAATGTAAACAATGAGCAGCTTCAATTTCGCATTAGCATGAATATTTTAGCATCGGTGAATTTTCAGTTTGCTCTTAATAGTTCCGTTCGTAAGAATGCCGGTAGCGAACCTTTCCATCCTTGTGAACATTTCTGTCTTGGGCGTATTTTTCTTCCTTCCAATAAAGCAACCCACAAAACACGCATGTTGGACTATGTTCCCCTAATTAGACTCTAACATCGTTTCAAATACACGTTTTTGGGCGACGGACGATTCTATCGGCTTCGTTTCTCTTCGCCTTACAATCTGGATTACAAACTGTTTTGGCATGGTTCATAATATATTCCAACAGCACGACGGCTTAAATTATTATTTCACGATTTCCAACTACTAAATGTGGTTCTCAATAATAGCTTAGATCACACAGAAACTGAGCTGGACTTTCCCGCGGATGTAAACAAATTAAACTTCGAGCTGTTGTCCAGTAGCGTGTAAAGAATAGTCATTTTTGTCATCGTAAGAGAATTATATATATAGATCTTTATACTATCAACTATTTTTTAGAATGGTGCAGTTCTATTAAGGAGTTTTAGTTGATGCCCTTAATTGTATATGAGTGCTTGCAAATAAAGGCATAAAATGTAACTTATCATCCATAATTTTTTTTATTGTTTTCGGCTGAACACTTCAAAAAATGTTTATTGCCTGAAAATTAGTATAGCATAAAGTTACACTGAAAAGAATGTATTGTCGTTTTTTCTATATAGCAAGTGAAAAAATTTGAAAGTAATTTGAAAAAATTGAAAATAATTTGGGGAGACTCTACTATTGAGTTGGTTTTCTGAAAGTTTTATGTAGAAAATTTCTGTAATATTATGACGTATAACAAAAGATATGTTCATAGCAAAAACCATATTGCATAGTTCAGAACACTAGATTATCACTAATTGTGGAACATAAACATGATAATGTTATTGTTTAGTGTATAAAATGCGAACATTTTTAATATTCAAGAGTATTTTCACGTTTCTCCATCCTGAATAGGACTTGTACTGAAAGGTTGGCTAGCAAATGACTTCTTTTATTTCATTAATATTTTGACAAGTAAAAAATTTTACTTTCAAGAACTCAAATGTTTTCAGTCAATCAAACAAATTTTTAACATAAAAATAAAGACTGTACTACTCAATTTGTTTAGATTCCTATACTCGCGCTGAGGCATAAAATGGACTTGCCTGCAACTCCTGTATAATAGATTGTGAGTAGAGTTATATTTTCTTTTAAAGTTTTTTGTAATTGTATGTAATTTACAGGAAGGCGGAACAAGAATACATTTTGTGTGTGTGTGGCGATGTGTGCAGGTTAGTGATATCTTTTTTGTTTTTTACTTCAAATCCTTCACCCTAATCATATTGCTAAGTTTAGGGTCAAGGATTGAGGTTAAGTGGTTATACTCAAATAAAATGCTTACTCTTTTGAATATGTATGAATTATTTTTTTTATTCAGCTTTGAATGAGAGCTACGTTAACATTTAAAAAATTAATAATTAACACTTTGGTATGGGAGAAAAAGCCATGCTTGTTTATGTAGCAGTTTGAAAGTCGAATACTATGTTAACTATACTCTCTTGCATTGTTAGTGGTTAGATTATTGCTGTTTCTGCAGAAATCCTTCCTTGAATGCAGCATACTTTCTCATTAACCAAAGATACTTGAATTAATTATAGATATTGTATTTTTAGTGATTTACAAGCAAGTGGAGTTAAAAGTGTCATAGGGATGAGGCAACATGCATCCCTGTTTTATGAAATTTCTTAAGCAATTTATTAGACAGGTGCAGTGCATTCATTGGCAGGCAGTTAGAGCGGCCGCCTCGTGCCAGTAGAACTCTAGGGGGCCTCAAATATGAGAAACATCACAGCGCTAAGCCGACGGAGAATTTACGACATTGCAGCCTTGTTTATAGTATAATCCTCTCTTCACTGAAAAGTTTCTACCTCTTTCCTTTAAGGTCGCGAAGCCCTAGAGGTAAGGTCTCGGTTCTGGGGCCGGAGGGTTTCAGGTTCGAAACACGATTCCACTGAAGATCCGTCGTGTATGGGGCCTGTTGCACGCTAAATCATATGTAGTTGCCAAACGTCCTCCCGTTGGTGCGGCGTGGAAGTTTGGAGAGGGGGTGCCAGCTCAGGTGTCGTCCTCGTCATCTGACCGTGGTTCAAAATTACGAAGTCCGTCCCAAAATAGCCCTCGTATTGCTTCAAAACGGGACGTTAATATAACTAAACTAAACTACACCCTCTTTCCTTTAAAAAAATTAATGAACAGCCAAATGTGACTGATGTATATTCATTATTGATAAATTAACCTGCTAGTCACACAGGAATGTGCTCTATAGAAAACGAGATATGCAGAAGACGACGTTCCTTTGATGATACGTCCATTGTACTCAAGACGCGATGGTCTGTAAATTGATTTCACAAGTGTAGAACTGTGCAGGGCAAAGTAGGTAACTAACTGCTTTGGGGCCCCCTCAACTTTTGGGGCCAGATGCATCATAAAACGTTTTTTTCTTGCATCATTATCAAGGTAATTTAATTTAATGCTTTCATTTAAGTTTAAGAATCGAGTACTCGAATTGAATTAAAATTAAAATCAAGTATCTCTTTAATTTCAGGACGTCATTCTTAGCATTTTCTTTCATGTTTTCAAATTTGCTTGCAGATTCAGTGTGGTCCAGTTTGTTTCGTAATTAGCGGTCTGACTCAACAGTCCTGGCAAACTTTGTATTACAGTAATTAGATTGTTGTTAATTAAGAAAGTAAAATCATCTTTAAAATATGACTGAGCTAAAAAGCATTAACCTTGCATTTCTTATTATTCTAGATTGCTCATATTTTATTGATTTCTTATCAGAGTAAAATGAACCATTAACTACCCACTTTTCTCATGTTTCATTTATTCAGCACTTAAACGTCCAGTATCAATACCTGGAAATTATGACAACCCTACATATAATGAAAATGATATAGCATATATAATATATTATGAAAAATGATATAGCATATATAATATATTATGAAAAATGATATAGCATATATAATAAATATATTATGAAAAATGATATAGCATATATCATTTGCCAAGAATAAAAAGTATATTCTTTGTAAAAATGAGGGAAATAAATATTAGAAATAAGATAAAGAACAATACACAAGTATTAGCTTCAAATTGAATAACGAAGAAAAACATAGATCTAGAATTAAAAGCATAAGTAAGTTATTTTAAGTTACATATTTCTATCACCAATACAGTTTTTTGGAGGGGCCTCAAAATAATTTTGTGCCTCGGTCCTCATATTGTCAAAATCCGCCACTGGACAGGTGTTAGTTAAATATTAACTAAAGATATATTACATATTATAATTAAAGATTTGAAACTGGATAACCCCAGTTTTTGTACCAAAAGCATCACATAACGCATATAAGAAATCAGCCAATTGCAAAAAAGGATGTACTCAAAGGTCGATCAGTTTTTTTTTTCTCTCGAAACTAAATTATTGAATGATTATCAATCATTAAAGGTTTTTTTAAATTATTACATTTTTAATTAAATTATTTCAAGAAGTATAATATGTTTGTTTGTAATTGTATGATTATTAAAAATTTGTTAGTTAATATAATGCTACAATTACCTTGCTGATTAAAAGCATTAGTGACTTTCTATTACTTTTGACTTTGAAGTATGTGTATAACATTTTTGCACATATTAATGGGGAAAAATCACTATTTTAACCTCTAATTATTTTTTCAATTTATTATAAAATATTCCAAAAGTGAAGCATATTCTATCTACCAATTAATTGTTGCTTTGATAATTTCTTGCAATGCTCAATTTTATTAGTTTTAAGAATTGAGCAAAGCAAGTTTTTCATATATATTTTTTTAATTAATTTCTGGGCTTGTTTCTTTTTCTGCCTTTTAGTATTTCAGCATTGTATTCAAGTGTTGATATTCTATCACATTTTGGGAAAAAATAGCCCAAGTCAATATACAAAGCTAATTGTAGCCTTTTAATGTTAAAATGGGAATAAAATATAGATTTTACCCATGACGAAACTTTAAAATGTATTTTACCTACAGTAATACAAAGTGACTTGGTCTCTTTTGACAGTACACAAACAATATGTTTGCTTGATTTCTATCTGTGTAATTTTCTGGATTCCTCAACTGCTGTAGAGATAATGCATGATTTATTAAATTATTTTATTATTATATTTCTAGGTGGTTTGTGAGCATTAATCCGAGCCAAGGATCTAAAACAACCAAGACTAAAGGCAAGAAGACCTCTATTGACTACAATGTCAATGTAGTACACTGTAAAATGTAATGTACAGTGATAGCAGTGGTCCTATATTGGTCCTATAATTTAAAATAGAACTAATCTAAAATGTATTAAAATCTCTTTTTCAACTTTTCTCTTCAGTATAAAATGAAATGGTAAAGGGAATTACAATGAACAATAACAATAACTTTGTTTCTTAATAACCACAGAAGTTTAAAAATGGGATATTAAAAAATCTCTTGTGTGTGTGTTATTTTAATGTTAAAAATAAATACTAAAATTATATTTAAAAATTTGTACCATTAGTCAAACAGTCCATGAATTTCTTTCCGAAAAGAATGTTTTCAAACTGTTTTTTCATAAAAAATATCATTTTACATGTAAAATAACACTATTTAATGAATCTGAAAATGTGAATGTTGCTAAATTGACAGTTTCTTAAAGTTTAATAATATTTAAAATGTTTGTCCATTTTTATGGATATTCAATTCTTTAGTGTTGTAGTATAAAATTTAAGCTTTAGTTTGAATTTGGGTTAAGATACTCAATTGATAGCTCTTTTATTTACCCTGGAAAAAGAGCCTTTGAAAAATAGCTGTAACATAATCAGAATAAAATAAAAGCTTTTTTTAAAAAAAATCTCCACCTGGTAAAGTGATTGGTGCTTAGTAAGATCCTTTGGTAACAGATATTTTAAATAAGAAAATACAAATATTTATTAAAAATTATAGTTATCACAGTTAAAAAATTGTTTCTAATTTTTTATTGAGAATTCCTATATTTTTCTGTACTTGTGCTGCTATTATTGTATTTAGACTGCAAATTGTGATGTAGTTTTACAATTTTTGTGTCTTGAATGTACATTTTTATAACTGTATCATTGTATGTTTTAACTATATCTTCTTTAACCATCATGGTATTTTGTATCTGTGTCATTGTTTTTTTAATTTGCATTGTTTTGTGCTATTACTAATTTTGTCATATTACTATTTGTAAATAGAAAAATAAAATGTTTTTGTTACATTTTGATTTGTTATGTTGTTGCTAAAAATATCTGTAGTATTTGAGCATTACTTCGTGGAAAGTTTATTTAAATAAACTGAGCGCTGACACTAAAAGGGGTGACAACTTTATGGTGAAAGAAATCATTAGCTTTAAGTCAGAGTTGCTACAAAAGTTATCCCAACCTAAAGCTCTTTTAAAAATTACATATTACTATAAAATTTACTGTGAAGGAAGTCGGGGAATTTTATAGATTAGGGAAATTCGTAAAAATATCTAAAAATCAGGGAAGTTAATAGTTATTTGTTTCTTGAGTTATTATCTATAAATTAGTATCTTCTATCTAGCATTATTTGTAACAATAAATGGAATTTTAAAAATATTCATTTATAAAAGCATAAGTTTTTGATTAGAGCAATTAATCTATGATTTGTTAAAGAATAAAGATTTGAAGTAATATTTTGGCAGTTACTCTTGTTTAAATCTTAGCTAAAATATATATTGGGTACGTATAATTATACTATTTTTATATTTATGCTGCAACATGTTATTCTGATACTCATGCAAAGAGCACTAATTAGTTATTGAACTGTTTTAAAGTTTCGAGCAAAGATCATAATAACCTATACTGTTAATATAATTTAACTTGTGTTGCAAAGAGTAGTTTTAATGTTTCTTAGAATTCTTAAGCAGTTTTAGAAGCAAAGTATTTTGTTAAAATTTCCAGTATTTTTTACATATGTGAAATGTAATATACTGTTTTAATACATTTTTT
>BGPR01000474.1:418344-447542 GCA_013235015.1 Araneus ventricosus
CTAATATAATTAGTAGCCGTAAATCAGGGAAATGTTGTAAGTTTAGTCAGGGAAATTTTTTTCAATTTCTGTAGCCACCCTGTTTCAGTAAATGTTACTGTAATATTTACTGGATTTCAGTAAATGTTACTGTAATATTTACTGGATTTCAGTAAATGTTGCTGTAAAATTTACTGTGTTTCAATAAATGTTACTGTAAAATTTACTGTGTTTCAATAAATGTTACTGTAAAGTAGACTGTGGTTAAGTATATATTAATGTAAAATTTACACTTAAAAGCGCTGTATGCTATGCAGTAGAAACCTATAATTGTAGTAAAAGTTCCTGTAAAAATAGCAATACATATTACCTTAGAATTTGTGATAAAATTTACTGTAAATCGGTTAATGTTACTGCAAAATTTACAGTACACTTTCATTTTTTTCTACTGTAAAATTTTACAGTAAAATTGAATTTTACAGTATAAAGTACTGGCACCCTGATTGCCAGTACTTTTTACTGTAAATTTACAGTATTTTTTTTATAGTGTGCAGTCTGCGCGACACAGTTTGGCGGGATATGGGCCTTCCTGCAGCAGCAGAGAGATGCGACGTCAGCTGTCGCGCTGTTAGTGTCCTCCGGCGTCTGGCACATTGCAACAGGTAGCGATAATCTGCCGTTGTGGTGATTCTTTAGCGTCCAGACCCACGTCTTTTACTGGCGTTTATATTCCTTTGGTAATGGTTCCACAGCTTATGGATGACACTACGATGCACATTCAGCTCTCTGGCAACAACAGATTGTCTTGCGTCAGCTTGCAACATACCGACAGCCCTCCAACGCATCTCATCGTGCAAATGGTTTCTACTACTCATGCTTTCCGCTTTGGCTATCTCGGATTCAGCGGAAATATCGCTGCTTGCGAACTGAAGCATAGGTCCGGCAAGTCCCTTTTTAAGGCGTTGCGGTGTGACCTCGGGATTGCGTTTTATGCTAATTTTGGTTGCCTATTTGCATTCGGCGACGCAACCTCTACATCATATGTAAATTGTGTGTTTTAATTCACAGTTTTGCATGTGTACCGCGTCTTTTCGTGTTTGTTGTTTATTTTTTGAGCAGTAGTGTATTTGGAGTATATTAAAAGTTTGAGAGTATGACTTTTTCGCGTCGTATTTTCTCCCAGAAACTTTATTTTTTTAATATATTTTTATTTTTAGTGAACTTTATTTAGCGCAACATGTTTAATTTGTAAATGCGGTAAGACTGATTTTAAACTATAGAAACAAATTATGCATTAATAAATTATGCTAAAAAAGATATTAAGAAATTTTATTATCTTAATATATTTTTATTTCAAGTGAATTCTATTAAACGCAACATGTTGAATTTTTAAATGCGATGAGAGTGATTTTCAATTAAAAATAAATTATGCAGTAATTTGAAAAGATTGCAAGCAATCTTATTTCAATTTTGATTTAAAGATTTACTTATAGGCAATCTAAAGGAGAAACGCTATTTTCAGAGTAAGAGGCTGAATTATTTTATTGAAGCGAAAATAACCAGATAATTTTTTGTCCAAAATTTCCCAAACTATTTTGTCTTCATCTTGTGGTTTAAAATAAAAGTATCCCAATGATTTTTCTTTGTCAAAAATTTCCAAAATATTTAAATATTTTATCGTCTTTTAATGGTAGAGAAGTTTTGAACACTGTTATGTAGTTGAAAAATTGCCACTGAAAATGATGCCATTTGGTACACCATTATGTACAATTATTTTATTCAAAGTGTTGTATGCTGTTTGTTTATTAAAATTACTTATTTATTTATTTCTGAAAATTATTTTTAAAATTATTGAAAATTTTAATTATAATTCTTATCACTTTACTTAGGAAAATTATTTAACTTGTTTTCAATAAAATTGTTAAATATTAAAAATAAATCATTTCTGCGATTTTTAGTTTAAAAATTGTCGTTTTGTCTTGCTCTACTTTTTTTACGAAAAACACTTTTTCTTAATTCGAATTTTTGGATAAATAGAATTTTCAACGTGGTTCCGTCAGCTTCGAATTAGAGAAGTCCCACTGTATTAGAAAAGGATAAACTTTATCACCAAATAGAAACAGTATACATAGAATAGTTAACTAAATAATAAATTTGATACTTTTCGACGCTGAGAATTTAGACAAACAAGCAGATATTAATATTTTTTCCAGCAACAAAGAAAATTTCAAAACCAGTTTAAATGAAAATGAAATTGGAAGAAAGATTGGGGAAAAAAGATATGTTAGTGAATGTCCCACTCAACGTTATGTAAGTTCATTTGCCTCCCTTCACTGCAAAACTTCGTAATCGAAAGAAGCTAAATTGGCTGCATCAACTTAATATTTACGTCTTCTTTAATCTTAAAGTAAGTATTCAAAGTAATTTTACTCCTTTAAATTCTTTATGTTCCCAAAAATATTTCCATCTACATTTCCCCAAACACAACTATTATTGTCTGAATCTCATTACCCGACAATTCCCTTCTACGAGCTTCATAAACACTCCACCGAATTTAAGACTGCAAAATCAGAGCGGCGAAACGAGTTTACCTCTTTCGAAATTCTAGAGGTAAAGTTTATATGAGCAGGCGTAATCCGTGAAACTAATTACACCAAGTTTCTGTTGACTCTCTAAGACACAGATTAACGTTTCCTGACATATCAGAGGTTAAATATTAAATCACTCACTTTATCAAGAATTAATAACCCTTCTCTTTTGTCAGGCGACACGCCTCTGTCATCCGGGCTTGTTGGGTATGTAACAGGGTAGTCTCATCTCACTTATTTCTTTTCGGAATGCTTTTATTTTGCTGATAGGGTACTGACTCGAATAGCTGTTTTGTAAAACACAATTTAATGTAGCTAGACAAAACGGATAATTTCCTTTGTGAAATTATTTCCCCTATTATCTCAAAGAGCATTTTTATGCTGTTGACATTAATGTTTCGAAACGATGTAAAGTATAGTCTAGAGGAAAAAAGTAATTGTTTTTTTTAAGATGGATTTCGTTTCTGTGATGCGAGTATCTTGAAGAGGAATAAAATTTCACTGTTCAGTAGTCTGTTTGGGATTTATGTACTTTTGAAGTAATAATTTGGTTCAGCTCCAATTAAATAGGCTTAGCTTATTCAGAATAGAGTTCAATAGGAGTAATTGTTTTTTTTTTGTTTTTTTTTACCAAAAATTTATATTTCTCTATTGTAGCGAAAAATGTGAAAACGAAAGCATATGAAACTTTAAAAAATACAATTTTTTTTTTTAATGTAAACGAGGGAACATTTCGAAAAACAGTTTTTTGACACTCTCTATGAAGTTCCAAATAATTCTATGTTTATTATTGTTACAATTATTAATCCATCTAGAAGAAAGCGATGGGGGAGTATTGGTAGTCAAATGCCACAATGTCTGTCACCTCAGCGTAAACTAAATACCGCAATGAATCAAAGTAAAGACTATGGATACTTGGCTTAGAATGTTGTCTAATCTATGATGATATCATGTGTTCTTTCCTTCCATGTTTTCCCTAAATTAATAACCCTTCTTTTTTGTCAGGCGACACGCCTCTGTCATCTGGGATTGTTGGGTATGGAACAGACAAGTCTCATTTCACTTCTTTTTTTGCAATAGTTTTGTTTTTCTGATAGAACACTTAATTGAATAGCTGTTTTGTAAGAAATAATTTCATGTAGCTAATAAAACTGACAATTTCTTTTGTGAAACAGTTTCCCCTATTAGTTCAAAGAGCATTTTTATGCTATTGACATAAATGTTTCGAAACGATGTAAAGTAGTCTAGAGGAAAAACATTTTTTTTAAATATATGAGTTAGATTTCGTTTCAACAATGCGGATACCTAGAGGGGGAATAAAATTTCATTATTCAGTCATTTGTTTAGCATATGTTGTATTTCCATCATCATTTGGTTTCGCTTCCATTAAATGGCCTTGACTAATTCAGAGAAGAGTCCAACACGGACTTTATTCTTACAGATAATTTTTTTATTTCTTTTTAAAAATTTGGCTTTCTTTATTGTAATGAAAAGTTTCAGAATTAAAGTTTATGAAACAATAAAAATACTATGGACTTCGATGTAAACGAGCAAGTATCACAAAAGATATTATATTATTATATAAATATATATTCTGTAAATATATTTTTTCTAAATCCTGTGTATAATATGAGTAATACCTATAATTTCAAACCTGATCTCTTCGCTTATTGAAAGCATACAATAACAGTTATAAATGAATGCGGCTTTATAAATTCAAATAAGATTTATAAATTGTATTATGTAATTGCATTTCTTCATTTAATCAAAGAAATTCTACTTGAAATTGCTGGGGAAATTCAGGACTTTGTCTAATATTTACTTAAGAATGGTACGAATTTTCTCCGTAAGAGTAAAATTTCTCAAAGAAAGTAAGCTTCAGCGAAGATGTAGGAGAAAGATAAAAATAACTTATAGAAAGATATTTACATCAAAGACGGGAAATTTAATAATGCACCATGATATCGAATGAAGAAAATTTTTACATTTTGCAAGCATATTAAATCTATTTAATGTAAATATACATTATTCTGATATGCAAAATACAGCAAATAAACAGCTTTTATAAGAGACTTTAAAAGTGTACTTACATAAAAGCTTTTATGTTATTAAATTATGCTGCTTTACATACTAATTTTACGTACTTAATTGCACAAAATGAATGCTTATGTACTATTCAGATGCGTTTACACAAGTCATTAGTCTGTTTGAAGTAACTAATAATAATAGCTAATATAACTGGATTAGTTTCGAAAAATTTCATTTGAGTTTCAATTAGAAAGGCATGGCATGCACATGTTAATTTATTCTTTATTGTTCTAAAATACGCTAGCAAACACTCATCTGTCATTATTATTAATGTAGAAGAAGATGTTCTAATACGGTACATACTATTTAACGTAACATTTGAAATTAAAAATTATCTTAACTTAATGTGACATGTATACTTTTTTCAAGCAATCCGATACTGTTTGCAAGAAATTTGATAGTAACAAATAAGACAACCTGTAAATCTTTTTCTCTAAAAGATTTTTAAATTAATTGTTTCACATTTAAGAATGACGATTGATAGTTGATAAATATCAGACTTTTCAGTACATTAGCAATAATAACAAAATTTGATTATTCCTCTAATTTTAACTATGTTTATGTCATAGTCATATTATGTTTATGTCATATTATGTTATGTATGACTTTCATTCCCAGTGTATTCATTATTTTAGCGATACTCAGCATTTAATATTTGGAAACAAATTTTATATATCAGTTTTAATCTTCCCCTCTAATCCAATGGTTTTTGCAATTTAAATGATTGATAATAAAATTTTTAACATTTTTAAATTTATCATTTTTTATGTATTTAGTTTGACAATTTATTTCTGCATTAACAGAATGCATCTATTGTTATTTGACTTCAATAACTAGTTTTCTCAAATCTTTTTATCTTAATTTTTTAGTATCTCTCCTTTCCCTTTCTTATTTATATCCACTAGGACGGAATTTTAACAGGTTGTTATATGCATCATAACTTTTAATAATTATATCTAGTATTATCATCATCATTTAGTATTTTATCTATCATCATCCTGTTTTATCACATGTCATCGCGTATTATTATTATTATCATCATCTAGTATTGTCATTTGTCATCATCTAATATTATAATCTATTATAAACTATTATTATCATAATTATGCAGTATTATTACCGGTCATCATCTAGTATTACTATCACGACTTTTAACAGTTATGTCTTTAATAACCAGTTTTCATAAAGAAAATGAATCAGAAACACATTACCACAACTCATTTCAGAAATACATCATGACTTTTAATAATTGTATCTTATTTTATCTTCAACATCATCTAGTATTACTCTTTTTCATTATATAGTGTATTATCATCATTTCTTTTAAAAATTATATCTAATATACACTTATTTCTAGAAATTTCTAGAAATCACAGATTAAAATATTTCCAAGGTGGTATAAGTTTCACACATTAGACAGCATATATTTCTTGATAAGTTTAAGAACAAATTGTCTAGGATCACACTCTAGGTCAATTCACATAGCGTAACGCGTGCAGTGCATTGTGTCTCTTGTCCTATACACAGTACAAGTTGTAAGGTGCAGGAAATGCAAATGGAAAACCAATTGAAACCATCCTTGTCATAGTGCCGTAGCTCTAATTATGGAGGTTGCATTAATTCCTCCACAGATTGAATTCGGGGACTAGGGCGCTTCATCATTAATCAGTCACCAGAAGGGCTTTCCCATGCAATAAATGAAGTACACGACAACCGGTGACTGTCCACAGTTGTTTGAACAGTCTCGCCCACTGAATCATGTGCAAACGAAAGCTCGCTATCTTTCAACAAGGGGGTCTTGGAATTAAAATGGAGCTTTTGAGCTCTTGGAAATTTTAACCTTGAGATAAATCTGAAATATACATGGTTCAGCAAACTTAATATGCGAATAAAATGTGCGTCGGCACGGACCAATTATTTTATAAGTATAAATTTTAAAAGAATCAACCGTTTGGTTGGGCTCTCAAGAACGGATAATATTATTATTATTTTACGTATAATGTATGCAAATTATGAAGTATTCTGGACATCATGTTAACACTTAAATGCCCAGTGTTGCCTTTAAGCAACATACCCAGTTTTGTCTTCTAAAATCTTGAGAATAAGACTGAAGCTGTAATGCCAGTTGTTGCCAATAGGATACATATTGAAAATTTTATTAAATCAATTAACAACATATATATGGCAGCCCGAGTGCTGATAAAAAGAATATAAATAAATTGATGTTTCTCACTTGAGGCTGCATCTTTTGTAAGCTTGAGAATACCATATTTTATTTTATAATGATGAAGAATATTCCTTATCCGTATAATTAATTATTAAAATTCATCTGTGTTTAATAGTATAGAATTTTCTCAATTTAATTTTTTTCTGAAATAAAGCTTAGTGTTTTCAGTTGGTGACAACCGGTTTTTTAGCCATAAGCCATACTTAAAACAAAATAGGAGTTTTTAAATCATTTTTCCCATATTTTATTCAATAAATGAAAGTCAAAAAATATTTTTAAATCAATTTTTAAAAAATCGGGGTTTTAAGGGTTAAAATGTCATATATTTGAAATTATCACTCCTTGTATTTTTAACTAAAACAGGTAAGTGGATAGGTAGTGACTTTGAATACGGTTAATCAAAATAAATTATTTCAGATATTCTTAAATATCTTCGGTACTGGACATTTATTGTATATTTTCAATACATGCAAAATATCTCATGGCAAAAATTCAATGGTTTATAGCGTTAAAAATGGTTTCCTTCAGATACTTGCGTTTACGTATTTTTGGAATGTATCTGTAAAGTGTTCAATAGGGTGAATTCTATTTTGTTCCATACTAAATACATACCTTAAACGCAGTTAATTAAGACATGCATGGCATTAAATTGAAATATTGCTCTCAAATTTTTAGTAATTGCCATTTACTATATTTTTAGTACATTCATTAGTACATTCAATGTATGGTGATATTATTACCATCAGATATTATGTGGCGAATAATAATGATTAAAATTGTTTTTTGTTCCTTCAAATACTCTCTTGTGAATATTTTTGGAAGTTATCAGAAAACTGTCCAGCACATTATGTTCTTTCCTGTCTAACTGACATTTCAGCCAACGTTTCTGCGTTTTCATAACGTTTTGACAAATTCTATAACATAAAACCTAAAAGAAACTATCTTTTTTACAAAAAACCTTAATAAAGATCAAAGAAAGCCTTTGTCCCCAATCGTTTTATTTGTTGATTCTCTAAATCAGAGCTTAGTAAACTTTTTCATTCGGGACTCTGAGTTGAAAGCATATTGTTACAAACACGGAAAGTCGCTTCCCAGCAATGCAAGTCTTATGGTTCAGAAGAGAGTTTTACAAGGTTAAGCATGGAGTGACCTCAGCGACTGTTAT
Organism: Araneus ventricosus; assembly: GCA_013235015.1. Taxonomy (NCBI): domain Eukaryota; kingdom Metazoa; phylum Arthropoda; class Arachnida; order Araneae; family Araneidae; genus Araneus; species Araneus ventricosus. Next base: position 426,392 of record BGPR01000474.1, read on the forward strand.
GGCACCCCTGACCTTGGCGACGAACTTGGCGACCATTTTGGCAATTTGGCGACAAATTTGGTGACCTTGGCAACAAATAGATGATTCCCGAAAATGCAACCCTTTTCTCGATATTTCTACTGGGAAAGGGAATACACGAGAAAACCCCATGTGACGTCACGGCCTGTCGGAGAGAATATTTAAGGACGGCGCCTGGATCAGAAGTGCTGTTGATCGCCTTGGAGCGCGAAGGTCTTGGAGTTCTATCCGCGTGCGAGCTAGTGAGCTACTCTTTATTGTCGTTACTAGTTATTTTGACTGTCTGTGTTGTTGAATATCAAAAGTGCTGAACTGTCATTGCCTGTGAATTGTTGTCTATTTACATTGGTAATCTGTGCAAGAACTATTGTTTCCTGTACCTGTGCTAAGTGTTTTCCTGCATATTTGTAATAAACCTTCATTCTCCATTATTCTAGACTGTTTACACCATACACCCACAGTAAGACTTTTTAAACACTGGTATCAGAAGTGGGATAATTGTGTATGGTGAAAACGAGATCTCAGACAAAGATGGCTGAGAACGCCGATCTACTTTCTCTGCTACATGAGATCAAGAAATTCTATGGAGAAAGGACAAGAAGAAATGAAGGATAGAATGGAGAAAGGACAAGAGGAAATGAAGAAAGGACAAGAAGAAATGAAGAATCGATCCAATCACCTCGAAAGTAAAGTCGTAGAAATCAAAGATATCGTCAACAGTTGCATAGAGAAAATAGAAGATGTCCAAAGCGTGAAAGAGAGATTGGAGAGGTAAAGGGCGAGGTTGAAAAGAAGATCGAGGAGGGAAGACAAAGTACAAGGAAAGATAGAGGAAGTCAAAGAAAAAGTTCAAGGAAGATCGGAGACTTAGAGAAGAGGCTCAGTGAACTGAGGATAGACCAATCAATTTTCCGGCAAATCCAGACATCAGGTATTCCAGACCAACGGTCAAATCCTGACATTGACGGACAAACGTTTTGGACTGTTTTCAGAACTGAGTTTGACGTTGTGAGCTCTCGAACGGATGGAATAATCGTGAAAGCCAGTCAACTTGTGGCCTCTCCGAGGATCATGGCGGGAGGTTCTTCAGGGTATACCTTCTGATAAGTTGATGGACCTTACGACCATCGGAACGCTCTAGAGCCGACGGAGATAGTCACCTTACCCAGTTTTATAGGACTGAATTGAAGACGAGACGGCAGAGCCAGGAGAAAGTCTCAGGTATTAGCCGCCGATGTGGAGCGACAGATGAGCCTGCCTACGCCGAGTGCCCTCAGGATATCCGAGACAGCCTAGCAGCCCAGTACTTGTGAGCTAATGAGATGAAGATACTCAGCACGCAACAAGGTTGATGGATGCAAGACAAATCAGCGGCACATAGCATGAAGTATGAGGCTGCGAAAACTGTTTCCAAAACATCCGAAATGTAAGGTCGATAGAGATAGAGGATGGGGAAAGAAAAGAGAAAAATTGACTGTTTACTGAAAACTTGGAAAATTATTAAACAGTCATGTTGTTGGAAAGAAGAACACTTCTCGACGAAACCGAACGTGACTTGCTGGAAGTGTAACAAAAAAGGCACGTACAGAGGGAGTGCCAGACAATTTCTCCCAACCAGGGAAACTAATGTATGGCTGTCTTGGGGGCGAAGCTGCCTTTTCAATAAAGCCCTGAAGAAGGATTCAAGTTTCCGCACTTTGCGGAGGAAGAAATGGACTCTACTTGAAGCATCTATTCTGGTATCCCTTGTTTGATGTTGGTGGGACACGCCGCCATGTCACTCTCGTAAGGACAGACTTGGCCCAGAAATTGAAGGAATTTTATTTACACGGCTCCTAACATTTCTTTAAAGACCAGCTACTGTGAAAAGGCGGATACACGGGAAACTGGATGCAGCAATTGAATGTGGATCTAGAAAATTCCAACACAAAAATCTGCGTAGTGACATCAACGATCCCTGTATTCTCGGCCTGTATTTTCTACAAAAATTTAACTTCATGGTAGACCTGAGAAGAACAGATTCGGACAGGAGGAGAGGAAATTCTTGTTTTCAGCCAGTGCAGAGCATTTGAAGTTATGCTCTGTATTAGCAAGAGAAAACTATTATACAGCAAGATCGGAATGTCTTATCCAGGGAGTCCCAAGTTTCTGGACCAGATACGCCGTAACGGACTTTCTAGCCAAGTTCCAGAAAGGTGTCCTTGTGGTGAGCACATCTGCAGATTTAAAAAGAGAAGCCATCCCCTTCGAGTTCTGAATCTGACAATAAACCCAAGACTGTCGACAAAGGAGCTATTAAGGGACGTGTGAGGCTAGTGGTGGATATCGTCTACCGTCCTCAAGAATTTTCGAATCACTACGTCTCCCGTCAATCTTGGAGAATCTTAAGGGTTTAATGAAGAACAGCGAACAGCAGCGAAGGAATTGCTTCAAGGATTGCAGGAACGTGTTTTATAGTGACTCTGATGTCGGCCACTGCAATATGACTCACACAGAATTAATACAGGTAAATCATCCACCAATCAAGCAATATCCAAGACGTTTGCCTCTTTGCAAAGAAAGAGGGAAGCGGAGCGCCTAGTTAAAGAGAAGGTGGATAACGGATAGTAATAGAAGAATCGTTGTGGACCTGGGCCTCGCCTATTGTACTTAGTAGGAAGAAAGAGGATCGACACAGTCTGTGTTACTTCAGAAGTTAAATGAGATTACGATAAGAGGATAGTATCTCTACCACGGATAGATGGACACCCTGGATGCTTTGAACGAAGCCAATGGTTCTCGACATTAGACTTTGAAAAGTGGATACTGGCAAGTCGAGATCCAACCTGAAGATAAAGAAAAGACAGCCTTCACCACCAGACAGGTCTCGGCAATCTAAGGTAATGCCTTTCGACTTTGTAAGCCCCTGTCATATTCGAATGATTAATGGAGCAAGTATTGCGTGGACTTCATCCCCTAGAAGTCGTTTTATTATAGTAGGACGAACATTTCAAGAACATCTTAATAATATCTGTAAAGGTATTCCAGACTGCAAAAGCTAACCTCAAGCTAAGTCCAAAGAAATGCAGATTCTCTTCCGAAAGAAGTTTTATCTTGGACACATAATCAGCAGACGGATTTAAAACCGACCCAGAACAAACTAAGGCAGTAGTTATTTGGCCTAGTCCATGAGACACATAAGATCTCCGAAGTTTCCTTGACTCTTGCACCTATTACCGTCGTTTTGTAAGGAATTTCTCGCAATAGCAAGACCCCTCTACATAAACTAACGAAGCTAGATCAAACTTAATTGCACCTGAAGAATGCGAGAAATCTTCAATAGTCTAAAACAGGCTTTGATAAAGTCCCCTTCGTCTTGACCTATCCCCGGACCGACAAGGAATTTATCTTGGATACATAGCTAGTAATGAAGGAATAGGCGTGCATCTCAGAAGATTGGAAACGAAGAGTGTGTACACGCTACTTCGGCAAGAGTTTGCAAGCCAGAAAGAAATTATTGTGTCAAGCAGTAAAGCATACATACTAGCCATTGTGGCTCTATAGAGCATTTCCATTCAACCTCTATGGACGGAAAATTTTCTCCAGACTGATCATGCTTCCTTAGATGGCTTTTGAATTTTAGGAACCTGAAGGTTAACAGATAGTCAGCTGGATCCAAAGACTGCAAGAATATGACTTTCTGAAATCCAGCATCGCAAGGAACCTTCACGGAAAATGCAGATGCGCCTTCGAACACCCTGTAAAGAGAGAGTTAAAAACATTGATGAATGCACAGAAAAAGTCGGAATGGAAACAGACATTTCGTGAAAGTTTTAACAACTGAGGATGCCTGGTCTTCAAGTGAAGTCCAAAGGCACAGCTAGAAGATCCCATTAGGCCAATTCTGAGAAGAAACTACAATTCGGAAGATCGACCATCTTGGCATGAAATCGCTCGAAAGCCCTGCAACAAAACGATATTGGGCCTTTTGGGACTCCTTACACCTTAAGGATGGTGTTTTATATCGTAAGTGGGAGAGTGATGACGGGAAGTTCTTGTCGTTGCAACTTTCTCCCGAAAAGCAGAATTCAAGAAGTTCTGCGAGAGACCAAGACAGCGCAAGTGGAGGCCATTTTGGAGTTATGAAAACTTCGAGCAAAACCCGAGAGCGACTTATTGGGATAGATCGCGCGACGTCAAAAAAATAGTGCAGAGAATGTCACGCTTCAGAATGTCACGAATGGACCCAAACAAGAATCAAATGTCGTTTACAGTGTTATAATGTGGGCGCACCTTTCGAGAGAATGGCTTTAGGATATTTTAGGACCTCTTCTTATAACGACAAAGGGCAACCGGGTACTGGTATTGATGGACTATTTTACTAAATGTCCAGAAGCAATCCCCATTCAAATAAGGAATCCTCGACCGTGGCTGAAGAACTTGTTCGAGCATGGATTTCGTTATGGCGTACCCATGATATTGTATTCGGATCAAGGTACAAATTTACCTGTCTTCTTTACTGAGCTCTGCAAACTTTAGGAATTCTGAAGACTCGAACGACGGCGTTGCATCCTGGAGTCCGATGGTATGGTCGAGAGGTTTAATCGAACGATTTTAAATCATCTATCTTTATTTGTATCGAAGAATCAGAATAACTGGGATACAAATTTATCACTCTTTCTCTGGCCTATAGGAGCGCAGACCATGAAGTGACCGGATTCACTCCAGCAGATATGCTTTTGGTCGAACACTGCGATTGCCCGTGATATTCTATTTGGACGACCGAGTGATACGGCTTCCTCGTCGCATGAATACCTGAATAACTTAGAGGCACGTTTGGAAAGCGTACATGCCTTTGCCAGAGAGCGAATTAAATTGCCAGTGAACGAATGAAAGACTACTGATTCCGGAGCAACAGGCCATCATTTAAGGAGGGAGACCAAGTCTGATGTATAACCGAAGCGACGGAGGGTCTGAGCCGAAATTGCAGCAGAACTTGGAAGGACCTTATACTATCGCTAAGAAACTGAACGATGTTATCTTAGACTCAGAGGTCGCCTAACGCCAAGCCAAAAGTAATTCACATTAACCGGCTAACCCGCTACTGATCACAGTTCGATGTAATGAGACTGCCGGGACGTCAGTCTTTGAAGAGGGGAGCAGTATTCAAACATGGAAAGTCGCTTCCAGCAATGCAAGTGTGGTTGGGAAGAGAGTTTACAAGGTTAAGCATGGAGTGACCTCAGCGACGTTATGGCCCCTGACCTTGGCGACGAACTGGCGACCATTTTGGCACGGGAAATTTGAGCGACAAATAGATGATTCCTGAAAAAATGCAACCCTTTTCGATATTTCTACTGGAAAGGGAAACGAGAAAACCCATGTGACGTCACGGCCTGTCGGAGAGAATATTGGACGGCGCCTGGATCAGAGGTAGTTGTTGATCGCCTTGGAGCGCGAACGTCTTTGGAGTTCTATCCGCTGTGCGAGCTAGTGAGCTGAGCTGTTATTGTCGTTACTAGTTATTTGCTGACTGTTTGTGTTGTTAAATATCAAAGTGCTGAATTGTCATTACCTGTGAATTGTTGTCTATTACATTGGTAATCTGTACAAGAACTATTGTTTCCTGTACCTGTGCTACATGTTTTCCTGCGTATTTGTAAATAAACCTTCATTCTCCATTATCCTGCGTGTTGGACTGTTTACACCATACACCCACAGTAAGACTTTTTGCAACAATATTCAGTGACTAAATCTAAGAATGAAAAAGTTTTTCACCGATCTAAATGCATATATATCAGTAGGCAAATAAAAGATTGATTATTATTAATAATAAGTTAGGTAAATATGCTCATGTGTAAAGTTTTATTGAAATATTAATAAGTCTGAGGCTCTTTGGAGTCGAAGCTCATAGTTTAAGAAGCTTATTTCTAAACGAAGTACTAAGAACCAGTTGTTGTGAGGAAGGAGGGCGGGTGTAATTCCTAACCCCTATTCAAGCGATAATTTACATCCATAAAATGTAACGAGTTACAAACTTTAAAGTCTGGTTTAATCATAGACGAATCAATTCAAATTCATAAAACTAACGATGCGGAACAGTGGCGGCGTGTTGATTTGGGTTACAAAGTTGCAGCAATTTCCATTATTTGGGCTGAGTTGGCTTAGCGGTAAGATCTCAGTTTCTGAACCGGAGGGTTCCGTATTCGAAACTGGATTCTTCCCAAAAATCAACCGTGTATGTTGGCCGCTTGCTTATTAAATCTAACATCGAGTGTCAATCGTCTTCTCATTGGTATAGTTTGGAGGTGGATGTGCTGATTCTCAGGTGTCGTTCTCGTCATTTGACCACAGTTCAAATTGCAAAACCCGTCCCAAAATAGCCCTCGCGTTGCTTCAAAAAGGAACGCTAATATAACTAAACCTCGCAGTTTATTTATTTGGTAACATTCGTCAATATCTCCTTACTGATATTTCAATTTCCTTGTGGAATTAAGGATAATTTTTTAATCACATCCTATAACTGCAGTTTGGTTACGAAAACCTATTGTCTTTCCTCAAAATCTCAACTCACGTCGAAAAAGAACCCAAAAAGGTTTCTCGGTTGCAGCCCAGAATTGCTTGAAATTCGGTTAGTGCGCATGTCCAAATGACACACAAGCTGGGAAAATAGAGAACAGGAAAAATAGGTGTTATTGGAGCTTCAAAAGCTGAACAGCCTTCCTTAGTCATAGAAAAACTCAGAAAATTGGCAGACTTGCAATACCTTTCCTTCTGTTTTGCTCATTTATAACTGTTCAAATTAACAGTCTGTCAATGAATATAAAATTTTTGGATAAATTTGTGTAAAGAAAGATTCTTTTTTAATACTTTTTGCAGCACCGTTTCTTAATTGACGATCCGCCATCAGATCCTATGAATTTAAAAAAGGAATTGACCTTAAAACATGGGATAAATATGCCATGAAGACTGAGTGGTACAATTCCACAAAATATTAAAGTGAAATTTTTAATCAACGTAATGAAATTGAAAATAGCATCTTCAAAATGACATTATTTAGAAATATAAACATAAAAGCCTTCTTACAAATCTTGTTAAAAATGAACGGTGCTTTTCAAGATTACAAAGAGTTTCTGTATCTAAAATAGATCTCATAACTAATTATTTTCTAAATATTTAATCCATGTCTACGATTATCTTTTTCGTTAGTTGGTTTAATATAGGATTTAAGCACTGCTATACTATCCATTAAAAGCATTTTTAATGAAACTAATCTGTTTGAATAAATGTTATAATTTTAAGTACACGTAAGTGTGTGTTGCGGAAATAACCTTTGTAATACTGGTCTATTCAAATAAATATGACGAATAATTATAGTATGGTCAACAATTAAAATATTTTTGGACGTACAAAAAATTTCAACTGTAAAAACTTATTATTAATCCTTATTTTAAAACCAGATGAAGCGTTCTCCACGCAGCTCCCTCGCATACTTCCACTATATGGGCCGTTTTGTGTTTATCTTCGTCCTGTAGTGAAGATAATTGAGTATGTATTTTAAAGCTCTTCCCTTTGACCTACTGTTTGTAAAATTTGAGACAGATCTACACATTTCCTGTCAAGAATGCATACCAAATTTCATTTATCTTGCTTGTTGAATTTTTGAGTTTTCACGTTCATACACACACGTATAGACAAACCATTGACGGATTTCATTCAAAATTTGAGACAGGTCTATAAATGAGTGAGTCTAATGATAAAAAACAAATGCGAAATTTCATCTATATAGCTCGTTGCATTTTTGAGTTATTATGTTCCGATTCCCACAGATGGACATGTAGAAGTATTTTGTGATGGCGGATTTCGTCAAAAATTTGATACAAATCAATAATTCTTGGAATAAAGAACGCATGCTAAATTTCATTATACTAGCTTTTCAGTTTCTGAGTTATCATGTTCACGGGCAGACAGATACAGTTCCTATATTCGTTTTGGGGAGGATTAAAATGTGGAAATTCGCCAAAATCTAGAAGTCGAAAAGTTTTTGAATTACAATATTTCAGTAGCGTAGTGAGGGTGAGTGGCGCCCGGGCCACAAGGTGAATTTTTCTCTTCCCCCCTTTATTATCAGCGGTTTAGCTTGTGTAAACGGCACCCTGGTCATGGTATTTTTTCGCTCCCTCATCGTATTTGACCTTAAAAAGTAACAAAAAATAAGGTTTTGTCACCATGGCCAGTGGCGTAGAGAGGGTAAGTGGCGCCCGGGAAATAATATATATTTTTTAACCCCAGTCGTCATCAGTGGCTTAGCAAGCATAAATGCAACCCGGGGCATGGTATTATTTTTACGCTTCCTCGTCATATTTTGCTTTAAAAATGGAATAAACGCAGTAATGTTTTGACTCCATGGCGTCCCTGAAACTGGCTCCCGGGGCATCTATCCCCTCCTCGCCCCCTGTCGCTACGCTGCTGTAATATTTTCTCTTTGTACATCCCGTGTATATGGAAGTAACCAGTGGGAGGGTCTACTCTCGGCTTCCACAACATTCCTTCGACTCGTATACTTGCATAATATGGTGTATTTTGTGCTTCACCCTAGTTCACCGGTTGAGTCTAAACTTTGATACTGATTTGCAATTCTGATATCTAGACGACATGTCAATTTTAGTTTTCTAGCTTCTTGCATTTTTTCAGCTATCACGTTCACATGCTCACAAATGAACAGTCAAACAGTAGATGGATTTGATCTAAAATTTAATACAAGTCTACAGTTCTGATGATAAAACCATATGCCAAATTTCCTTCATCTAGCTTATTGCGTTTTTGAATTATCGTGTTTATATGCACACTCACAGACAGACTTCTCATGTACGGATTTCGTCCAAACTTTGATAGAAATTAACAATTTGGGTAAAAAGACCACATTTCAAATTTCATCCGTCTGTTTCATTGCGTTTTTTTAGTTATCGTATTCACAGACAGTCATAATTCTTTTTAAGTGTTTTTCAGACTTACTTACGGGGCTGGATTTACACATTTCTACGCCCTAGGCGAAAGCATATTCAGCGCCTCCTTTCAAAAATATTAATATAAAATACTGTAACGCCAAATTTAGAATATTTCTTTAATACGTGGTTTACGCCATGTGTGAGAGAGAAATAAATGCTTTTTGCCGGTGAATAAACCGGATACCGAAAGCTGTAGAAAGGGAAACTTTAATGTATCGATCAATATATATAATATAACGAACGTAAATTTAAAAAACGTCATTTTATGCAACGAACGTAAATTTAAAAAACAGTACTTTATATGGCATTTCAACATAAAACTGAAAAATTTGTAAATATTTGACTTTTATTTTTGCTGTATATGCGCCCCCTTGTCCCATGTCCATTCAACCGGTTCTGCACGGGGGCATGGGCGGCGTTCTATATATGCGCCCCCTGGCGACTGCACCCTAGGCCATGGCCTAGGTGGGCCCTATGGGAAATCTGACCCTGCTTACGGAGCTCTAAAACGTGAAAATTCGTCAAACTCTTTAATTCGAATTTTTCAAAGATCATAATACTTTCTCTTTGTAAAGTGGAATAAATTTTCCAAAAAAAATATCGTCAAACCTTGTCTATGCATAATTTAATCATAAAATTGCATTTTTTTTTTAAATTTATTTTATTTATTTTCTTTTAAGGATTTTCTCTCCTTGAATATTCATCTTGTAAAGGAAAGAAATAGGTTTCCTGGTGACATAGTGATGCTTTTAAATAATTTACTGCGGTATTTCATTTGAAATCGTGAATTTTAATCCTTCTGTGTAAAAATTTCAGTGAAATAAAAAAATAGAGTGACTGCTACCTCTCGCTAAGATTGCTGTGCCAAACACATTTAGTTGGATGGTGGCGTCACCTATGTAAAAGGTTAAGAACTATAAACAGCATATCTTTACTAATATATATTTAATATTGTAAGAGAAGAATACTTATCAACATGTTTTCAAAACTATTTTTTTTTTTTTACAGAAACACACTAACGGTAAGAGTACTCAACGACTCAAAAAAACTTAGCTTTGTTGATTTCTAGACAGATAAACTCTTAAAATGCTATAAATTGAAATAGTTGCTGTTTTCAAAAACCTGATATATAGAAAAACTTTATAGCTCTATCAAATTTTAAAAAAGGGAGAAATAGTTCGTTGTATAGATGAGGATATCTTAAACTATTAGTTCCGACCGCAACTTGATTTTTTTGCATTAATTTCGAGCCTGCGAAAGCAATGAGAGTTTTTGGCAAATTTTTCAATACATTAGTTGACCAAAATAATTCAGTAAATCATTTTAATTTTAAAAATTCAATTATAAATTCGCAAATAAATATATTTTCTTTATTGTGTTTATTTTTATTCATCATAAATTAATGTTTCCTGTTTTAGTTTTGTCTTCCTATTTTTATTTGTAAGACTCTCGACGACCCGGAAAAGTGTAAGGCATATTTTTTTAAGAATATAGAAAAATGTGATTGCGGTTTCTCTAGTATTAAATACGATGCTATAAACTCTGGGTTAACCATCAAAATCATCATCTCTGATGATCCCCTCTGATGTATCAATTTTATTCCCTATTGTCCCTCCTCAGGAGGGAAAAACGTATCTACCATGACAATTTTGAGAGCTAGTCATATAGAATTCTTCCATTTTGATACCATATAATGACTCATCACATACTTTTATAAATATCTATATAAATATATATCTGGGTTATCTTTTTCACAGTAATAGTTTATAATCTAATTATCTTTCTGTATTTCATTGTATAATTATTAATTAGGTAACATTATTTTATATTTAATTTTAATTATTGGTTTAATAGGTGCTTATACTGAAAATGTTATTTGAGTTTTAATTGTTTGAAAAATATTTAAATATATATATATATGCCTGCAATTTTCATAATTTTGTGCGTTTGTGTGTCGCTTCAAGGTTAATGCTTTTTGTTAATCATGAACATTTCAATTTTTTTATAATTTCTCTTGTGATAACTCCAATAATTTTAATACCTCCCAATAATTTGCATTTTAATTTACTATTGCCAGGATATGACCATGAAGACATCAAAATTTAGTTAAAGTTTGAAAAGTAAGTGGAGTTTTTTATTCTGCAATCTTCTCTGATTCTACAATAACCTTAGCCCTGATTCTGCTGTAACTTTAACCCTGATTCTTGTACCAGTCACGTGGAGGGAAGTTTTTGTAATAAATTCTTTTAGTAACATAACTAATTCATATTCGGTTCTATCTGTCTATTTAGTATCACTTCTAAGAAATTAGCCATAAGACAGCCACAACAAATGTTGCTAATGCAAGTTTTTTTGTTTTTACTCTTATAGGCACGATGACTGCTGTTGTCTCAGGGTTTGACCGGAGGGCCTTGGATACGAGACCCCATACCATGGGAGAACCCCCGTGCATATGGACTTTGTGCACTTTAAATACGTAGAGGGTCAAACGCCCTCTCTCTCTGATGCGGAAAGAGGAAGTTTGGGGTGCTGGCTCAGGTGTCGTCCTCGTCATCTCACTTACAACCAAAAATAGCCCTTGCGTAGCTTCAAAACTAAACTCAAACTGACTATTCGAAACTATACTCCTACAGGCACGACACAACGTTTTGGATAGACTTAATCACGTGCCATTGAATGAAGTTTTAAAAAGACATTTTCAAAAAGTTATTAAAGTCAATGTTACTTTTGTAAAAATGATTTTAAATAGTGAAAGATTATGTGATTGCATTATCCAGAGAAATTATGCTTTTTTTTTATTCAAAAATATGATGCAGATTGATGCATTGTATCAGAAATGACAACAATTATACACTGAAAAATTTTATACCAATGTTAAAACATTATGAAACATCAAAATTTATTATTTCCAGCTTCTTTTAATTTACAATATGAAGCAATTCCAATAATGTTGGTTTTCATGAATAATTCCGGATTTCCATTTACGAATAATTTTGGATTTTTATTAACCTTTCTAACATTTGCACTACTTCCTTTTACAGTCTTCAGTTCTTTAAGGTATATATGATATACAATAATGAGTAAATCATGCTGTTTCTCCTAATAATCTGAAAAGAAATTGTGCTACCGACGACCTTCTCAGAGGAACTAACACATGTTTCAGCTATTTCAAAAAAACGCCAAAAAAGGTCTAGGCTCCGACACCCAAACTGCAGTGTTTCAGAGTTCGCAAAGTAGCCCATTCGATCGATCAATTTATTAAATGACGTTAGGACCGGATCGCATACTGAAAGGCTTATGGTTCGGGCTTTGTATTCTCAATTAGTAAGTTTTTTTCCCATCAAAATTGGTAAGAATTTGAGAATCCAAAGCTCATCAGCATCCATGTCATTTGGTTATATGGAGGGTTCATAGTAAAATCACAAACGAATTACTCCGACCAGCCTAAACATACGGATACAACATGAATGAACCAGGCCGCCACGACAATTAATCTGGCACTGTGGCCCCCGCATAATAGGCCCCATTACGAGCGGCTCATGCGACGACCCCTCAGAAAGAGGTACGACCCGTCATCGACAGAGGGTAATTTAACCCCCACCATTAGTATATCCCACCGGGAAGCGAGACTCTGCTTACTTATACGGCAGATTCTCGCCCCCATATTTGAGGTAGGTACCCCCTTAAGTGGGAAGGGTTCATAGTAAAGGGAACCAAGTTCATGTTTTGTCCATTTTGGACTGAAACTGCCATAGGAATGTAAAAATTTTATATTTTCTGTGTAATAAGGATTGAAGTCCATAGTTCAATTTCTAACCACCAGGCAGCAAGAACAATTAGAAGTCCACTATTATTTTAAATGTAGTTAATCAACTTTGAGATTTGTTATCTCAGAAATTAATGTCATGGACTTGTTTCACTTTAACTCTAAACCCTCCATACGACATATTAAAGAGTTCTTTCTATTTGGAATTTGGTATTCATTTCATCATGTAAGAAAGGCGTCACCCTGACGTGACAGGTAGCATCAGATACAAATGGTAATAACCACGGAGAGAATACCAACCAATATATGGTTGTCATATTCCACGGAAAGCGACGGGATTCGTGAATGGTTAAGAATTGGCTTCCCAATTGTTTCCTGAATGTCAGCTTACCACGCAATAAGCCACTAAGTTGAAGATATTTGGGGTCAGAAACATGGGAACAAAATGCAATCATACACAATGACTGGAAAAAATCAACAAACAGCATGCAAAAAGTATTTTTATAAAATTCAATTATGGAATAATTTTACAAACTTAGAAATCCATCCTATTTCTAGAGATCCAATTGCCCATTAGTCTTATTGCTTTTGTCTTCGCAATAGTAACGGTAACTTTTTTATCAATATTTAATAGCTCTTGAAATATCATTTTTCAATTCTCTGCATCAAATTGAATTAAGAAGGGAAAAGAAACAAGATTTTTCTACTACCAGTGCTTTCACGTGTCGGTGAAAATTCTGCTCTGAGCCTCGGCAATTTACATTATCATATACAGTAGAAAAAACTCATCAAAAAACATGGAATTTCCGCAGCAAACGGACAAAAATATCGATTTACTATGAAAAAGTACCGTAATACAATTTGAAACCAAAACTAGATTTGAAATGTCTACTTTTCAATTCTAAAAGATTGCTGATTTATTTTTAAAATATACTTTTCCAAAGGCTGTTCAGAACCTTAATTTAAAAAAAGACTAAAATTCGATTTCATTTTTGTTTCGCTTCATACATTTCAGTATCATAAAACAAATCTTTATATTATCCATACCGTTATGTAATAAAGTAATAAATTCAGTTCTCAAGCAATTTAACATTTATATAAGTTATAACAATAAGAAAATAGTTTTTCCTTTCCAGAATATATCTCAAGTAAATTTATAGCTATATCAATAATATTGTTTAGCACAGATTTTTTTAAGTATGAATTCCAACCCCAAATAGGGTCAAGTACTTGAATTTTGGAAAACATTGCCAATTTTTGCTTCTGTCAGATATTTTAAGTAAGAAAAAAATAAGTCTGAAAAAACCACAGAGAGTTGAAACATTTCATTAATATTTTCCAAACATGCATTTTATTTAGCTTTAGTTAATGCTTTTTTGGTAAATTTAACGTTCTTAAAATGCATATGCAGTGGATATCGGCTAATTCAAACATTTTTTAGTTCGAATTCGTCAGTAATTCGAATTTTTTCTAATAGACAGTCGCCAATAGGGATAAATAAATACCTGAGTGATCAAAATCAAAAGCCCATAAGCAATAATTTAGATTAAATACTGAGAAATGGATGATAGTTTTCAACGCCGCGTTCATGAAGATAAAATTGGTTTAAATAAAATTTCAGTATTAAATAATTGCATAAAGAGTAAAAGATTTTATATTTTTAAACACTTTTTTTAACTTCCCTTGTTTCATGTCTATAAAGATGGAATTTTGTAAATGATTTTTCACTCACTTCCTAGAGAATAGAAATTTGCTGCAAAAAATTAGTGCTAGAGGATTAAAATTTTGCAAACTTGTGTATTCTCTATGGCAATACACTACTTTAATAATTTTAGAATTTAATTATCATTTAATAACGAATTAAATTTATTCCGTACTAGTGGCCTTATTCGGTAGTGAGTTTGAGAAACAATAGGTCACAGGATTAAAAAGTAGAAAATATTTAAAATTTTAAAAAATCTGCTATAAAAGTTGTTTTTAAAATATCTCTTTACTAAAACTTATCTATAACATAAATGTTTTATTCCTAAAACTACTTTTCTTCTGATCGATTACACTGTACAACAAATTTGAACTTTTTGTCTGTCCTTTATATGAAACTATGTGATTCTGTATAAACGAAAGGTGCTTGATTCATATATCAAAGCCAAAATGGTCCATCACGTACCGTTTTTGTAGGAGACATACTTCTTATATTTATATAAATTGGTTACAGAAAAATATAACAGAGGTTTGATTATAGAAAATACAAACACTAAAATGATTTTTTTTGCCGTTTCCTCTTGTAGGCATTTGATTGTGTGTCCCTGATAACAGAACAGCAATATTCAGCTAGCATACTTCGATTCCATCGTCCACTGAAACGCTTTTCAAACATAGAGATGTCCTGGTGAAATCTTTCCCCATGCTCATCACTAATTGCGCCAAGGTTTTGAGGAAAGAAGTTCAGATGTGAGTCCAAAACGTGTAGTTTTAATGACATATCACAACCTATAACACGAAAACATTTCGCCATGTCACTAACAAGATCTTCATAGTTTTCAGATTTCTTATTTCCAAGGAAATGTGTGCACACTGATTTGAATGCCAGCCAGGCTGCTTTTTCTGCTTCTGACAGTTTTTTTCCAAACTCTTCATCACGAAAAACTGCTTTAATTTGTGGGCCAATAAACAACCCTTCTTTTACCTTTGCATCACTTAAATGTTTGAATTTGTTCCTGAGATGCAAGAAAGCCACTCCTTCTCTGTCCAGAGCTTTCACAAATATTTCCATCAAATCGAGTTTAATGTGCAATGGTGGAAGAAAGACACATTGCGGATTCACAAGTGGCTCATGTGATATGTTTTTGGTGCCAGGAATGAATTTTTTTCTTGGAGGCCACTTTTTACGGATGTGGATTTTTGGAGCTAAAATGTGGATTTTTGGAAAAATGTTGCGTGATAAACAAAAAATAATTACAGATTCGTTATTTTCAGCCAAAAATATTCATGAAACACATATTTTCATCTAAAGGACATTTTTCATGTTGTATAGTGTTATTAGTCGGTAACAGCATTGGTGTAAACATCAATGATTTTTCATTACAAGAAAGTCTTTAATATTCAGAAAATAAGCGTGCTGTATTTGACAGTCTGCTTCATAGTGTTCATCTTGATTGAGCCAATAAAACTTAATAGGTTCGAGAGATATTATAAGTGCAGAGATATATTTATAAAGTAACAGTTCATTTCAGAGATATGGATATTTTTAATTTTAAGGATGTTATAAATGTTATGTCAGAATGAAAAAATTTAAAATCATCGAAAGCTTAAAGCAAATTACCTCAATTAACTTTCGGGGTAAAAGAAATCTGTTTTATTGCTAACTGATGTATTTGTAATTGATTACAGAGTACTTGAAAGATTTACTTATTTTTTCACACAGCTATTTATATCTATATCTATATAAGTTTTCATTTTATAAGAGATTTCGCTCAACGCGATAAATAAACTTATGAAACCATAATAAAATTGCCTTTTAATAAGATTTTACATACATAATTTTAAAGAACATGATTTCAAACTTTTTTTTTAATTTCTCTTTCTGGGCATTTTCTGGTCATTCTACAGCAATGCTAAGTTATATCCTAATATGTACAAAACGAACTATACATTGTTATGTGCTTTTTCTCTTGCTCCGTATATGCTCTTTACGTTGTACGATATTTTTGTTCATCTTTTACTGAAAAGGGCTATTATTATAATTATGGACTGGTTATAGACGATTTTTCAAAATAAAAGTTTTAAATATTCCTGAAACATTTTTAACACAATATGTTGCAATTAAAATTGTTGAAAATTTCAGCCATCAATTAGTCACATGTTGGTATAGGTGTTTGCGTTTTTGCAGATATTTCCTCAAATATTTACGGGTGCATTATTGTTTGAACAATCTTTCTATCATAAGTGCAAATGTCTACATTATTTTATAACATAAAATTAAGCATTTCCCTTTAATTAAGCATTTCCCTTGTTAATCCATCAATATTAACCCTTATAGTCCCGGTTTTTTTAAAAATTGATTTTTTTTTTTTTTTTTTTTTTTTGCTTTCGTTTCTTGAATAAAAAGTGTGAAAACTACTTTAAAAATCCTGTTTTGTTTTAAATATACTTTACAACTAAAAATCTGTTTGTTACCAATCGGAAAAAATGGGCTTTAGTTGCGAAAAATAATTTCCTCGATAAACTTCTATAATATTAAACACAGATGAATTCTAAAAACTAGTAATAAGGATAAAGAATTTCCTTCAACATTGTAGAATAAAATATGGTATTCTCAAGCGAACAAACAAAGCAAAAAAGATACAGCTGCAAATGAAAAACATCAATTATTTTTATTTTTTTCTTCGGCATTCAGGCTTCCATCTATGTGTTGTCAATTGATTTAATAAGATTTTGAGTAGGTATCCATTTGGCTACAACGGTCATTACAGCTTTAGTCTTATTCTCAATATTTTAGAAGACAAAACTGGGTATGTCACTTAAAGGCGACAAATAGCATTTAAGGGTTAATGTTGAAATAAACTGAAGTGTTTTCCTCTCGACTTTTCTCTTATATTTCCACAATATGGAGGGTTCTTTGTTAAGATTCGTTGTATTTATAGAAAATCGAGCACGCATTTTCAAATAGTACCTCTTCCCCTTGACCATTTTGGCCCAAAATTCGATGAAAATCTATAATTTAAATGTAAAGACCACATATCAAATTTCAATCGTGTAGCTCAGTGGTTCCCAAACTTATTCGATTCTCAGCCCCTTGGTGAATCTAGATTTTTCTAAGGCATCCGACGTAAAACTCCAACAAGTACTTTTTGTAAAATAGTTGATAGATTTGATGAAACTGAGATAAAGATGTATAAAACACAATTTAAGCCACGCAAAAATTTATTGAACAAATTTGAATAAATATAATTATCATTGGGAAGGATGAACCTGTTGATCGCTACACATTTTCTCAAACCGTGGAATTAAACTGATCTCAGCAGCCCTTTATGACAGCAACTGCGGAAAAGCAGGCTTCAAACAAATAAGAAGTAGAAAATGGGATTAAATTTATCTGATTTTAGGAGTGAATATTCATCTTTTAGTGACATCCAAAACTCATTTGGCTCTACGCTTTTAAATATTGTTTTAATGAAGTGCCGCAAGATAACTCAATCAGATTATCTCCATCAACAGCAGTAAATGTAGATGGAACAATGGACATTATATGTATCTTGATTCCAAGCAAAAATATCGATATTATCATTTTAAAACTACTAGAAGTCGCCCAGAGGTCGAAATTCGACCGTAATTCATTACATTTTTAAGTTTGAACGTTATTGAGGTTATTTTTTATTGAAACAAAAGAAAACGGACGGTTAAAAAAATAAATGTTGTCCGACTGTTGACCACAGACTTTTATGTGTTTGACATTCAGTATGAACGTAAACATGAAAGTTTTATTTTATTTAATTTAATGTATTAGTAATACATACTATATATAAATTCCTTAGAGACAATCTCTACTCTGTGCGACTGTTTGACCACACACTAATATGTGTTTGACATTGACAGATTTAAATCATCTGTATTTTGTATTTTACTCCGAAGAGTTTTTTTTTATAAATAATCTAAATAAACTCCCTCTTGGAGTGGATATCAGTGCGGGAGGATTAAATCAATTGCAAATCATCCACTCCGCATAAGCTCCTCAAGGGAGGCCAGACCCAGGAACAATCAGGAACCAGCGAGTGCAGTCTGCGACAACATCGACGTAAGTGCAATGCAATAGCCATTCGTGTCCAACGATCAGCAAACTCCGGAAAACCGGCACACAGCCACAAAATGGTGAAAATTACCTATAAGTTCTATTAGCACTACATAAATTTTATCTTTCTGCACTCCTTCTCCATATGAACTTTAACTATGCCAAATCTCACACTCCTCCGTGAGTGCAATTTTCTTAAAAAGGGGTACAAAGTTTTCTCTTCACATATTAATATATAGATATTTCTCGATCCAGGTGGTAATATGTGATAAAAATTCTGCAAAAATGTGGCAAACAATGAAATTGAATTCAAAATTTAAATTAAATTATGAAAGTTATGTAATGTCTCTCGGCGCCACTGTCAGTGAGTTGATATTCCCCAGGGCGGCGCTGCTCACACTTTGGGAAACTACTGGTCTATCTCGTTGTAGTTTTGTGCTATGATGCTCACATACACACGGATAGACAGAATCTTTGATGAATTAGATCCAAATTTTGATACAGATCTACAATTTTACTGCAGAGACCACATGTCGAATTTGCCCCCTGTCAGGATGTCGAAACTCTCCAGTGCGGTGCGGCTCACACTTTGGGAACCGTTGGTCTAACTCGTTGCAGTTTTGTATTATCGCACGTGTATAAACGTATAGACAGAACAGTACTCTTTGATGAATTCGATCCAAATTTTGATACAGATCTACAATTTTACTGTAGAGACCACATGTCAAATTTTCCCCATGTAGAGACTCACCAGGGCAGCGCGGCTCATACTTTGGGAACTATTGGTCTAACTCGTTTTAGCTTTGTTATACAAACGGATAGACAGAAGGGTACTCTTTGATAGATTCTGTACAAATTCCGATACAATATGATCTACAATTTTATTGTAGAGACCACATGTCAAATTTTCCCCATGTAGAGACTCACCAGGGCAACGCGGCTCATACTTTGGGAACTATTGGTCTAACTCGTTTTAGTTTTGTTATACAAAAGGATAGACAGAAGAGTACTCTTTGATGGATTCTGTCCAAATTTCAATACAATATGATCTACAATTTTACTGTAGAGACCAAATGTCGAATTCCATTTATCTAACTGGTTGCGATTTTGAATTATCAGGTTAACCTACACACGGCCAGAGAGATAGTCATACCTCTCACAGATTTGGTCCAAAATTTGGCACATGTCAACAATTTTGGTTTATAGACCACATACCAAATTTCATTTATCTAGTTTGAGTTTCCTGCTTTGAGTTACACAAATACAGCCATGTTCATATACACACGGACAGACAAACATAATTTCAAATATTATTTTTTGGAACTCAGGGAGGTCTAAAACCTGGCGATATCTCAAAATCTCGAAGCCGAATTTTCGACGATAACATTACTTTCTCTTTGTATGCTTCGTATAAGAAAAAGTTAAATATATATATATATATATATATATATTCTAGAGCATTCTTTCAGTTGATTTTATAATGCCATATACTTTTTGTTCTTATTTCTAGACTGAAAAACTTTTTTATAAAAAAAAATCAATTAACTCTCAACTTGTCCTTGATTTAAAAAAGAAATATCATTTAATTGGTATCAAAATCATGGCTGGTCAAGTTCAAAGTGAACATCACATAAAAGAAATAGCGAAAACGTTTCCAATCTAGTAACCTTATCACGAAACTCGCCAATTGTTAACCATCGCATATGTTCTCTCAAACTGGAAAAAAAATCCTCATATTTTTAAAAGCAAACGTAAAAGCAAATCCGGCATTTAGACAACAAAGCTTAACTTATGCTTAAAGTTAAATGACCGTTAAAAATAAAACTGTTAAAGTTATGGCACTGTTAGTCTACATCACGAAATCAGTTTAGACGATTTGACTTTTTTTAAAATTTCGTCTGATGATTTAAATGTTATTTGCATACCTGTATTACCGTTCCGCTACCTTAGCTTTCCCGGTTGTATTGCTTCTGCTATTCATTTTAGAATAGATTGATCTCTTACATGTTGACAGGCAATTAGCTCATCTTATTTGAGCTATTGGGATACTTTTCTAGGTTTATTGTGTATTAGTCTATTCATCTTCCGACGAATCAGTTGTATGAGCTGTTTTAATTATTATTTTGAAATGAAAAACTCCTTTCTCTTTCAGCAAAAAATAGAAGCTATTTGTGACAGGATATCCGTTAGGGAGATTCATTAATTAAATTCTGTTATCATACGTTTTTTTTTTTTGCTGTAAAGTCGGTTATTTGTAAATTCTAAAACTGTTCTTTACAGGTTGAGTTGTTGAATTTTGTAAAGGTCGAGTTTGGGTGATAGAAATTACCAAAAGGTTGTTTAAGTTAAATTCTTCATTTCGATTTTAAAACGTTACTACGAAATAACGGGAAATTCAAGATATCCTTCTTTAAATATATGATAACATCAGATGAACAAAATTTTATTGAATGAACGGTTGTTCAAAACATTAAAATTAATAATTATTAATTAAATTATTATTAATTACTGTAATTATTTCTATAAATTATGCACTCAGTAATTCGTTTGGCAAATGGATTTGAAGTCACCAAACTTTTAAACTCCTAAACC
>BGPR01000474.1:447552-501165 GCA_013235015.1 Araneus ventricosus
TAACAAATTAAATTTAATTTGTTAATATTACAAGGGCGGATCTAGGAATCCTTCAAGGATATTGTGTATAAACTATGTTTCGTATTTTTAACTTTAAAAAAATCCTATATAGTCAACTAAAATTGTTTCTTTTTATTTTTTTACTCAAAAAGCTTTGTCGTCTTCACAAGATTGCCAAAAATTTGTCGTCTTCACAAGATTTGCAACAAAATTTGGATCATACAATAATTTAATAGTGAATTATAATTTTTCGAACTTTTGGTGTAAAGTTACCTTATTGGTGGATTTTGTGCGTTGTTGTTTTTTTTTTTTTTCGATATATTTCAATAGCAGACTCAATGCGTGCAATATTAGATACACTTATTGAAAATCTGGGTGGAAATATACAAGAAAAATACATTTTATAAGTACCTGATTATAATCAACAATTTTACGCCTTTGTATTCCGTCAAATCAGGATGGCGTTTCAGAAATCACTTTATCCAATTATCGCCGGGTTTGTTATTAATGCATTTATCTATTACCACACCTTCTTAGTATTATAAGCATTTATTATTATTTAAAGATCTACCCTATTGACAGGAAAACCGAAGTCATTGGAACTGGGCTATACAAATTACAACGGTCTTTTCCTTCTCATTGGATAAAACTAGAGGATTATCAGGTTTCCTTATTTGAAATTTTCTTTCTTCTCTAAAAAAATGTTCGCTTAGGGTAGCAAAAAAAGCTTCGCCTCTCTAAAATTACATTAAAGCAAGCTTCTTGGGTCTCTGGTGAGAAATACATATAATTACAAGTTCCTAACTTCCTTTTATACTCCCTGTGCATACCTGAAGCCAAACCAAGCATTGTTCTTCTTATTCTTTAATACAAAAGTAAATTAAAAAACCAACTAGTGTTGCTTTGTACCGCAAAGAAACCCTCTTTTTCGGTGCAAAGTAACCCCACTTCAAAAAGAAATTGATTACAACTCAACTAACAAATATAATTGGCATTCAAAGCAAAAAATGAAAACTAGGTTTATTATCTTTCACATTTAAATACACTTGCCTTCAGAAATGTTGTATTTTCTTCACCAGAGACAGATTTTTCAGCGCTAATATTTTCGCTGGAAAACTGACTCAATGTTTTTTCCCTTCTGTAACCTCTTGAATGATTACTATATACGCTTAAAGAGTGAAATAAACTAGTCAATATGCCAAGAAACGAGAAAAAAATCTCAATCGGGTACCCCTAATCAATTTATCTCTATTTTAATTTTCAACAAAAAATTTATACTGGTGCAAAGTTACCTCCAGAAATGCAAAGTAACTATCGTTTTACGGTATCTTTCAAGTTTGAATCTTCGTATGTGTATTTAACATATTCCCAACCTTTATACAATTTAATATAACTATTCGAAGAATCAAATTTAAAAGTTATCAAGTTATTTCTTGAAAGGAATCTTCGTTTGCCCACTAAAAACTGCATAAGCAATCGTTGTTTTAAAACGATCGTCGCATAGTTATGTATTAGTGCTGTATTAGTACGCAGTACTTGCTTACAGGGGCAATCAGTGAGTGCTCCTGAAAGCCCTGCAACGAACCTTTTGCCCCTTGGATTATCGCTAGCCGCCCAGCTGAAAGAACAAAAAAAATTAATGAATAAATAAAAATACATCAATTGTTCGCTATTCTTGGAAGGAGGGAGGGCTTTGTAAATACGCACTTGTATCTGACTTGTTACTATATTACAATTACTTTTCTGAAGTCTAGACATGAAAAGTTTAAAAATATTCAATACATATCATTCTGGGCAGTCTGTGAATTAAGAGCCGAAGGGGGGGAGGTCTTGAGCCCCCAAAGCCCACCTGTATCCGCCCTTGGGTATACATATTTTCCCGTTGACCGAGTAGGCTCTAAATTTCATAAATTTCTACAATTCTAATGTAAAGACTATGTACCAGAATTCATTCGTCTAGCTTGTTGCGTTGTTTAGTTATCACATTCACACATACACGAACAAGCAGACAGTTAACCTTTTGACGGATTTTGACGAATATTTGACGCACACCTACAATTATAGTGATAAAACTATATGAAATTTCATCCAAGTTGTTGCGTTTTCGTGTTATTGTGTTTACATGTACACGTACAGACAGATAGATTTCCCCTAAGCTGATTTCGCCCAAAATTTTATACTCATCTGCAATTTTGGATGAAAGACCACTTACCAAATTTCATCCTTCTAGCTCATTGCATTTTCGTGTTATCGTGCTCACAGACAGTCAAAAAAACAGAAATAATTCAAAAAAATTAGGAGTCCGAGAAGTCTGAATAATGGACATTCATCAAAACATCGAGGTCAAATATTTTGACGATTGCTCTATTTTCTAGTCCTATACTTCGTATACTATTAATTAAAACAGCATTATAATCGTGGATGAATTTGTCTAAATTCCGATAAATACAATACTCTGAAATTCCCAGTCGAGTCTGAAATTATTTTTATAATCTGGCTGTTATTTTATCTCAGTTCTTACCACGATACAGACCTGGAGCCTTGATTGCAGTATCTTCGGCTTCCAAACTAAAGGGTAGCAAGTTTGAGACTCCATTAAAACGAAGATACGCTGCGTAAGTGGTCCTGACTCGTGTTATATTCGTCCAGATCAAACTTACAATGGCTGGTTTGATATGGAAGTTTGGAGAGTGAGATGCCAGCCTGATTGTCGTCCTTGTCATCGGACCAAAGTTCACACTCGTTCTTGTATAGTTTTAAAGCAAGATACCAACCTAGTCAATCAGCCCGAAGCATTGCTAATTGAGGACTCTGTGCGACCATCAAAATAATTGACCGTTTGGAGGGTTAAAGCAGGCTTATATACCGATTAAACCAAATTAGACTTTACGTTTTAAAAAGATCACATATAACACAAAATCATATCCATATATCAATATAATCCAATATATATGTTTTAACGAAGCCTTAATACTGTAGATTGTATGGAGCTCATTCATGTGACGTCGAAGTCACATGACAAACGCAACTACACGTCAACTAAATTCCAACTGCACATTGTTTCATGCTTTTCTGTGACATCACTTCCTTTTCGACCCTAGAAATGAGCAATGGATTTGAAATTTCAATTGGCACACCACTTTAAGGAGTTCCAGGTTAGCATGAGTTGATTCCATTGAAAATGATGAAATATAGTAAAATAATATCAGACGTTTTTCTGCAGAATTTAGTTTTTTTTCGTATAAAGGAAATTCTAAGTTAAGGGGCTTACGGGAGAAAATTTTAATTGGGGAAAAGATTCTTATCATATTCTAAGATGGCACTGCCGGAAAAATTTTTTACGAAAAGTACTGTATTATAACCAAATTCATTATATTTTCCAGTCAACTTTTCTTATCAAAATTTGAAGTCAATTTCTAAATGAGACATCTTCAAAAATAAGCGAATGAAAAAATCTAGCAAACATTTATTTCACCAAAAAGTCATGAAAAAAGAAAAGTTTATTTTTTCCTGCAAAACACGACCTTTGAATGCAGTTTTGAATTCCATTTACAGGCTCATGATTATACCTTTTAGCCGAAGCCCATTTCCGTTTAAAAGGTCACTAAAACTAAACTGGAGTAAAATTGAAGTCCAGTCAACAGATCAGCCTAATTCTTTTGAAGTAAACTGTCTCGTGAATCAAATTAACTGAAATCGGTGTGAAAAGGACAAAAATGCATCCTATGAATAAGCACAGAATAACTCGGATTTGGGGACAATACATCGGCGGCACGAATACATCTAAATCATTTTTATTTTGTGTTCGACTTTTTTTTACATCGACTGGAGCAAGGGATTAATTGTGTCAGAGATATTTTTCGGCTTACCTGAGTTATATCACAGGAATTTGTTTTCAATGCCTGTTTTTTCCTTGCCTTTAATATTTCATATTCTTCTCCCTTGTCATACTGAATAAAACATTTAAAAAAATTCTTTTGATCTGAAGCGTTTCGAATCGTGAATAAAAATATTCGTTTGTTGTATTAATATTAATTCGTAATATTCTGATAAGAATATCATTTTATAATAAAACAATCCAACTTCATAGCCTGCCAAAACTTTATTGATTGATTGATTGATTTTGCATTACAAGTGTAATTTGTTTATGGTGAAATTAACAAAATTTGTTTTTAATAAAGATGAGTGTAAAATTAGTCTAAAAAGATTCCTCCCTTATCATACTAAATAAAATATTTTAAAAATTCTTTTGGTCTGCAGCATTTCGGATCGTGAATAAAAATATTAGTTTTTGTATAAATATTAATTCGCAACACTCTGATAAAAATAATATTATTTTATAATAAAACAATCTAACTTCAGAGTCTGCCAGAAAATTTTTATTTATCTTTACATTATACATGTAATTAGTCTAAAAAGCTTCTTCCCTAATCATATTGAATAAAATATTTTTAAAATTATTTTGTTTTGTAACAATTTAAATCGTGAATAAAAATATCCATATGCTGTATTAGAGCTAATTCGTAATTTGCTAATAAAAATATTATTTTTTAATAATAAAACAATCCAACTTCAGATCCTGTCAAAATTAATCTTATGGCATTATGCATTAAATTTTTCTACGATTAGAATAACAGAATTTGTTTTCAATAAACGTGAGTTTAAAATTAGCCTAAACCTGTGATCCTGATTTTCTTTGAATGACATCTAATACATCATGTTTTCTTTTGGGGGGTGTGGGAGGTTGAAGAAATATTTCATCAACTGTATATATGAATAGATACTTTAGGCGACAAGTTGGTTCGCCCGTATTAATTTTGTTATGCAACTTATTTAAATTTTGGTTAACTGGCATCATTAATTGCTACAAAAGAACCAAGAAATGATTTCTAAAATACAAAATAAAACAATGTATAGAAAATGTATTGGCGTTGGAACTAGATTTTTATGCATAAACAGAAGGAAAATGCACTGAATGTTTTGCATCTTTTGAAATTATTGATTCAGACCTTTATATTCAACTGTTAAAGAAGTGTTAGGGAGAATGATTCTCCAAAAAATGAGATTTAATTGAGAGTTAGTGAGTTAGTTATAATTACGTCCCATTTTGAAGCAATACGAGGACTATTTTAAAGATTTAATTTAGAATACATACTTAAGATAATATTAACACTTAAATGAATAATGTAATTGAATAGCAAGGGATCATTTTACTCTTAAAATAAGGACAATTACCATTTTCTTATAAAATACACAATATATATAGCTTTAGAAGTCATAGCAACCACTTAAATAACTCATTTATACTTAAAATACATCATATGATACATCAAATCTAAAAGTATAAATTATTTCATGATTAAAACCACTCACAAAGAGAGAAAATTTTAACATAGGGGAGAGTGTTGTTTCGTTGACCGATTGTACCTTTAACCACTTTACTCTGTGCTGTCAACTTGTGAAAAAATTTGGTTTAATACAAAGACCATCCACAAATTGTTTAGTTTAGCTTGTTGCTGTTTGAAAGGAATACTTACTGTGCTGAATTAAAATATTTGTCTGATTTCAGCACTAAAAAGTAAATAATATAAACATTACTTTTTTGCCTCATATGATTTTACTGTCTTACCTTTGCCACCAGACATGCCTGTGGCGATCGTTATGGAAAAGGGATATTCCACTGCAATTTGGGGGGTGAAGGAAAGGGCTTTATTTCATTTGGCGTAGATAGAACCGGCGGAAGTCTCATTTCTCTTTGTACTTCATTCGAAAACAAATTCCTCGCCTAACGGAAGTGCACTTAGGTTGCCAAATGTTGCGGTTCATTTTATATCTGTATCCCTCCTTTCTTCGACTCGTTTATTTGAGGCAACCCTGATCAGGGTTTTTCTCCTGGCGGTAGGACAGTATGAAATATTAACAAATGATATTATGGTATACATATTATAGACAAACTAAAAATCTTATTTTCTGTAAACTCTGGTTTTTCTATTCCTAACCAAAAATAAGTTATAGAGGTTTAAATGTTTTACTGTACCATGTTATACCTTTGACCACCATGATGTGTTGTTCCTTTGAGCCGGTCAGAGGTACTTTTAAATACTTCTCATTTAGGAGAAACTAGGGATATAAATTTTTCCTTAATTATATCATTGAATACAAATTTGTAGGCCAAATAGAAGTTTCAGTATAAAAACATGTTTTTTTATTAAAGCATTGATTATCAATCTGTATTTATTTTTTAAAAAACGGTACAAAATCTACAATTAGGATAGTTTTAGGAAAATTGGCAAAACTGGAGTAACGAGAAAAAAATCAAGAAGGCATGGATGCTGCAATTAAGTTTGTGCAGGAAAAATGATTACAGATTTTTGAAATGATAAAGTTGAATAAAGATGTTCATTAAATAGAAGCATAATGAATATATTCTAAACTAAATGAACCTTTTAAAAATTATGGAATCTTATAAATAATTTATTTTTATGTATAAAAACTTGATTTTTAATCAAAAATAACTATCTTATTGTTTCATATGATTCAAAGTCATTTTCTCAGTTATGCTTGTTTTCATAATAAGTACAGGTCAAAGGTACAACCACCCCCCAGTCCCCAACACTATTATGTACTTATGACCACTATGTAAAAATTTTTTTAAAGGAATTAAAAGTATTAAAATGGAAAATTTTGATCTTTTGAAATATCTGAAAAATGCAAAACAAAGCAGATTTTATGTTAGCACTCACAACAGAATAGTTAGCTTACAAATGAAGCCAATAAAAAATTAATACCGAAAATCGACAAAAATTACAACACTCTCCCCTACAATAACACTCCCAAAATTTTCATAGCTTAAGTGTAAGGTGAAATTCCTAACTACAAAATGTATCTGAGTTATAATGCTAGTTTTTAAACAGAGGAAAATCATGCTATTTAATGATTTAATGAAACAGTGAAATAGGTTTGACTTTTATTACAGTAATGGAAAATATTGTTGCTGATCATTTTTAAATACATTTTTCAAAATTTGTTAAAATTATTGAACAAATTGAATGATAAACAGATCTGCATCATTAACGAGATTTTTTTGTATTTTAAGACGATGTAAAAATTATTTTTGTGCATTAATATTTTTCGGAAGTTATCTCTAAGAAACGTCGAATTGTTACTTAATTTTTAATGAGTTAAACTTCTAATTAAAATTTTGAAAAAATCGTTCCAAGCTGCACATTCCAACCCTCCAAAGTATATTTGTGTCAATTTTGGTAAGTCTAGGTACAACGATTTGCTCTGTAAAGCACTAACAGAAACATACACACGCGCATTCATTTTTATTAGTAGTAGAGATTTATCTATGCAGATTTTCATCCATTATAGTTTGATATTAATGGCTAAGCAAACCTCCAGTCATCTGAGACTTGAAACTCAATATGTAATAACGTTATTTTGCTATATCTTTATTGCCTAGTTCTCCCGCAGGTGTGGTGTGCAAGTGTGGAAGGTAAGTGCAGGATCAAGTGTCATTCTCGTCAACTTATGACTATTCAAAATCCGAGATCCTTCCCTAGATAGCCGTCGTGTTGCTTCAAAACAGGACGTTTATATAGCTAAACTCTCCTACAATGTGAAGATATCTAAGCTGTTTTTTTTTTCTATGGCGTTTTATTCAGTTCTGAAATAATATCTCAGTGCTCACAAAAAGGTCATGAAAAAGTTTTTATGTGCATACAACTATAAATTTATATAGATATTCAAGCGCAAACTATGCTTTATCCTATTCTTTATATGAAAGATCTATTGGTTTAAAAGCGTAAGGGCATGAATGAAATAAAAATATCTGGTTTGTTGTTATCTAGATTTACCGTATCATTGCATAGATTATTTATACCATGTATATAGGGAAAAAGAATATGGAGGCCTTCTTGGAGGGTGCCATTTTTTTTTCTCTTGACCGAATCAGATTAGCAATATTTTTAGCCCGTCTTTTGATGGCAATTTTCATCTCTTTTCTGATTACGGATTGAAAAGAACTTTGGAAGGAATAGGGGATAATAGCCTTTGTTTCTGAAAATCCCAAAAACCCTCCAATCAAATCAAACCATGTATATAATATTTGATATAAATTGATATATTGATATAATTTCGAAATCCTTTTAATTATCCACGAATAAAATGTTCATCGTCATATTTTCGTCGTCGTCAACTACATATAACATGTGATTTAAGTTGCTTTGAAGTGCGTTTTATTTTATTCAAATTTTTATACATCCAATTTCCATTGAAATGCCTTCGATAGATATGTTTAAAATAACATGTATATTTAAATAATTTATAATTCTATTTTTTTCCTAAAGGCTATGCATCACCATAAAAGCATTATGCATAAATTATTTCTGTGACAAAGAATTTTCAGTTTTATTAATGAAATGTTTACTTTGTTGAATTTTGACAGTAAATGTAACAGCGTTTTCTGTGTTTTTGAAAAGGAAAATTATATTGTGCAGTGACAATTGCATTACAAGGTTTAGTATTTTAAAGGAAATTGATAAACAGGACTCGATATACATTAAATCTGCTGTGGAAAATCAGGAGTTCAAGCGTTGGTAGGATATGGAAGCTTAAAGAGGAAGGTATCGCCTCAACTCGCCATCTGATCACCGTTCAAAATTACGAGGTCTTTCGCCTGCAGCTCTCATGTTTTTTCTAAAGGTGTCGTTAACCTACCTAAATAATCTCAACCTCTTTTTGAAAATTCCGAAAAACGTTTAGTAGCTGATGTTGGCAAATCTAAAGTATGTAACCTCAAAATTTTAGCGCGCATAAAATCGAAACACATTCTAAAATTATTTTAAACTGAATAAGTATTAGGCAATTAATAAGGCTATATGGTGAATAACATATGATAAACAGTCGGTATAGTATTGAAAATCTATTATTATCTTATATGAAGAACAATAGTAAATGAGACAAATATTAATACATTTGTAAATAATAAATTTTGCTAGCTTTATAAAAGGTTATTTTTTGAAAACCGGGTAAAACTTATAGTTGACATCGAATGCATAAACTGAAGTCAAGAAGCATCATTGTGTTGACTTTGCCCAATTGTATGACATCCTTCTACATACGATATGATAATGAAGGAAAGCAACAACAGAAAATTTTATTATTCATTAATTTCTGGTATGTTCATAAAAAGAGTTCGAAGCTTTCTCCTTTTCTTCGTATGAATACTTAAATGAAAGAAAACAACACCAGAAAATTTTATTACTCATTTAGCTTTTGGCATATTCATAAGAAGAATTCCAAAAATTCTCATTTTCTTCGCCTGACCACTCAAATGAAAGAAAATAACACCAGAAACTTTTATCATTCATCAATTTCTGATATATTCATAACAAAAGTTCGAAACATTCATTTTCTCAGCAGGAACAAGCCAATTGTTTCTTCTAAATTTGAAGTAACTTTTTCACTTTATGTCACTACAGTTTCCTAATGTTGTGACTCATATATTTTATATATATATATTAATTTTTAAAAAATTATATTTTATATTTATCATCAAAATATAGTGGTTTTTACCTTAGCATGACATAACATGAAGTAATATTTTTTTTCTTTAGTATTTTGGGAAAGACTGATTTCTGCGAATAAATTATAACCACTATCCCCAAACACGACGATGCCGGATTTCCTTCTAACCAAAAGGAAAATTTCACAAAAATAGCTTGCAAACAAATGGATCTCATTGTTACAGCAAGATTCGTCCCCGTATCAATCTTTCAACATACCATAGAGCTTTTTCAAACTTGAAAAAGTGACTTTGTTTGCACATTCAGACAAAACGAAGATATTTCGAACAGCTGGTGTAACTACATCCAAAAGCTTTTATTTTTGTAAATAATACATTTTGTCCTACCAGTTTTAAAAGTTTTGTTGCAACATGTTTAGTAACTGATTTCTTCTAATTCTGTGTAAAAAGAAAACATACAAGTCGTTATTTCTGTTGATAGTGGCTTTCTAGTTGTAATATAAAATGTGTTGGCATTTAAATAAATAAATTTTTGTCTTTTCATTTCATTTTTGTTAAAATGGTAACTTAATATTTTATCGATTATTCTTTTATAAAGATGTGAAAATGTTACCATGTTCCAGATACCTCTTTATTAATAAAAATGTATAAATATATTTTAAGTTATTGACCTTTTTGAAAGTATATTACCAGGCAATGTCTTATAAAACATTTAGTCTCTAAATGGTTATGACTTAAATACGCTGGAATACTTGAGTTAAGATGGAATGCATGAAACACTGACAGGAAATCAGCATCAAATCTTTCAATTAGCGGCACAGGTCTATGCACACGCAATTGACAAATTAGCCTTAAATTCAGATTTACAGATGTTTCAATGAAAATATTTAGTGCATTCTTTAGAAGAATCATACATTCTATAGTAAAATATGAGCCCACATCCCATAACTAATTACATATTCCTAAATGAAAATATATTTCCCGATTTTCAGCAAAATATCGCATTATGGGCACACTTAGCTCCAAAACTTTTATTTCTTCTAGTTAAAAATGAAATGTTATACTTGATTTTTATGTGAAAACATTTCTGTTATACTAGAAGAACCAAAAATTGAGGGAAAAATAAAGGATTCTACTAGACTGAATAATGTAATCTGCAACAGCTTTCCGTGCATTTAGAACATAATGCGTAGGGAAATATACATCAACATGACACATTCTTCCATAATAAAACTTTTTTGCATTCCACAAGCAAAAACCGAAGTAAGACTGAATGGAAATAAAATGTTATTTAGAAAAATGAGCTCACAGCTCGGTTCTCTAAAATACAAATATGCAATCAGTACTTAAGAGCTAAACTATTTCTAGCAGCACAATTAAGATTTTATGTGTACCATTTTTATTTACTAATAATTAAAATGCTACATAGAAATTCTATGACTACGAAGATATTACGTTCAAAATTTAGCCGAAATTATGTTCAGAATTTTCAACTTTATATAGAAAGAAGAAACTTTGACTTAAATTTCTAAAATGAACTGATAAAATCATTTCCTGTGCATAGTTATTTTTTAACTATTTAGCCCTTAAATATAAAGTAAAAAATGGGGTGGTAGGGTGTCTTTTTTCTGTATAATCCAAAACCCTTTTTGTTTTGTGCCGTCTATTTTTTTAATATATACTTTCAAATAGAACTAAGATTTTTTTCACTATTTTTCCCTTTAATAATATTAAATAATTAATTTCTGAAAAGAACTAAGATTTTTTCATTATTTTACCTTAATTTACAAAGTCTAAATTAACTGAAAATATTTTTTAAACAAAATCTAAAACTTCGGACGTTCATGGATTCATAAACAATGCAAAATTGTTCATGAATCCATTAAAAATTAACTAATTAAAATTAATGCAATTGAATTAATGTTTGGTAGTGAAGTCAATTCACAAAACAGCACAGACGTTCGACGTATAACCACGCGTGTCATTTCTAATTGCACACTGTATTACGCTGCACTGTGAAATCATGCCGTTTTCTCTTCTGAGGGATACGCATTGGAATCCAAAATCAAACTGGTACCGTGAATGCGACGAGTAACTCGTCAGCATGAATTAATTCCATTGATCAATATTTTGATAGTTAAGTAAACAACAAATTGCAGCGAATCTGTTATACAGTAAAAACTTTCGTAACCGGCAATATCAAAATAACACCACTTTTGAAGATATATAAATTGAAATCCGAAATTAAGGTCTATCAGATAAAAAAATATATGTAATGGTTATGGTGCAAGGCTTGAATGGAGGTAGATAGTTATGTTCCTTTCACACTCCCTCCTGATAATGACAAAATAATCAAGCATTTATTGGAAAAGGAGAAGGTAGATGATGAACATGCGCAGAAGAAGGAAGTTACGAGGAAGGAAGCAGACGAATTACAGACTTTCTTAAAATTTCTCAAACAGCGTTCATCTATATCAGCACATCATGTTATGAAGCTTCATTGTATACGCAGTGCCTTTTTAATCCAACGACAATCTTGTAAGCAGGAAGACATTCGGAGTTACGAGTCATCACACTAAGAAATGCTTTCCTATGATAATATGTATGGCAATTTTAAAATGTTTTTTAATTTTGTTTTTCTGGAATATAAAAATATGTATATGTTTTAATTTTAAATCTTACGATTTTCGATATTATTCATTTAATTGTGGCCGATCGATTGAAAAACATGGCCAACGGATTTCGGATGGTGCAATTTCTACAAATGGCATTGCAAAACATAAACAGGTAAGTTCTCAAAACATATATTCACTTATCCGGAATCGGCGAGGTCTCTTTGTTTGCAGTTAAGAGAGATTCTACTGTGTTATGATACTGTCCCATATCCATTCAACCGGTTCGGTTGACTTAATGGCATCAGGCACGGGGCATGGGGCGACGTTCTGTGTGATGATACAACCTAAGTTACTTACTTAGTTAGTTACTTTAATTGTAGATTTGTTTACTGTAATTATAATATACACTATATGCCCAAAAGTATCCGGACACTTGCAGATTTTCACATTTTTTAGAATTTTTCGGGAATGGTTTAACCGACTGCCTTTAAACGTCGGACATGCAAAGAATGGACAATAACTCACATTTTACATTGAAAATTCGGTCCTGAGGGCAATTAGGGGACCGTCTACAAACTGATAAAGACAAAGACGTTTTGACCCACTCCGCTTCACAGAATACTGATAACAAGATGAAACTTTCAGAAATGGTAATGTTTAATGTGCATAATATTTACAGGAATTTTTGTAAGCTCAGCGCAAATATTTGGGAAGATATAAAGGTTTTCTTAAAAACTCTCAAATTTTCCCACCTGTTTTTTGCTTATAACATGCAGAGTATTCTGTTATATTATACGACACTTACAGAAAAGATGACAATATGTTAGAGAAGCATTTGTGTGAAACTTTGGAAAGGAATTGTTGAATATTACAAGAATTATGAGCATTTTTAGTAAATAGTATTTTACTGCGCATGCGCGAAACATAGTGTAATGTTTCTTTTACAACTTTAAAGCCAGATATATAGGGCAACTTATATAAAAAATTCAGTTCAATATTATTAGTATTCAGAAAGATATCGGCATTACAACGAGCAGAATTTTAGCTCCTGTCGAAGAGAAGCTAAAAGATGAGGGGTTGTACACAAATTGATATTTTTTAAACTTATATCTTTAAATAGTTATATTGAATTGTATAGTGGTTAGAATTTGCTGAATACCCATGAACACATCTAATATTCGTAACGAATAAAAAAATATATATGTAGAATTATTAAAATATTTTAAGAAAAGAAATTAATGAGATAAAAATTCGTTTCGCCATAAAATAAATATATTTAAAAATATCGTTTGGCCGTAAAATTGTAATATGTAACTTGTTATCAATCATGTAAATAATATAATTAAAGTAATAAAATGTTTGTTATTTATAGTGCCTAATTAGCTGGAATTTAAATTATGCACGTAATTGATAAGTGTTCATGGGCATGCAGCAAATTCTAACCGCTATACAATTCAATATAACTGTTTAAAGATATAAAATTTAAAAATATCAATTTGTGTACAACCCCTCATCTTTTAGCTTCTCTTCGACAGGAGCTAAAATTCTGCTTGTTGTAATGCCGATATCTTTCTGAATACTAATGATATTGAACTGAATTTTTTTATATAAGTTGCCCTATATATCTGGCTTTAAAGTTGTGAAAGAAACATTACACTATGTTTCGCGCATGTGCAGTAAAACACTATTTACTAAAAATGCTCATTATTCCTGTAATATTCAACAATTCTTTTCCAAAGTTTCACACAAATGCTTCTATAACATATTGTCATCTTTTCTGTAAGTTTCATATAATATAACAGAATACTCTGCATGTTATAAGCAAACAACAGGTGGGGAAATTTGAGATTTTTTAAGAAAACCTTTATAACTTCCCAAATATTTGCGCTGAGTTTACAAAAATTCCTGAAATATCATGCACATTAAACATTACCATTTATGAAAGTTTCATCTTGTTATCAATATTATGTGAAGCGGGGTGGGCCAAAAACATTTTTGTCTTCATCAGTTTGTTGACGGCCCCCTAATTGCTCTCAGGACCGAATCTTCAATGTAAAATGTGAGTTATTGTCTATTCTTTACATGCCCGAAGTTTAAAGGCAGTCGGCTAAACCATTCCGGAGAAATTCTAAAAAATGTGAAAATCTGCAAGTGTCCGGATACTTTTATATATATATATATAATGTTTTCGTGGTTGTAGTCAGTAAAAAGCCGAGTTATATTCTAATTTTCTTTTATTATGGGAGAGTGACGGAATGTACGTACATCTTGGTTTAAGTTTTAAGTCAAAAGAGAGCAGAAAATATCCCTGCATTTTCTCAGGTAGGAATTTAACAAATAGACACGTGATCAAAGTGAAGGATAATTAAATTACATAAGTGTTTTAAGGAAAAGTATGGCGGCAATAAGTCGCTGATTTCGCGATTGGTGTTGGCGCGTGGAAGTAATTAGAATACTCTTTTAATAATAAATATACCAAAACGCGAGATTTATTATACCTCCAGCGCGGGAAATAAAACGAAACTGGAGTTGGAATACATTAATATAGTACTAAGATTTTAAAATATATAATATTAGAATTTAAGGTAAAATTTAGTGAGATTATTACATAAATATATATATACTATAAATTAATTCTAATATAATAATATATAGTATTATAATTAATTTTATAATATGCCTTAGTCAATTTTTATATAAAAAGGAAAGAAATAAAAAGCCCGAGCTTGCCAAGGTATTTTTTAAAAAGGAAATAAATCATAAAAAATCATATAAAGCCTCATTTTCGTTCCGGAGAAGGAAAATATGGCAGTTCGATAACCAAAAAAACTCGAAGCATAAAATTCATGTAGCGGAGGAATTTTATCGATTTCTGAAGTCTTAAATAGTTCAAGGTGGAAATCTGGGTCTGGGTTAGTTTTACTTCGAAGCTCAAATAATAAATTTGAAAGAAAATTCTGGAACATCTTCTCACCTTAGAAAGAAAGTTTCTTGCAAAACTTTCTTTCTACGAAAATAATCGAAATTCCACAAAACAAGAACAAAATACAGCTGCAAAAACTCTAAGAAATATAGCAAAAAAAAAATTGAGGACAAAAGTTTTTAAATGACTGAAATTTCAAAGTGAATAAGCAGCATTTTTAAACCTTTTTATTTAGCTTCACTTGTTTCAAATTTTTTGAACGGAATTTTGTTATCGATTTTTCACTCACTTTCTAATGTTCTAGCGTTTTGAAATTTTCAACGCTTGTGTATTCTAGATGACAGTACATTATTTCAATATTCTTAGAACTTAATTAATAGTTAATCGATTAATTAAATTAAATTTTTATTCCATTCGCGAAGTACCAAATAGTAGTGAATTTTAGAAAAAAAATTGATCTCAGGATTCCCTAAAATTTATAATAATGAATTATAAATTAAAGAATTGAAAGTAAAAAATAATTACTATAAAAAATCAACTTTTTATCACAAGTGTAAAAGTTTTATTTTGCTTGTTTTTATAATATAATCGAATCTTTTTAATCAATTTTTCCCAAAATATAGAATGGAATTTTCCGACTTGACCGCTGAGATAGTTAATGGCAGTGGAAGCTTGTCCATTAGGGCTGTAGTCCTCCCTGAAATTATTTTAAAAACTTTTATATTCGTTTTTATTCTAATTGGCTTACTTTTCCACTTTAAGAGTTCATTGATAACCGAAAATAGCAAAAAAAGTAATAAAAAACGTAAAAGGAAGTCGAAAAATAAATCAAGAATTAAGAGAGAGACAGACCAGAGCTGCAGAGAATTTTGCCCCTCCTAATATCGAAATTTCGCGCATTGAGCAACTCGGAGCTCTCAGTCGGAAGAAAAAAGCAACACTTTCTCCCATTGAAATTAGAACCCTTAGAGCTGCCCCTGGAGCAACTCTCACTGGGCGCGACTTCCACATTTGTCCTTTTTTCGCTTTCTCTCAGTAGTCAGGCCGCTGAGTAGTTTTTTAAATCAAATTCTGTTGGAGTTGTAATTTTTTGCTCCTTTATGTTTTTTGGGGTGCTGATTACGAGTCTTAGGTTTATCTCCAAAATTTTTATAGGAATTTTAGTTATAGCCAAAAAACAAGAAAAAAATTCCCATTTTTTGCTTATAACTCAAAAATTATCAATTTTTAGTACATTATCATTATATACCAAAATAATCAGCACAAAATTTCCTACAACTTAGGTCTATACAACTTCTGCAGCACTGCTTGTTTCTGATTTGAGAGGCGCTACTGATTAATGCTCGGATTAAAGTTGTATTATCCTAAGAGTGTAAACTTTCTTTTTAGGACCATGTGTTCAATTTTTATCATGTGTGAAAAAATATAGCAAAATTTAAGATTGTGCTTGTTTTTTCTCATGTTATCGTTAGCGTGCAATGGAAACAGTTAAAAGGAATCAATCATATGTTAAACTGTATACGTATTCTAATATCTAACTAGATGTCTTCTTACATTGAGCTGTGACGTCTCGTCCTTTTTATTTCCTTTTAAATGTGCAATAGCTTCGAAATAGAAATCGGCATGGCACACTTGATTTGCATCGCATGAGCATAAATTACCTTTGCATAATATTGCATGGATTTCAGTAAATTATTATTTAAACGAATCAATGAACCAACGTAAATCAGATTTGTAAAAGAAAGGAAGTTCTGTATTATTTGAAAAATATTGCGAATCCAGTTTACAAAGTGTAGCCCTCAGCTTAAAAACATTAATGTTTTCACATTCTTTTATTTAACCTGACTTGTTTCACGTCTGCAAATAAGAAATTTTGTTATCAATTTTTCATTCATTTCTTGGTGAGATAGTGTTTTGAAATTTTGTGCACTTGTGTTTTCTCGATGACAGTACACTATTTTAACATCTTCAAAACTTAATTATCAGTTAACTATCTTTAGTTAATCGATGAATTTGACTAAATTTTGATTAGATACGAGTGATGCCAAATGGTAGTGAATTTCAGAAAAAAATATTACAATATCCAGTAATATTTATAATAATGAATTATATAGGAAATACAAAGTACAAATTAATTAAAATAAAAATATCTACTTATTAATATATTAATAAAAGCATGTTTTAAACAACTTTTTTTATTAAATTGATTTATTTATCTATTTATTTCAATTTTAGACTTGTCAAAAAGCACATTTTTATTTTTCGATACTCTCTCAGTTCCTTAACTCAGTTATGAATTGTACAGAGAATTCGAGGGTTTCTGTTGAAGTATTTCATAAAGTATTTAATTCTAAATGTTATAAAACTAGAGGATAATGCAGACAATGTACGATAGTAGAAAAAAAAATTGTGAGCGCAAGAGATATGTTTCAATAACAAAATGGGATCATAACAAGATTAAAAGAACGGGTAAGCTGTAACTCATGGAAAACATTAATTATCCTCGTATTAAATTAAATTTTTTGTACCACTTTTGAATTTAATTTAGAATGTATATTCAACAAATGCTGTTTATATGGCAGGTATCTGGATTTCTTTATTTTTTTATTGGCTGAAAATTAACGGCTTTTGCAAAATTTCTTAATAGAATGACACTCGAAAAACTTAATTTTATCGCAATGGTAACATATAGGATGTATTCTTATATCGTTATGCTGCGAAACCACACTTGAACGAAGACATCTAGAGCTGTCGAAATAATTTCTACCTATAGCAAAACGGTCTTGCACTGTTATCAGAGACTAACTGCAGCGTCTCTGGTGGCGAATTTTGGAACTTAGAGTTTTAATCTCAAAAGCTATGAAAGACAGAAAAATTATAATAATAAATTAACAGTCGTAAAAATATAGAACATCACGGATTTAGTATAAAATCATCCTAATCGAACCTAATCCTCATCGAAATTGCTACTAACGGTGGGCTCTTAAGGCACGTATACAGTTGCGAGCCGAACAGTTCGTAAACTGCTCTCGAGCAGCCGATTCGTAGGTGTGAACGAGGTTTCTGGTTCGTCGTGATAAATTCGCGAATCGCTCGTGGCGAACCGAATCCTGTTGATTTTCCGGCGAACACAAGGGATTCGCAGTTCACGTTGGGACGTGTTCGAGTGTAGTTCATCGTTCTCCGCGAACCTCCTTCGAACCTGTAAAGTTAAATCTGCAAACCAAGACCTATTTCAAAGGTGACTGACAAGGGATGATTAATGGTTTGAGATAGATTTGCTCCTCTCCTATGGTTCGCGGTTGGATCATCGAGAAAATCATTTCTTTGAACGGCTCTCGAGAGGTTCTCGAAATGTTTGACTCTCAAGTGTAGGCGCGTTTTTAGAGCGCACATTAACGTAATTACTGCCGGTATCTGTGCATAATTCCGGCAGCCGAAATGCCAAAAAGCCAAAATCCCGACGCTCAGTTTTGCTTAATTAAATAACATTTTAACTAGATATTGCATATAATTAATTAATAGTTTTAATCACTAAATCATAAATATTATGTCGCTTATCGGCCTGTGATGGAATATCTTCGCAGTATCGCTCACAATGTGTTACTGCAAGTGCGCCATTTGAATGTATACAGATTGTGTAATTTTTTAATAATGAAACGAATTTTCTAAGTAAATCTTTTCCGTAATATAAATAATATCCATTTCAGTCCTTAACTATTATTTCAATTTGTCAAAATTTGTTTCAGTAGTGGCATAATTTTTAGAGTTTAGTGATTCAAAATATTAATTAGAAATATGCAATATTTAGTTAAAAATGGTATTTAATTAAACCAAATTCAACTTAATTAAATACCATTACCATAACTTAATTAATATTACGGATTTCGATATTGGTTTACTGGGATATCGATCCGGCCGAGATTTTGCCATGTTAGGATTTCAGCTGTCAGGGTTACGACCCAGACCCATTATTGACAAGTAATAATTCAATAACATTATTAAGTGTTTTCTTTTTCAGAATATACTGTTGTTTCCTTCTGCTAATTTCTGATTAAAATGTTAATTTTGTTAATTCATTAGTATCCGCCTTAAAATGTAACACTTCTTCATATGTTTCGTAACGTAGTTATGATGATGATCGGATAGTGCGGAGTATTCCTATCAATTCTGCTAATTAAGTTATCGGTATATGTAGATGGCCATTTTATAATGAGTAGGTCATGTTCTATACTTTTGCGATTGATTTTTTTTCTATACCTGTCAGAGTTTTTGAGATAAAATCTTTAACTTCTAAGATTCGCCAATAGGGGCTCTGCAATCAATCTCAGATGATAGTGAGTGGCCCCTTTTCTGCATATAAATATTACTTCCACAAATCTAGCTTTCTTCGTTATAGCGTAATCTCATTGTATAAAAATATTTTGGTATACGTCCTGTATATACAAAGAATTCTTCTCACTCCCTAAATCATCAAATAAAAAACAGTATATAAAAACACTAAATGTTGAATACTAGTAACACACTAAAAAAAGTAGATTTTTTTATTTTAATTATTTTTCATCTTTTTAATCTTCAATTTATAGTTCATTATTTTAAATATTATGAAAGCTTGAAATCGTTTTTTTAAAATTTACTACCAGATGGCGCCACACGTACGGAATCTAAATTTTATCAAATTCACCGATTAACTGTTAATTAAGTTCTGAAAATATTAAAATGGTGCATTGTCATCGAGAAAATTGCAAGCACACAAAATTTCAAAACTCTAACACATCAGGTAAACAAAACGCCAAGTAGTGAGCGAGAAATGGATTAAAAATTCCATTTTTACAAACATGAAGCAAGTCAAATTAAATAAAATTGTGTAAAAATAAAATGGTGAAAAACAGAGGAGGCTCGAAGTTCCTAAATTTTTCGATGAAACATCTTCAAATAAATAATAACTGCAGCTCACATTTTTTCTAAACATCAAGAAAAAGGAAAGAAAAGACTTGATATGGCTCAGCTGTATAACTGCATAAAAAGTTTTTTCGGAATAACAGACAGAGAATGTCGCACTAGCTAAATCCTCAAATTTTATATCCTGTGATGATGCAGAGAGACGGTGATTGCAAAATTCACAGTATTTTCTTCTTATTCGAATTTCAAAAGATAATTTGTATCTTACTTCAGATATTTTTAAACTCAATTTAAATCGAATATGGTCCGAATCGAATATTTTAATTCTAATCTTTAAACCGTGCACTGCGCGATTTTGATTTTTCAAGCACAGTGTGTAAATCGATAAATGACTGTAAGAAATATAGGAACAACAATTTTAAAATTGATTTTGAGCTTAAAATATTAATTAAACTAAATTAATTTTAAAATGTAATTGTTTAACCGAATGTTTAAAAAACTTTCTTGAATCAAACCAAAAGTGTATCAAGCATATTATTTTATTAATTATTTATTTAAAAGGCAAAAATGTAAGTGATGATAATATAAATCACAGTTGCAATGTAGGGTTACAATTAAGCTTACCATTTAAATATACATTTAAAATTCATGAAACGAAATGTAATTTATAAAAATAGATATTTTCAAACTATAAAATTTTTAGATGATTTCCGAAATTTTATCTGTCATTTTATATCCTTTGAAATTTTTCTGTCTGTAACGAGAATTTTGAAAAATTCAAAATATATAAATGAGACAAGACTTGAGAAAGACATGGTTTTTATTATTTAAATATCGAATGATAATTTTTAGTTGTTTTTTTCATTCTGTAATTTACTTATTTTATCCAGAATTTTGTAAACATTAGCTTACTAAATAAGAATTTCATGTCGAACAGTTAATCAGTTAGACAGATTTTACAAAAATTGAAACAATTCAAGCAGAACGGAATGGTAATTTATTGCATATTTTAAGAAACAAAATATGCAACAATAAATTAGCATTTATCATTTTAAAAATAAGTTGTGCATTTTTCATTTCGAAAGATTCAATTTTTAAACATCCCCTATTTTATAAACAGTTTTATCGAGATTTAATGATAATACAATTTTTCAACACTGAAAAAGTGTACTGAAAGAATCTTTGCAACCAGGTGGGCCATATAACTAAAAAACCGTACTAAAT
The DNA here is from genome assembly GCA_013235015.1 of Araneus ventricosus. NCBI lineage: Eukaryota > Metazoa > Arthropoda > Arachnida > Araneae > Araneidae > Araneus > Araneus ventricosus. The sequence continues at coordinate 468,746 of BGPR01000474.1, forward strand.
TTATATTTGATTATCCAAATTTGTATGAGACTTTTTAGTCAAAATTTGTTTTTATCTTCCTAGCCGTTTCCTTAACTGCTTCTTTATGAGGTACTAAGCGCAAATTCATATAGAATACACGCTCAATAAATCTACAAATTTATTCGTCGAAGAATATATGTGTTTTTAATGATAGCTTAAAGAAAGAGCAAATACAAAATTATGATAAAATCGGTGAATTAATGCATTAAATACATTTTCCAATGTGCATACCTAAAGTATAAAGATAGATCTTAAAGGTAGCTGACAAATAATATAAGAACTTTTATTTAGAAATTTCCATTTTATAAAATTCCTTTTGTATTTTTGTGAATTCATAACATTTGATTAAAGGAGGATATATTTTCTAATGATTAAGAGGGAAAATTTATGTCTTAAATTAGAGTTAGTTTAATTCTAAGCTGCATGAATTATTGTTTTTTTTATCTTAAGTTATGTAAATTCAGATAAATAAATTCAGGAGAAATTATTTAAAATTTATTTTAAATTTAATAATTAATTAAAATTTATTGAATACAAAAATATAAATTTTTATTGAAAATAGTTTTATTAAACAATTATTAAATTATTCAAAATAAACTGAAGAAAAGAAAAATGGTTGTGATATAAATACGATCGCACTGGCAGTTTAATGTTATCAAGATTTAACATTGTTGCTCATATTGTTCTCGCATTAAACAAAATGTTTTGAGAGAATTCACGTACATGCTTACTAACTTTGCAAATGCTTAGACAGGGTGCTTCAACTATCTGTAAATGAAACTAACTGACAGTATGCGTCATTGGCAATTTTTTTCAATCCATGATGATTGGATGATAAACTACTTGACAAATATTTGCATTTCGCTGTTTTTATATGTTGAATAAATTTGAATTTCTACAATAAACCTCTCCATATAAATTTGTGAGCAGCCCCTTCAAATTTAAAAATTAAAATATCTCTGTAAGTTTTGCAGATAGAATCGTGAAACTTAGTTTATATACAGATGACTGTAAGAGAAACATTTCACTCATTGATGCTTTTGCTCTACGGGGAACATAAAAAAAAATTTAATTTTTTTTAAATTTTTATATTCAACTTCCACAGAAATCAAAGTGTTTTCACACAAATTCCTACTTTATTTGATGAAACTTTGTAACTGAAAGTATATGTCTAGGTGCAATATTTATGGAAATAAATGCTTGTTCCACTTTTTTGGGATACCCTATATATACTGGCTTAGATTCAAAATTTAAATTGAAACATTGATGAATTTAAACGTAGTGAAATTCACCGGTAGTAATTAGTAGCTAATTAAACAGTTATGTTTAATAGATTACAAGAACAGTGATACTTGGCTCATTCGAAGTTGATAGTGCCACGAAAAAAACTGGATTGATTCCAAAATTCGAACGGGTTAAAACGGGGTAAAAAAAATGAGTACATCAAGAGAAAACTACAATTTTTAAAATAAAAATGGCAGTGAGGGCTTATTTTTAACATTTTTAATAATTAATGAATAAACTATAAGTAATTTTAATAAATAGAGTTATAATAATTACAGTTAAAAATTTAATAAATTATTATTTCTTAAGTTATTAAAAACTTCTAATGATTTCAATAAATAAGTTAGTAATATTGTTAAACAAACACCATACAACAGTGGTTCCCAACCCATGGGCCTCGGATAGCGTACTAATGGGCCGCGAAATGCTAGATCAAGATTCGAAGTCAGGGTCAGCTTCAAGAGTCTTCACTTATTTCTTGCTTTATAAAACAATATATTTTTATTCCTTTTACAGTAAGCTTCCAATAGCTAATTTCTATATCGTTAGAGATAGACATGTAGTTCAAATTGGAAAAATGCTTTAAATAAACGTAAGAATTATATTTTATGTTTTTTGAGTCAGTAAATATATTTCTGAAAAAAATTTCTATTCAAACTTTTTATACGGTTCCCCCGGTCCTATCAATCAGATTTAGTAACACTTGACACTCTAAAATTTTAACCAAAAAAAGTTCCACTCTTCAGCGACTAAAACTGAGCGAGTTATGGAGCTTTGAATTTCATTATTTTTACCAATCGGCGGCCTCGTCGAGCAACTGCTGCGCATTGATTGGTGAATCGTCTGCAAGACGGCTATTGAAACGGTGTAAAGTGGACTAAGTCAGCGATATTCAAAGCTCCATAACTCGGTCAGTTTTAATCGCAAAAGAGTGGGACTTTTTTTGCTTAAAATGTTAGAGTGTCAAAAATATTTTACTAAATGTGATTGATAATGCTGGGGGACTGCATGAAAAGTTAGATTTCGTAAATTTTTCAGAAATATATTTATTCACTCAAAAAACATACATTATAATTCTTCCTTTCATTTAAAACATTTTTCCAATTGGAACTACATGTCTATGTTTACAGTTTAGAAATTGGCTATTGGACCACGATAAGTGTGGACACCCTGTATATATATATATATATATATATATATAATATAAATCCAAATATAACTTGTATATAATCATACAGAAATAAAGTAAACAAGACATATCAAGAAGCAAATCCTATACTAAAAAGTCATTATTTGAACAATACAACCAAATTTAAAACAAATCTAAAGAATTGAAAATACTATAGATACCATGAACATAAAATTAAGTTAAACATTTATATGTCAACACGTAAAAAAACTCTGTTGTTATTAATAGTATTGAAAAAGGAAATCCAAGTATATGGAGTTTTCAACAATTAATATAGCAACTTGGCTGTGGACAAGCTTTAGCCAGGTTAAATTAATTTTGCTGTACAAACCATCCCTGCGACTAAAGTTGTTGAAAAAGCAAACAGGGTAATTTACCCTAAAAATGAAAGAATTTAGAAAGAAAAATCATAAACTAACCCTAACAATAAAACATAACTATATAGAAAGGACTAAAATTCAAGATAAAAATATGTAATGCAGCAATATATTGCACTAAAAACAATAAATATATCATTCAATAAAATATCCATACTATTCATTAAACATCAAATATTCAGTGTCTCTACTTATCCTTACCAGAATTCAACATTTTTAATATATACCGACACTTAGCTTGACATCACAGATTGCCAAAACTAGATTTCCAACTATGAAACAGCATAATTGACCAAATAATAAATTAATTTTTGATATTAAAGAATTAGTAAGATACATATATTAAAAATCTCAAAACATTTAAAAATGTAATACAATTATTTATCTAGATATTATATTTGAAAATTGGTAAAAATGTCTATTAAAAAGGAAAATTTCTATTTAAAAATCCTGGCGCCATATATGTAAAAAATCTGAAATCAAAAATCAATATCCAAATTTGAATAAAATTACACATTACAAGTAAAATATAAAAACATAAACCTACCCTCAAAGAAATAAAAATATTCCATTATATACCAGTATGAATGTTTTATTCTAAATTACCTAAATATTTCTTATCTATATAAACTCTTAAAAACCTTTTTGGCATTCCCTAATCTATTGCAAAACAATAAAAAATTTTTATGTTCTTAATTCTATTATCATTGTCTGTTACAAAATTATTAGTTCTAATTTTATAATTTTTCTCTAAATTCTTGAAGATAGAAATGCTAGGATTACTATCCCAAAAAGGAAATTTATTAATTTGAAAATTAAATGCATTTCTTTTATCATAGATATCTGTTACTATTTTATTATCTATAGTTTTTATATCTAGATCCAGAAATTCTGCAGCTAATTCATTGTCATTAGTTTTTATAAGTTTTAAATAATCAGGATAGAAGTCAATATGTGGCTTAAGGTCTATTTCTTTATTGAATAATATTAAATCATCTATATAACGGAATATTATACTATGGTTATAGTTAGTAAAATCTTTCTCATAGTAGTGAAGGTAAATATTTGCTAAACTATTGCTAGCTGGACCTCCTTGAGGTAATCCTTTAATTTGATGGAAAATCCTATTATCAAAAAAGATATAATTTTCTTTTAGAACAATATTAATAAGATTTTTAAAATTATTAATGTTAATATCTTTTTAAGATCAAAATCTTTATGTATATTTTCTAGGGTATTAATCAAATCTTCAATATCTATACTATTAAATAAATCCTGGAAGTCAAAAGTATGTACACTAGTTATTTCTACATCTTTAATTACATTTAATATCTTTGCACTATTATTTTCTATAATTGTATCTTTTTGCTTATTTAAATTCTCTATCACTGACTGTATGTATTTTTGCAGGCGTTTGCCAAATTTTGTTATATAAGTATTGGAGCCATTAGTAACGCTTCTAAATTTAAGAGGACACTTGTGAAATTTTGGTGTTAGAAAGATGTGAGGATAATCTTTTTAATATAATTAATTCCCAGTTTTTTATGGAAGGCTTGAATTCTATCAGAAATTTCTCTTTCACCTAATTTTGTCTCATTATAAATATCACTGTTAATAATGTGATCATTAAGTATTTTTTTATGATATATTTACAAATTATAGCAAAGTTACAGGGCACTTTGTCTATATAGACTATTACAAATTCTGTTTGCAACTCTCTAATTTGTTTTGTAGTATCAGGATATCCAATATAATCATTAGATTTAAAATTATAGTTAAAAAGATCTAATAAAGTTTTTTGTCTATATTCAATAAATGCCTCTAGAGGTATACTATATTTAATCGCCATATTTAATAAAAATTTCTCAATATCTTTTTTAATTTGCTTTTTAATAATTTCATTACTATTAGCTATAGCCAAGCGATGCTTTTTACCTTTACTCATTAATTCTCTAAGTTGTTCATTTCTAACAATATTCAAATCTCCAGTAATTACATGTCCATAATCTTCATTCAAAAAATTATTATATTTTATACACTTGCAATCATCACTCGTATTACTTTCTTTTATATTATTATAGTTAAAAATCATTCTTCCTAATTGTTTGCTATATTTAAATGCACGTTTAATTTTAATATTTTTATAGGGAAACAATTAATATGTTTATCTAAAATAGCAGAAAATTTACAGTTGTCATACTTTTTGTTCATATAAAGGAAGGTACAGTATTCAATAACTTTCTTATTGTGAGTGTTATGAGATAAATTAAATTTGTTATATATAAATTTGAATATATCTCTAATCAAATCCCATCCATGTGAGTCTGTCTTATTATCCATAATTAATTCTCTACATGCCTTTATTTCTTTTTTATTTAATCCAAACATATATCGTTTAATCTTTTTTATGTTAAAATCTTTGTCAAAATTCTTACAAAGTTCCATTAAATCTTTATTAATAATATTAAGTTCTCTATTTTCTCTCTTGTGTCTAGCTATACTAGATTTACAACGTCTTTTTTCTATATTTGAAGCTTCTACTTTATAAAAATAATGAGATTCATTACTTTTTAAGACTTGCAAAATGTTTTTTTTTTTTCAAAATACAATACATTGAGTCCATATGGATAAATAGTATTGTAGTATTCTATAAAAAAATTTTCCCACCATAATCTATATTTTATGTAAGGAACTATCTTAATGATACTAATAACTACATTATCAAAACCGTGTGCATGAAAATGTTCAATTTCTATTTTATTGTGAATATTTTTGTTGTTTTCAAATTTTTTAGTGTCTGAACGGTGTTGATTAATTCTTAAGTTAATTGTATTAGATGTTTGTCCTATATACTTGAAATTACAAATTGTACAATTCAACATATATATACAATTGTAAGTTTTACTATATATATATATACGTGTTTGTATTTTTTTACTTGTATATTTAGTTAGTGGGCCTCAAAATATTTTTTTACACAAAAGGTGGTCCGCACAACCAAAAAGGTTGGGAAGCACTGCCATACAACACTCTGAGCAAAAGATCTGCATAATGAAACTTCAAAATAAACAGTACAGTTCCTGTCTGACGGGTTTAAAGTTTTTTAAAGTGAAAAATTTATTATTACTTTTTTATTGCATATTGTACAGCAGTAATGTTCTCAAGTGAATTAAGGGCTTTAAAAAATTATCCACTTGCGATCACTGAAGACAAAAGGTAAACATATAACTAATTTAAACAATTCAAAAATAAAAATAATTTTTTTGCAATTCTTTAATTTTTACTCCGAATTAATCGAAATAAATTCGAATTATAGACGTATTTTAACCTTATGTTAGTAGTAAATTGAAAGAACTAGATAAAGAAAATTTGGAGTACCGAAGAATTCAAATTAAAAACGTCCGACTTAACCAAGTTCCACTGTAATTGGATTTATCTTTCTATTATTTAAGATAGTCATTTGCTATTTAATTAATAACCGTAATTAAACGAGTCGATGGTTAGTTAGAAAAAGTTCATCCTGAAAAGAAGCTACGCCATTCTTCTTCTCATAAATATAAAAGTCAATTATTAAGGGGAAAATAAGTCTCATTTCAGAGCCCTCAAAAAAATTCACCCTTAAAAATAATGGCGTTAAAAAAATTCGCCCTTAAAAATATTAGTCCATACATGCATACTTCGTACATAAAATGACTTCAAGCTAAATGCATACCTTGCAGCCAAAAGTTAATGACAATAAAACTTTTCTTTCTAATAGGCAGAAATATAGAGTATGGGTGGTCTCAACAATTTGTTCCAGTGAGCTAATTAAGCTTATAAGTAAAGAAAATGTATGGATAACAATCCACAAATATGGCAACAGTCTCATAACTTTAAAAAATAAATTAATTAATTGTGTGGTTTTTGGGGGGTTTTTTTCTCGTTAATTTCATAACATGTTTAATATATAACGAGAACTTTTTTTCTAAGGTCAATAGATTTTATTTCTCGACAAGACTGATAAGGAGATAATTATTGTTTTTATTTTTTATATTCATATAACTGTTGATCTGTAAAATATAAATAGTAATTCTATGTCATAATTCTTATCTTAAATAATTATCTTGTTCTTTCAGACCGTGTAATTATTTCTAATGATGAGCTGCTAAAAAGCATTCAGTTTCAAAGAATACAGATAGTAGCAGGAACAGGACAAATTAAAATCTAGTTATAAAAAATAAATCTCTATGCTGAAAATAATAGGAACAGTATTGATTAAAATATAATTATAAAAAAATAAAGCTCGTATTCGGGAAGATATCTAATATTTATTATATTACTTACTTCTCAATATGAAGCCCATAACTCCCATCATGAGGAAACCGTTATGATTACGCAAAATCAAGACTATTTGACCAAAACAGAAACTTTTTTGTACCTAAAAAATCTGCGAAATACATCCGGCACAATGGCATATTTTCCGAAAAGAGACACTGGTTGGTGCAACAGTTTTTTTGCAGACAAATAAGTGATACTGACAGATTGCATTTTAACCTTTGAAAATTGCTTTCTCCAGAGCATATCTTCTGAATAAATAATTTAGTCTTTTTAATTATCCTAGATTACGGTCATTGTGCCTGAGTAAAGCTGAAATAAATTTAAAATATATCATAAATTTCAGGATGTTATATTTGATTTTTTGTTCGATTGTTTGGAATAGGGTGTTTTTTATCTAGTGTCTTTCGAAGATGATCTTTTAAACGTTAGAGTTATGTGTTTAAAGCAGAGATTACTTTATAAAAATATTAGTTCAGACTTGTAGAAACCGTTTTCGTATTTTTCATTTTACGTGTATATCTCAGCAGTTTAGACTTCAATATTTCTTCAGTTTAAAAAAATGCTGTATTTTAAAAGCTATTATCTTATAGGATTCCCAAGTCTTCTTTATTAGATTAATGTCCTATTGTAAAGTTAAATGAGGACTATTATGAGAAATTTGTATGTTAAAACTGCGGTCTGGCGACTAGAATGATACTTGCTCCGATACAATTAATTCGGTTTGGTAGGTAATTCGAATTTTTTCCTCTGGTCCCTTGAATTTCCCACCCGGATAATAATAAAATATCATTTGTAACTCGAATTTATTTTGGTTAATTCGAAGTCAAAACCAGTAAAGGCGACTCGGGGGGGGGAGGACAGACGCCCCACCCTCCCGCTACTTTTTGCGGGAAAAAAAATTACATTTTTATTTCATTTTAGCTGCCTAAAATTAGGAATTACAATAAAAACAACTATGTTCAGGAAAGTTAGCTAATTTTGTAACTAAATTTTTTTTGTCTGCTCCCTATACACCGGGGTACTTTTAGGTGTCTATAAATTTTTTGCCCGCCAATCGCCGCCACGGGTCAAAACTAAAAACTACATAAATAGTGTGTATTTCAAAGTTGTTTTATTTAGTTAAATACATCCATATCTTGTACCTTTATTGATTGCTGGAAGACAATAATGACACACGATATAGTCAGTCAAAATAACAATAAAAATTTCTTTCATCCCATTCACAGTGCTGTATATCTTTCTTGTATCAAGATTACTTACTTATTTATTAAAATTATTATTTTTACAATTATTGATTTTTAATTATAGTTATTGTTACTTTGCGAGTTTAAATTATTTTCCATTTATTTATCAATTATGTATTATTTATTAAAGCATTGAAAATAAATCCATAATGCCGTTTTTAGTTTAAAAATTGTCGTTTTCTCTGGCTGCACAATTTTTATTGTTTATTGTGATCATGTCGGCTTCGAATTAGCCAAACACACTTATAAGATATGCCTATTGAACACTTACGTTAAATGAAAGCGAAAAAACTTGTTTAAGGTTGAAAATAGTCATTTTTCATAAAACAAACTGAGATACCACAGATTTCTACAGAAACGTTTTTCATTAAAATTATTCTATAAAGAATTGCTTTTACAGATTGATTTTATCTCTTTCAGTTGGAATTTTCCAGAAAAGATATGTTCCGCTTCAGAACTATCTAAACAGAAAGAAACTTCTAGTATCAAAGATATCTATGGACGACTGACTGAAACAATTCTCAGGATTCCAGTGTGGTCAAAGAGTAATTCGGCCGTCTGTCCTACCAGCAACAGGTGTGAGTCTTCGGATTGACGATTAGTTCTATATAAGATATAAAAAAAGGAAAGAGATTCTTTCCGGAAATAAGTCTGTTGAACTCATTTATAGCCGCATAATTCTTTTGGATCAATCTCAGTTATGGAATGGTTGAATTAAAAAAAGAATATTTGACCAATACTGTCGGAACTTCGACCAGAGTCACGCGACTGAATCATAGCAAAACGCGATTTATGTTTCTCACGTGTTTCCCGATTGGCATTGAAAATGTGTGAAGAGAGCAAAAAAAATCAAAAATGAAAAGAAAAAGTAGATTGGCAACCCTACTCCAAACTAACACGCCTGAGTCACGCCAATAGATGGCGCTAAACTATTGTATCGTTATCACTGGTGCATTAAAAATTCTTTTGTGGTCACTATTATGTCACCGCCCAATGCCGGCTCTCCTGTGCGTTATAAGGATGGGTTATTCAATAAAGCGGTCAGATAACCGTTTTTTCGATCTGTGCATCAACTGAAACACCAGCTGAGCCTCTGGATATTCCGACCTTAGAAAAACGTTGCAGGTAGGCAAAAGCACTTTTCTGCCTCCGAAAGCATTGCCGAATACTAAATATTAATAACGCAAGGATAAAAGCTATTTCCGAAATAACTTTGGAGAAGTAATAATCTATTGATATTTATTGAAAACTTTGAAACATTAATTATTGTATATCTGTATAAAACTTTTGAAAAGTAATAATCCATTGATATCTATATAAAGCTTTAATGCATTGATTAATATCTGTATAAGGTTTTTGAGAGGTAATAACCTATTGACATCTATATAATGCCTTAAAGAAATAATTATTGTATATCTATTGAAAACTTTTGAAAAGTAATAATCCATTGATACCCATATAAAGCTTTAATGGATTGATCAATATATGTATAAGGTTTTTAAATGTAATAATCAATTAATATCTAAATAAAGATTTAAAAAATTAAGTATCGTACATCTATATAAAACTTCTGAGAAGTAATAATCCATTAACATCTATGAAAAGATTTAAGGAATTAATTATCGTATATCTGTATAAAAATTTCGAGAAATAATAATCCATAGATATCTATATAAAGCTTTAAAGAATTAGTTATTGCATATCTGTATAAAAGTTTTCGCAAGTGATAATACTTTAACTGTCTACTAATTTTTGTGTGTATTGTTTACTTCAAAAGTCTTTGAATAAGTATTCGCAATTTTGTTTGTATTATTTTTATAGACATAACTTAGTTAATAAGAATGTAAATATTTATTTTTAAAATACGCTAATAAAAAATTACCTATCAAATCTCTCTCTTAAGATATGCCAAATTAAGTTTTAAAAAATGCTGAAGTTAAATTGGCTTTGAAATAACTCGAGAATTTCGTTAGAATAATTTTCCGAATTCTTAAGAATGTGCAATTTTGATAAGTTCCCAGAATTTACATTGAATTAATTTTATAAAGCCTTATAATGATTAAAAAACGGAAAGCAAGTTGTAAATCGAATATAAAGCAGTTATTGTTATCAAACGAAGTTTGATGATTGACCAGGAAAATCCCAAACCTTCTGTTTCCATTTTGTTTCTTGAAACAATTTCTACGGCATGATCATCTGCATAAGAAAAAAAAGGATGTCATAAAACCTCTGCGTTAAGTATTTAGCTGCAAATGAATTTCTGGAGATCTTCTTTTACTAAAAGGCTAATTTATCTTTTTTAACGAATACGCAATTTTAGATTAAAACTCAATATTATTTAACTGAAAAATAACAATAAAGATATATATAAATTTAAATCTATCAGTATAAGCTAATGGATACGATTTCCATGTATGGGTGTAATGTTTAACATGAGTAAATAATACAAATTAACACGAAAAAATATATAAATGTTTAATAAACGTGTGTAGAAACGAATAACAATTATTCAAATTATTTTTTCTTTCATGCTAGTTATTTGTTTTTATGGTTGTATATTATAATTCTTTGTTTTTATATTGTTATTTAAATAATTATGTAACTAATATCAAACATTTTTCAATTTTTAATATTTCTTTTATTCTAACATATTTTAACTAAGAAATGCAACTCTGAAAACGGCAAAGATTTTTAATGCTAAGGCGATTTGCCATTGTGAACAATCTAATTTTCATTTTTCAAAATGAAAAAAAAGTAATTTACCTGAAGCTAATAGGCAACACGATGAATCTAACTTTCTTTGGGCGTTTCCAGATAACAGGTTCTTCACTGTTTGATAACCAAGATCATATGATTTTAAAAATTTGATGAATTAGTTTCAGCTTAAATTCTTAAGACATTCCGAATTTTATCGTAATTAATTACATCCCATTCTAAAGTTTTACCATGAAAGATTCTGTAAATGCCTGATAATTTGCAACTAAAGTCAGATGTGAATGAAAATGCATGACCTAACAACCCTTCTCCCAAACTGAGATACTAGCATTCAGAACTCACCAAACTAACATGTAGATGTTTCCGCCAATATTTTAATGATTACTAGTCCTGGAGTGGAGAATTCTCACTAGTTAAAACAAGGTGATCAAAGAGCTCAGATTTTGCTACATAAGACCAAAGTGGCCACATTTCAACCTAATTATTATTATATAGTTATGCATAATTTCTGGGATTTTTTAAACTGGAGTTTTTCTTCGTATCAAATGTTGCTACGTAGTTACACAAAATAAGGAATGCTTGCAGAAAGACTGCGATCATCCTCGTCACGAAACTCGATATCTTCGTAATACTAACCTTAAAATTATGTTCCCCAATAGATTTAACATCACCCCATGCCCATGTACAAAGAGTCTGTGTCACTCTTTCTGATATTCCCGAAGAGATATCCACATTTTAATTTGATTAAATCATTTTGTATCTACTAAGTTTCATTTTTTCGGCTTGAAAACGGTAATCTTAAAGCAAACATTTGCTCATTGAAAATTATTCACCTTGATCTGCCATAACTTTCCGTTCCTTTTTAAAATAGTGAACTTTTACAGAATTCGACACAAGCTTGATAAGTAATCCCTTTTACTCTTAATCTCTGTAACACTGTCTATTCTTATACTATCCTTTTCAATCCTTGAGAAGTTCAAAAAATAAAAAAAAAGTTACCATTAGCGCAATACTTGCAATACTGAGCACTCGGAATAGTCATTTTTAGCGAATTACTGATCAAAAGCAAAATATTCTTGCTTGCTTAAACATTAAATTAAAAAGACGATAAATATTAAATAATTGTTAAAATGTTGTCAAAAACTGAAAAGTATGATTAATAAAATGCTTTGTATTTTTGATCTTCTAAAAACATTATATAATTCTTAATACATGCATAAAATATAATCTTTTTATTTTGTTCTCGTAGAAACATTACATAATTTTTCATATGTGCATAAATCGTAATCTTTTTTATTTTTTGTAAAAATATTATATAATTTGAAATTATATGTATAAAATATAATCTTTATGTTCTTTCTTATGCACATGATTATTATTCGACTTGGTTGTACATACATGCGCTTATCGAACTAAATAATTAGAAAAGTTAGACCGCTTGATTTTTGATCAAGTAAAATTAAATACCGAATGTTTAAAATTAAATTATCTTTGTTCAGAGAACTGTAGATAAAGAAAAAATGCGGCCTTAAGAATGTCAAATCTCTGTGGTTTATGCATTACTAAACAGAGGAAAAGAAAGTATTCAAGAAAGTTCCAAAAACGATACGATAACTGTTTCTGTCATAAAAGGAGCCACGGTGGCCTGGTGGTAAGGCCTCGGTTTCAGAACTGGGAGGTGTTAAGTTCGAAACCCAATTCCACAAAAGATCCTCTGTGTATCTGCGCCCTGCTGCCTGTTAAATCTGGCGCGCAGGATCAAGCATCATCTCGCTGCTGTGGAGTGAACCCTAGGAGAGGGGGTTGCCGGCTCAGGCGTCATTTACGTCGTCTGGTTACGGTTTAAAATTGCGAGGATCATTCCAAAATAACTCTCGTGTAACTTCAAAATGGGACTTTAATCTAAGTAAACCTCATTGTTCTATACAGAATTCAAGGAATATTAAAAATTTATTTAAAAGCTGATATGGTAAAACTGCAGGGGGTGAAGTATTAAATGTGTTATATCTAAATAAGGACATTGTTCTTAACAGGGCTCATTAATGATGAGTAAATATAACTAAAATAAATTTAATGAAACCCTATTATGAGCAGAATTCATTCACAACTTTTATGCATATTGATTGAACCAGCAGTTTGAAGAAAGAAACGAGCGCCAAAAATCGAAATTCGCTGTTATGCATCAAACGTTTGTTGTCATACAAAAGCTCATTATTAGCTGTAAAATAGGAAAGAAAACCCTTAAGTAAATCACTAATATGCAGAATCTCTCGTAAAAGTTTGCTTAAGAAAATAACAAATAAGAAAAGCAGGGTGTGTTTTTTTTTCATTTCCCCAAAAAACAGCTTGGAGATTCGTTTCCTTCTTCAAACTGCTGATTCAGTTAAGAATTGTAAGTGGTATAGGAGTGCTATAGATGCTAACAATTGTCATAAACATCAAAATGTCAATTTCATTAATGTACATGAGGTAAAGTAAGGTAAAAAGTTCGAAGGTTATAATTTTCATTTTTACCAGATGCTTCTTTTCTTCTATTTCCTTATGTTTCGAAATGCATGCCACCCAAATCTGACGTTCTTATGACCACCAGTGCTCGGAATAAAAATACTTTTATTTTTGACCATTCCCGCACATTTGGTACTTAGAGTGAGGTGAACTTAGACAGAGGAAGTTTTGTGAGAGCGCAATAAATTTTTCCACTAATGTATAATTCTTCTGTATATATTAATATTACATTTCCATGTTGAACTTATCACGCTCTTGCATCCTCACTGGTGCCCACATAGTGCGAGCTCACCTAAGGGATAAAGAGAGCAATCACCCGAAGAGTCTCTACCATTATTCCCCAAGCAGGGTTTCGGGTGATTCAACAGGATTTCTTTTGTCATGACACCAGTTTCCCGGAAATATCCACAGAAAGAGTCTCTCAGTGTTTCGTGAATGTGCTGTTGGAAATGTAATCATTGTATGTTCAAATAAGAATTCAAATAATCGGAACAAAAATGACGCCAAGTCATAGCATTTTCCAACCTTTCACAGGCAACAGAAATATCATGAATCAAAATGTGAAGTGGAAAGTTGCCCGTGATGGGACGTTTCAGTAGAACATGTCAAAAATTTATTTAGGCATGAAAACAAAGAGGTGTTTGATGTGAAGTTAAAAAAGGAAACTTACAGTATTTCATTTTAAAGAAAAATTATGAAAACAAAGAAGTGTTTTCTCTTCAGTTAAAAAAGGAAACTTACAGTATTACAATTTAAATAAAAATTTGTTTGCATTGTAAAACAATATTTTAAATTTAGTTAGATTTTGTAGAACTAATTTTGATTTTTTATTTTAAAAAAAAGAACCTACATTTTTGAAATTTTCTATCACCGTTTAAATATAGAATATTTTTTATATTATTAATCGCACTAATCTTCACAAATGAGAAGTATTATAAATATTTTACTACTTATATTATTTCAACATGGTTACTTGAACTATACATAATAAGTATATTCTACCAGAACATCAAAATATTACATTCTAAACAAAAATTGTCTTTCCATTTCAAAACAATATGCTAAATTCATTCACATCTTTATGAAACCATTTGTGATTTTTTGTTATTTAAAAAAAGAAAATAAAGTGAATTCGTGGAATTTTCTACCATTATCTTTTAAATATAGATTTTTATGAATATATATTTCTACTAATCTTTACAAATTACAAGTATTAAAAATAGTTTACTATTGATATTATTTCCAACATGCTAACGTTAACAATAAATGATAAGTATGTTTTACTCCAACATTCTTAAATTAAGCAATTTATATAGGAGATTTTATAAATTTAATTCCCTCTGAGCTTCGAAATATTGTTTTGAAAATTAGAACTTAACCGATTTCACTTACATTGATTATTAAAGAAATATTCGAATCAAGATGTATTTCTGAAAGAATGTATGTTCTCAATAAGAGAGAGTTACTAAAAATTAAAAGATACAAAAATTAATTCCCTGTTTACAAACTTCTGTTAAATGTTTTAAAAATTAAAAATACCACTTAATTGAAATGCTTCATATCCACTATTATAGTTTTGGTTGTACTCATACTAGGTATATTTCAAAGAAATGAACACGCAACAAATTCGTTAGACTTCACTTTTACGAAAAGTAATTGTCTACATAATCATCATTATTATTATATAAATTCACTTGGCCTTACAACAGTAGTCGAGATTTTGTGAATGCAACAGCTTCGAAAATTTGCGAATGCCACCAGAAGATTATTTTCCTTATTGATGATGTTACTTGTGATCAAGTAAATAATGTTAGCTCTCTTTCTCCTCTTCTTTTTCTATATGAATTTTCAAGCTTCAAATTAAGTACTGAGTAGTTGGAAACAAATTTCCGACGAAAAAGGCATAGCTGTCACTTATTTGTCATAACTGGTCAATAACAAATTATATGATTTTTTTCACCAGGAAACTATTAGTAAATTTTTAACTATCGCTTTTATTAATAAGAATTTTGGAAACTAATATGTTCTAATCAGTATACTGATGATTCATAAATAAAATATACATGTATAGCAATTTTCATTTTGATGCTTTAAATAAAAAATTTTATTTAAACATAATGAATGACATTATGCTTACAGACGCAACTTATTCTGAAAAGTTTGGTTTCTAAGATCCTTTTACTCCACAGCTTTGTACTGTACACCGTCTTATGGTGTAAGTACAGTTACTTTTTTCCTTAGTAACATTACTTTAAGCAAAAACCAGTCTTGGCAAAATTCGTAAGTACAGAAAATTTATATCTTAGTACGCATGCTTAGTTAAGTGCTAGCCAAAGGAATGTAGTAAGTATAAGTAATTTTCAATCATTCTTTTTGTGAATTAAAAGATCCTTGTGTATCATATCTATGGATAGTATTAGTAAGTATGTCAAATAAACAAGAACATTTAGTTTTTAAAACATCATGAGTGCATTTGCTTGTAACCCTTCTATTTATCGGTTTAAGGTTAAATATTATTTGTTTCGTCCATACTTGCATTATCACTAAATTTGCTTTAGGAAAAAATTCATTTCAGATTTTTTTTCTTAAAAAAAAGGACTTGTAGAAGTTTTGTTCTCGATAAACAACAGAAAAACTAGCAAAAGAAATTATTCTATACAGTAAGTAAAACACAGCAGTGAAAATATTTAGATCAGTTTTGATCATACTTCTGAAGAAAGTAATTAAAAATTAACGCGTTCTTACTTTTACGTAATTTTTGGATAAATGAATATTTATCATCATGAATATACGTAGATACAGGTAAATAAAGGTAGATGAATATCCCGTTTGAATATGAAATAGATTTATTTCTTACAGTATCTATCCTTCCGAATCATTTGAAGACTTCTACAATTTGTTGAATAAGCGTCCCATTTCATGAGTTGTAGTCAAGGATTTCATTGTTTTAGGCCATAGTGTGATGTTAAGAATGCCACACACATCTAACCAAGTACCCTACTTTCCAAACACATCATCTCACTCATGCAAGGACATTTGTATTTAAACCAGATAAAACTCGTGATACGCAGTAAACCTTTAACAAAATCAACTCTGCAGTTAACCATTTTCAGTTTATGAGGCTGCTATCTGCATGAAGCCGCCGCAGTATATGCATCAGTAAAAAATATTATAATTTATCCCTGATTTTAATCAGTAACTAATTCATGCAACTGAGATTGACTCACGATAAATGATTCGTGAAAATAAGAACTTTTAGATTAGTTTGTATAATATTTCTGTAGAAAATAACAAAAAAATATTTTAATATCATTGTCTGTACTTCCGATAACTAGGCATGTATGATCATGAAATGGACACTTTTAGGTCACCAAGCAGACGTTGCGGTATATAGCTATCGCGGGACACACAGCTGTTAAAATATATGTGTTTTATCACTCACCCTAAATCTGTAAAAAATTATAAAAAAATTTATTATTTATCACAAATGTTAATCAGGACAAATAAAAATCTTACAATCAGATCTAAATTTCAATCAGAATCACAGTAGGTAATTTATGCAACTGAGACTTATTTGTGATAAAGGATTCATAAAGTTGAAAAAAAAATTAATAATAAAAACTTTGAATTAGTTAGAATCATATTTCTGTAGAAAATAATAAAGAAATATTTTAATATAAATCCATCCGATACGATAAGTGGATACGTTCAGGTCAGCAAACCGACACGGCATTTCGATATATAGCGATCGCGACACATATTTATATTTGATCACCCATCTTAATCAGTAACTGGCTCATTTGGTAATAATTACATCCAACAAGTGCTCGTGAAAGAAAGTTGATTGCATAATTTATTCAGGAATTATTTTAATTAGTTTAGTTTGTTAAGAATTAATTCATTAGATTAGATTTTTTGAATCGAAGACAAAATTCTTCGATCATTTAAATCACAAAAAAAGACGATTACTTCTTTCCAACACTGCTTCTGTTCTTTATTGTGAAATTCGAGGCTGAGATGGATGAGTTGTCAAAGATAGAAATTCATAAATATTTTTTTCACACTCTTCCTGATGTGTTACAGTTTTGAAATTTTGTGAACATATATATTCTCGATGACAATGTTCTATTTCAATATTTTCGGAATTTAATTACCGGTTTATCTATTAATATAATTAATATAATTTTTATTCCATACCAGTAGTGCCACCTGGTATCGAATTTGATGAAGAATTGATTTCAAGATTCCATAATATGAAATATTGAATCATAAATTCAAAAATAAATAGTAGCAAATAAGTACAAGAAAAGAAAACTATACTTTTTATTTCACTAATAAAAGTGTACGTTTTACGTTTTTATTTTTATTATTACTCATAAATGCCTTTTTTCAATACTCCTAATTTACATACGACATAAAAAGAAGAAAGGTTTAAAAAATGGGCATGTTCGGGTCAAAGTGCTTGACTTTCTAGTTATTAATTTTTATGATATATACGACTCAGGTGAATGGCCGTAAAACAACTCTTCCGCGAAGGCCAAACATTGCATGGATTTCACGACCGAAATGAAAGGGATACTTTTTGACATCCCTGCGGATGAAATAACGGGTTTCAGTTTTCATCCAGCAGTTTTTGCCGGTAGGAATAACCTTTCAGTTATTAAGCATTTGAATAACAATTACGACTGAAGTTTGAATAGAAATGCCAAATCTGCCCGTCATTCAAAGGGGCCGGACGTCTTTACTAATTGCTTTATTATAGCAGACAGTCTCAAAACCAACAGAAATTATAAATGTGTAAGTTAAGTGATAAATTATACAAGTGGATATGAAAATATTACTTTAGATATATTATACTACTGATACCAAATATCCAATCAAATTTGTGATAATAGCAGAGGAACATAAAAACTTTTAAACTTAAAAACTTTTCTTTTGAAGAAAAGAGCAATTTTTAAGGGTTTGCTCAAAAGTTTAAATTGCAGGAGTATAATTTTCATATGTAACGCAGCAAATGTACATAACAGCACATTCATCACGAGTTCATTTTATTTATGAGCAAAATCTAATTTCATTGAAAGAAGTTTTAAAGTAGTGAGAATAAAGTTTTCTCGGTATTATATTTTCATTTTCAGAAATTATGTGTCAGTGTAACTACAACATTGTAAATGATAGATAACAATTAAATTATAAGCAACATTGTAAATGATAGATAGTAATTAAATTATAAGCAACATTGTAAATCATAGATAACAATTAAATTATAAGCAACATTGTAAATGATAGATAACAATTAAATTATAAGCAATATTATAAATGACAGGAAAAATAGGCCGATAAAAGAAATTAAATAATATTCGAAAATTTACCTTTCAAATTTAATAAAGAAGGTAAAAGTAAGTTTTTCCATACACACGCCCAAAAAACATTTTTATGTGTATAAATTCTTGCTTAAAGGACATCATCCTCATTCAACGTTATATCTCCCCAATATATCCATCCATCTCTGCTATGGAAGGATACTTCGGAAGTGGTGAGTTCAGTTCATAGTCGAATTCTTTTAGGTCCGTTTCTCCTACTTAACTCTTTTGTTAGTTGAATTAGTTTCACTTCCGGAAGCAATTCTTTTCATCAAATTCATTAATATCATCTTCATGAAAGACTAGTTGATTACTGAAATCGGAAACATTTGTTTCATGGCCTCTGGAAAATTGCAGCCCGTTTTCACCTTACATTACTGGCATTTTTTAGTTTTTTCAGCTAATTTTAAATAGTTTAATCGTTGGTTAATAACATATTAACTTACTATATTATTCTACTGAATCATAGAAGTTATTTTGTGAAGAAATATTAATTAGTCAATTAATCTTTTAATTAATTTACTTTAATTTAAAAAATAAAGTTGAAAATTACATTTTCAACTAATTTTTCTGTATTCCTCACACTCATTTACATAGACTTATACAACTTTTATTGACAAATGACAAAACATACAGTATAGTGTTAATGACCAAAGTTGAAAGTTGTTTCACCGTGTAATAACAGTGATTATATTAGCTTTAAAGATGAGTAGTTTGATGGAACAAACTTCTTTGCTATATTATATAAATTTTGAATTAATAAAATCTCAATTTTAGCCAAATAATTATTTATTTGTTAAACTGTTGGCCTCTCAAATAATGTGAGAGTTACCATTAAGGCACATGGCAATATTCAAATATTCCCGCAATAGATACGTTAATGTCGAGTGGTTTATTTAACCATCATAAAGAAAAGTCAAAATGGTTATCGTATTTAAAACAATAAAAAATACTGTGTGTAGCAATTTTTCTTTTGTAAATCATGGTAACAGTGGATAATGGAAGAACTATAATTTATTACATAATATCAATTTACGATTACTTCATTTAAAAAATATTTATAATATTGTAATGAATAAAATATTCTGAATAGCGTAATTACTTGATTTCTGCTTTTCAAAAACCTTCAACTTGTTTACTTCGAATTCAGTCAATTAAGAGTTTTAGAGCATGTAATATTTAAAAAGTTGCTCGTCTGTTGAACAGCATTTCTGCATTCTCGAAGTTAGGTCAATCCATGTATTCGTCTGAGACGGCACAGTTTGATTGTATTCGAGATCCGTTTAGATGCTTTCAGGAAGAACAATAACCATTATCAAACGTTTGAAAGCTTGCGTGTCAATACTTCGCAGCTCTTCTTCTTTCATTGAGTAGTGAACATCCGCTTACTATGTCCTGAACACAGAGATCAGATTCACAAAAAACACGCCCACTTCGAATGGGTTTTATGGGGTAAGTATGAAGTTATAGCAGACGAGCTGTTGTTAAATATTGTTAGTGAACAAAAATGCATTTTGAGCTCTGAATTCTTTTGCGTACTTTAATGCACGTGGAGCTAGTAAATTCCTTTTTGAGAAAATAACTGTTTTGTTAAAAAAAAAATGAAAGCGTTTATAAAGTAAAACAGTTGCTTTCTTTAACATGAAGTGTGTCTCACTTTTTATCCATTACTGAGTAAAATTAACTCTTCTATTGAGAAATGGTTTACCACATCCCCCCCCCATTTGCTTTTATTAAGAACAGATGCTTTTATATAGAAGATAACACATAGGATTTGTATTAGAAAAGTTTGTGACTGAAATTCAAAACGTTCTTTTCGAAACATAGTTATTATCAGTAATCAATTGCATAAACCCAGATTCGTCAATATCCGTAAATTCTTTAAGCATATCAAAGCAAATACGAAGATACTTTATATTAAACCGAGATAAGTTATCCTTAGTGTCAGCATGGTCCTCGAACTGTTTAACCACCTAATTGTCGTGTCTGTGCTTCACGTGTCTATCGGATTGTCGTATTTTTAAAATGAATAGCTAAAATTAAATTACTCATAGACGGTATAATTCGATACTAAAATTGCGTGGAGTCTATGGACTCTTAGTTCAATTAATACAATACATTCTCAAAATATAAGGCGTCATCTAATTAGTAGAAAAACAAAATAGTTAAGAGGTTAAAGACTGTGGGTCCTTAAGAATATATTTTGTTGTCATTATTTGCTATTGTATTACTTGTTTGCAACAATTTAAATATGAAAATTATTGATTAAGATCATGTCATATCCCTTTTCGATGTTCGTTCTAGATTGTTGTTTTTTGTCACAGATAAATTGAACGACTATTGTTTCCTAAGAATTGCATCAACCACAATACAATTCGTAATAATAATATTTTGTTGTA
The DNA here is from genome assembly GCA_013235015.1 of Araneus ventricosus. Classification (NCBI taxonomy): domain Eukaryota; kingdom Metazoa; phylum Arthropoda; class Arachnida; order Araneae; family Araneidae; genus Araneus; species Araneus ventricosus. The sequence goes on from BGPR01000474.1 coordinate 490,157, forward strand.
TGAACCTTTATTTGAAAATTTTATTACTCTTACAATTCATCAATGTTCTAATAATATCCTTTTTCTTTCTTCTCCAGATTCTATAAGTAGAAGAAAATATGTTTCGCTTGTTGAGCATTTGGATGGTGACATGGACTTTAGTGTCATCACAGTATCTTTCAACGGAAGCCCAAATGAGACCACTCACTTTTGCGATGAGAAAACTAGCCTTCTCAACGAATCAATTTGGAATCGATCTTTACCGAGCACTGAAAGTGCCAAAAAATGAAGGTGTTGCATTCTGTCCTTTCTGCATAAGTACTTCACTGGCCATGATTCTTCTCGGAGCCCAAGGTCGATCGGCAAATGCTCTGCAGCAGGCTTTATATCTGTGGGGCGTAAGACAAGAAGACGTGCATATAGCATTCCACGATTTATTGATTCACTTGAGAGACAATTTACAGGTAACTCCCGGCCATCATATAGCTGATCACGTTTCTAACAATAACGGAGGCTACCGTCAAGAATATGGGGTTCAGGATTTCGAAATACTGCTTTTTAACAGTATATATGTCCAACGAGAGTATAGCATTCTTTATCATTACCAAAAGTTCTTGCATAGCTTCTATAACACATCTGTACATCCTTTGGACTTCAGCATGTATGGAGAAGAGAGCAGACTTCATATAAATGCCATCGTAGAAAAGCAAACCAAGGGAAATATCAAAAACATCCTATCTCAGCCTTTGCCAAAAACAACAAGTGTTTTACTGCTCAACGCTTTGTCTTTTGAAGGTATATTAGACACGACTGGATCAACTGTCAGTACTCCGCAAGAGGATATCCATCGTCATTCTTCGTACAATCAGTTTTCTTCTACTGGCTACAACGGTCATTCATTCAGCCTAAACCATGCTTTCCAACCAACACATAGTCGCCTGCCACCAATGGGAGGTCCTGCTTCTTCTTATTACGCACCATCTTTCGCCCAAGCCATGCCATATGCTGCTGCAAGCTCCTACAATTCTCATAATTTCATCACAGCTCCAACAAGAACAAGGCAAGGTGGTCTCCGTCACGGTACTTATGACTACTTGGGTTGCACAGGTGTCGAAATCCCATTCCGAAGTGGCTTGCTGTCACTGGTACTACTGATCCCAAGTGATACCACTAGTATAAATATGCTAGAAACAAGACTAAATGCCCAACATATAACAGATATTTTGAGCACGATGCAGAGCAAGAATGTGATACTTGAGGTGAGTAATTTATTTTCTAGTATATTGAGGCTTAAAAACGGGGTACCAAAAACAGGTCAAGGCTTCACTCAAGAAAGATTTATTATTGTTTAAATTCAAAATAATATATTAATGTTTAAATTGGAGTTTAAAGAACTCTAAATATTTCGTGTGGGAAACTTAAATATTTGAAAAATTTATAAAACAAAAAATCTACTGAGTATACTTCTCAGAATTTACGTTTGACAAAGCTTTAATTAAGAAAGAAAACTTTTATCTTTCTTTAATTTTGCATTCCATCTTCCTATTTTATGTTGCGCTTTCATAGACATTCGGGGATCTTGTAGTAGAGTCTCGGCTTCAATAACTGAGAGTTCTAGGTTCGAAATTAGATTCCACTAAAGATCCGGCTGTATAAGAGCCTAGAGTTCGTTAAATCCGTCGAGGGTCAAACATCTTCCCATTTGTGTGGCTTGGAAGTGTGAAGAACAGAGTTCTGGCTCAGATGATAACGTCTAACCGCAGCTCAAAATTATGAGGTCCGTCTTAAAATAACCCAAGTTTTGCTTCTAAGAAAGATGTTAATATAACTAAACTAAATTCAACTCGTCAACATTCAGATCTGCCATCACGTAGTTCCAAAAACCAGTCATCGGCATAGAAAGACACCACAGACACCAAAATACAGACCCTGAATCTAGCAATTTGTTTCCTCCGAAATCCAGCGTTTTAAATTCTAATCATTCTGATTATGAAATAACCACTTCGAATATTTCGGATGGAGACATCCTATAGTATGACACGCATGAACCCCTAAAAGATCTACGTCGAGACTCCAAAATTCCTGTTACCTTACAAATAGTCTCAGGTACACAAAAGAAATCCTCAAAGAAAGAAGTTCTTTGTATGCCATCTCTTCCTGCTATTGAATTACGAAAGTGGAAGAAGATACCATTTGGAATAAAAGCTGAGCGCTCACATATTATCGTATCTACAAAATATAAAATATGATACCGCTTTTACCACTTTTTGTATTTAATAATGCATTGTTTTCTTGTCATTTCAACGTGTTAACTAACAACAAAAGTTTTATTTTTTATTTCTTACGTCTTGATTAACGCAGTATTCATTGCCTTTAACGCTTTCCAGCCCAAATTATCATTTTTTGTAAAAAAAATTACATATTGAAAAAATTTAGGAATACACCATATTTAAAATTATTCATTTCATCTAGACTAATTAATTAACTAATTTCAACCACATTAATTAATTAATTAAGTTGAACCAGATTAATTAATTAAAACTGTTCATTCATTATTCATTTGTATCCAGATCATGTTACCATCTAGGAGCATGTAAGTGTAATATGAGGGCAAGTGATGACATCTGTTGAATATTAAAAGAAAATTACTCTTATGGTGGTAAATGGCATCACCAGGCCGGAAAGGGTTAAATTATGTGATAATTATTTATAATCCTATTTTTAACAATATTTTATTTCTTACCACGAAAGTTTTTAAAATTTAAGTTTTTATACTTTTAGCTGTAAATTTATTATCACCATATGTTTAGCGCAGCTTTGCTTTTTCTGTCTCTTGCGCCATTTAACCCTAACCAAACAATCAATTTTCAAAAAATAGCTTTTCAATCTGCTGTGAATTACAGGCTCAAAAATAGCTTAATGCCATCATATTATTTCTTTCCACGAAAGATTTTAAAATTTACGTTTTTATACTTTTAACTGTAAATTTATTGTCACTATATGTTTGGCGCAGCTTTGCCTTTTCTGTAGCTTGCTCCATTTAACCATAACCAAACAACCATTCTCAAAAAATAACTCTTCAATCTGCTGTGAATTACAAGCTCAAAAATAGCTTAATGCTTACATCATTATCGTCCAAATATCTATAGCGGCTTTTTGGAACATGACATAAATAAATACAAAAGATCAAAGCACAAAAGAGCGACGAAAAAGTAGTCAGTATGCTGATTCACGGAATTCAGAAATGTCCTGTTTAAACCTGCCATTTCATGCGTTTTAAAACAGTCATATAAATGACAGAAGTCCTAAAAGATGCCGTGTTTGTTGCTGTCCGATAAAGAGGTCATTGAATGTCCACCTGTGATATCAGAATAGGTACGATCACGCATTGTGATACATTTGACAGATGCCATCACTTCCGGACGCATTATCATGAGTTAAGTGGTAAAATTGATTCTCAATAAAAACACACGTTTTAAAAACCAAAGTCAGCAAATAAATATTTACAAAATAAATGCAAAGATAAATTTAAAATAATATTCAAACAATGCAAAATAAATGTAAAAATTATTTTTAAATATAAAAATATACAAAAATAAAATTTGCCTACAAATGATTATAAAATATAAAAAATATAAAGACGTAATTTACACACAGATAAATGATAAACATAATATTTAATACGAATATAATATTTAATAATAAATATAAAAATAATATTTAAAACAATAATTTATCTTTTAAAGTGACTTTTAAATGTAACTTTACTCTATATTCGACTGAAGTTAGTACCAAACGATTAATATAAAGAATTTTTTTCCACGTTCCTGGTTTCCATGAAACTATATTAAATCTGAGATCATTCGTTTATAATTAAAACAGAAAATGAATAACAAAAATTTATAGCATGCATAAAAAAACTTTTTTGATTAAAATTAAATAAATAAAAATATTATTATTAAAAGGAAATCCCATCGGTAAATTCCTCGAATAACATGAGGAATGCTTTTCTTCAATAATTTGGTTAATTCTGGCAATATAAAAATTCTTCTCTTTCTACGAAACAATATTCAGATTTAATTTATCCTTTATTAATAGTCACCCCCTTCATTCGAGAGGTTTTTCTTTTTAAAATAGGAAAATTTATCGACTGCGTATTTATATGCTTTATGTTCGATAAACTGATATAATTGTAGGTCATACAGTTATGCTAAAGATAGCACCTATATTGAGCTAGTATGTTAAAAATATGTTTCTCATTTATATGCATATTTCAAAAAAGTGATTAATTAAACTTAGGATGGACATGAATAACCCTGGACTTCGATTTCTGGAGAATACTTATTTCAATATCTGTGCATAGATAATGGAATTTACTTTTTTAAACTCCCCCCCCCATTCTTATTGTGTATTGATACAGCTTAGGTCAAATAAAAATCTAAAATCTAACAATTCGTTCGTAGATTTGTCAACATGAATAGCAAAATCTTTCAGTAAATGTTTCTACAAATATGAAGCGACTGTGAGAACAGAAATCAAATTACAGTAAATTCTGCCTATCTTTTTTGTTTTAAACTTAGTTTGAGATTGAGAAAATTTTCTTTGGACTCATTTTGCCCTTAAAACGTCATTAAGATTTTAAATCTCTTTCAAATAATTTCATTGTGATTTTAATAATACTACCATATGATATCATCTATCTGCTTATCAGCTTAAATGGCTGTGACGAAATGCGCTACACGAATATCTCAAAATGCATTAGAGGCCGCGTGTTGCTTCAAAACGGGACGTTAATATAACTAAACTAAACTCTAAACTCAAAATACATTAATTACAACATTTTTCAATTATTAATAATCAATTTTCAAACCTTGATCCTCTTAGTTCCTTTATCTCTATGGAAATCACATTTTTCTCGATAAAAGAAACTGACAGCACATGAAGAAGATAATTTCACATAATTGATATTTTATCATAACACCCGTCTTGCAACCTCAATGCATTAGAAGTTCAGGATTTTAAATTTTATGATGTTAGAGAATAAACTTACATCCTTAGATGAATAGAACTTTCAAGGAGTCATTGTATGAAGTTCATGTTAGCAAAAAAAAATCTTCTTATGTTATACTTTTAAATGAAATCATTTTTTTATCCTCCATGTGCCTATGATTTGTGCACAAATAAAAGTAATCCATTTCTTGACTGTTCTACTTCTTAATTCTTATTATTTCATATCGTGGGGTGAGCTAGATAACTACAAAATTGACGAATTATGGGTAAGTCTATTTACCCTCTGATTGTGTAGTTTTTAGAGCACTCTTTAGATGCAACGTTTGCAAGCGTGTTCAAATACAGTTGAGCCAAGTGAGTTATTTATATGCAAAAGCTTTATTAGTATAATATGATCCAACACTATAAAAGTACTAAGTAAACACATTAGTCGGTGAAAATAGAAATATGCAGCAGAAAATACACTTGCTTCTAACCCTCTGAAGTCGCGGGATACGCAGTCAGAGGGTTAAAAGAAGCCATCAGGCTAGGCTCATAACATATTACGACTGGGTAACGACGATCCTTAGGCGTTACTTGCAATTCCATTCAGGCCCTCACATTCTCTCAAAATCAAGAAAAAAGCATTCATTTACATTCATCTCGAAACACCCAATTTATAGTTACCTACATATAGTATTCACACAAGATATTATTTAACTAGTTAGGAATAAAAGGAATTAGTCAACTAGCTAAAAATAGCATTCAGTAGTTTATAGCTAGGATTAAAATTGTTACAGAACCATTTTTCTGCTTACATTACCAACTCATGCTGCTGATGTTGTCACGACTGAATTAAGAATTACACTCTTTCATTCGCATTGCATCCTTATCAGCACTTAGAAAGGCTTTGCTCTTTCTACACTTGAATAGTGATTTACATGTAGTTCGCATGAACAGATATCTGAATTATGGATGATTATATGAATGTATTGATTATGTACGAAAGATTTATGTCTAAAAGTTTATGCACGTTTTACAGATTGAAAAAATTATACTGTTTTATTGTTGTACGTTTGATCTTCCAGAGAAAAGTAGTAAATAACTTATATGTGCACTGAATAGCTAACATAAATTTACTTTAAATGTTTATTTCATTTTTCACTGTGGCTAAGATTAATTTTCTTTTCCAAATTAGAACCATTTTATGAAATTGCTTCCTTTCATACGTCGCCTAATATTTGTATTATTTTTCCCATTTTTTCATGAGACTCGTATATCAAAAGAACTTTTTTCACAAAGCGTAAGCTGAAAGTGCAACCCAAGTCCTTAGTTAAATTATGGCCGTAAAGTTAGTTTCTTAATTATACCTAATCCATATTGCTATACCACATTAATAAATTATTTTATTAAAAGTTAGCAAATCTATGTGTTAGTTCATGATTGTAAGAAAATATTTTCCATCCACAAACAGAGAGCTTAACAAATTTTTGGGATTCTTTGCATATAATTGATTCTTTCACATATATTAAAAATATATTCAATTTTCCAGAATAAACCTTTTCGACTAATGAACAGGTTAAAATTTAGACCAATGTTTCAAATTCTTGCTTCACTTTCAAGTCGAATTAAATGCCAGTGTTCCATGTGTTGTGCTAAAGTTGTTATTCATTTCTCATAAGTTTTGAAACATATTTTAAAACTGCGCATTCAAAAATAAAAACTTTGCTGTAGCAGTGTAACAATCTTTATCAAAAGAAACATGCACCATTAACTTCTTAAAAACTTTCACTACAGAAAAATTGGTTTTATTTTTAAAATTTCAAAAGGTTTCGACAACTCTCCATTTTTTTATTTCTTTCTCTGTGATATAAAGGTTAGGAAAATATTATATTAAGCTAGAATGATTTAAAAGAAATTATTTTTGTTTGTTCCTTTTTACGTGATTTTTACCTATCAGAAAAGAGATTTAATTTTTTAGAATAACCGAATAGTCTCATCAGAATCATAACTTTCAGATCTAAAACACAATTCTGAGCTTTAATAACATTCAAACTACACATAAAAAGCGTATTAAGTGCTATTATTTTAACCCATACTCCCATTACTATTCGCTTCTACCATAAATTCAAGCAAATTTACATCGACATAATCCATGTTCTTTCTGTGATACACAGTATATTAAATAACAAAGTAAAATCCAGTTTAAGTATCATTCGTTAATTGAATTCATGCGCTTATTTCTTTCATGCTGATCAAAAATTACAACGCTGCAGAATTTTAACCAAGCGTTAAATGAACTATCCAACGGATCACCAGAATTAACAAAGAAAACATTGTTAAAACAGTTGGTCATTGATTATGTAGTTTGTTCGTTTCAAGATTACTCTACAATCTTTTCAAACCAAAGACTGCATTAATTGAATTTCGCTTTGTTTGCATGTTCTTTTTGAATTAACATGGGTTTTTTTCTCTTGCAGATGCCTCATATTTCTTTCGAAGATAGTCCGAAGAACTTGACCCAGGCTCTTTTTAGAAGTGGCCTTGTTGACCTATTCACGCCTGGATTTGCAGAACTTCTCGGCATGAGTGATTTCCGATGGCTACACATTACCAATCTGATCCACAAGATAAACGTAAACGTCAAAAACAGCAATGGAATCAACCATCAGTCGCCAGCTCCAGCCAGTGGACAAGAAACTCTTCACATGAATATCCAAGAGAAGCCTTTCTTGTTTTTTGTCATCGATAACATCAGTGGCCTGGCTTTGGTGATGGGAAAAATGGCCGCCAACCGTCGTTTATAAACTTTTAAAACATGAAATATACATTTGAAGACAGGACTAGATGAAATAATGAAAAAAAAATCACTCACCGATTTTCAGAATTTATTTTTCTTTGCGTCGTATTTATTTATATTTTGGGATGAGTTAAGTTATTTTGAATAAGTTAAACTGTATGCATGGTTAAACAGTTGATATTGCACACACTCGCAAAACGCAGCTTGGTATGTGTTCATGAGGAATCACAAGCTATTGTTTTTATTTTCATGGATCTTTGTCTCATTTTGCCCTTAAGAGTTTACTGTGATTTTAAATGTATATGTGTTTTATAATTCTTTTCCTTTTGAAAGTTTTTGTTCAAGGTTTTGAAGCATGTATCTTAAAACTGTCATTTCATCTCGCTTTAAAATAAAGAACATCAAATTTATTCATGTTTCGTGTACAATATTACTCGCTTTTTTCGATTAAATTTTTTTCGTTTTTAAAAATTTGCAAGTTTTTTGTTTGAAACTATAGAAGAACTGGCCTAATTTGAAGATGTGGGACAACAATAAAAATTAGAGTTATCCAAAAAATTTGAATTAAGAAAAACTGGTTTTAAAAACGAGTTCAACAAAAATGAATGGCAATTTTCAAAAAGATTTATTTTTAATATTAATTTCATAAATAATAGATAATTAATAAATAAATAGTATGTAACAGCTTAATAAATAATACATAATTAATAAATAAACAGTAAGTAATTTCAATAAATAAAGTGATAAAATAAGGGAATTACTGAATTTTTTGATAAGCTTAAAAATAACAATTCAGTGATATTTCAATAAACAATGTAAGTGGTTTTAATGAAAAAAACTATTCAGCAATTTGAATACAACAGTTCTTCTATAAGACTTCAAAATAATGGTTCGTTTTTACAAGTTGGGACACACGCAGTTTTGGCCTTCAATATGGCAACCAGAATAATCAAGCGGAGAAATTTCATTAGTAACCCATCGGCTAGATTCGGCCTTTTTGTTGTTGAGTTGTATACCTACTGCCTAAATTTTAAGAAAACTGAAAATTAAAAATATTTATTAAATAATTATCTAAAGAGTAAAATTTCTTTTAAATAATATAATTTCAAATAATGAAATTTTTAAAGAGAATATTGATTTATTGATTTATTTTATTTTACCACCTCACATAAATAAACAATTATCATTGGTTTTTCATTTTAATAAAAAAAATATTTTGCTTGAACGTCTTGAGATCGCTTGGTTTTTAGAATTTGCCATTTCGAATTCAGAAATGGCAAAATTTCCTTCGTCTGCTTAGTGGAATATTCTTTTTTCTTCTGAGAATGGAAGACAGCTGAGTGGAACATGTTATTTTTTTATGAAGTTAGCAGATAATGCACGAGTAGTAGAACTACTAGTGGCATTTTTTTTTCCTTTCATTTCCGTGCAATACTTGTTCTTTACTAATTTCCTCAGGATACTTACTTTCAATATTCTTGCTAAGCTACTCGATTCCTGCTACAGCAGCTAGTGAATCCCTGGGATGTTTCTTAAGTTTATAAAAAAAATCTGTCAGTGCCTATTTCTGATGCCGCAGGCATGCAATGCATCAGATGCAATTCACCCTAATTTATTCTGTAATTAAAAAACACAAATTCCTTACCTTCAGTGCGCTATTGAAGCTATGGACGAGTTTTCTGGTTTGTTTACATGCCTGTACTACGTATTTCCGCTAAGTTAATGGTTCTTCAAAGCGGAAGTCCAGCATACAAGAAGATAATGTCAAGTTTTTTAATATGTAAGTAAACAAACAGGAAAACTTGTCCATAATGACCCCCCCGCGAGGCTAGCGAAACCCTGGAATATATATATTTTAAAGCTCAAAAATTCTACCCGGTACCCATTTCAGATGCTTCAAGCATCTCTGGCGATGTAAAAATTCTCCGTTAGAAAAAGGTGATAGTGCAATCACGACCCACAATCACAAAGGGTTCGAAAGTAAAACAGGAGATAGTGCAATTGCAACCCACAATTGCAAATGGTTCGGAACTATTTTCTTCTGAAAATGAAATTTAGATTAAACCTTAAGCAATGAAACTTTAACTTGACTACAGAACTTCAGTGCTTGCATTAGCAGCCATCTTACTTTGGTGCCTTGGCTTGGTTTCAAGAAGAATGTGTTCCACCTTGTAGATTTCGACCAAAGTTATTTGTACAGCTCACATAGAACATGTTCAAAAGTTATTAAAAGGTTGATTTATTCCACACCGGTCATATTAGGATGACCATAATCTTTGTATAGTAAAGATGAGAAGGAGAACTCTTCAGCAGTTAACTTTTAGATAAATTAATTCTAAGTAACTGTTTTTTTAATATGAATTATTTATTGATAAATAAAAAACGGGACAAATAGGGTCATTTAATTCAAATCCGGGGCACTTTTTAAAACCGAGCAAGCAGTCAAAATTCGGGACTGTCCCAGCTAATCCAGGATGCCGGATCTCCTTAGTTATGCAGATATTTCATCGCATTAAAAACTTGGTGTCTTTCAACAACAACAATAAGAGATCTAGAAAACAATTGTCAATTTTTACCAATTTCATTTTCATCGCAGTATTTCCAGAAGTAAAATATTTTCTTGTTTTGAAAATTAGTAAATAAAAATAAATTTATGACATTTTCCCTATCAATGTTTTATACAAAACTAACAAATAAATAGAGGCATAAAGCTGGGTAATAAAATGAGCCCCTCTTCAGGGCCTTCTTGAATTGCTGGCCACTCAAGGACAAAAAAAATGATGCGGAGGCTCGCCTTATTTAATTATAATAATTAGAGCCAAATCTGTCCCCGCATAACAATTTTAAAATTATCAGAGTAGCATAATATAATTTTTCCAAATAAGGAAAATTTAAGGTAATATTATAGCAAGTGATAATGTTCATTTATGCATTATTTATATATAATTAATTCCTTTTATTATAGTATGTAATAATTTGCTTTCATTGCAGTAAAAAAAAACCACGCAAAAAAAATGTTCTCAGTGGTTTTAATCGTTGTGAGCAATGAACTTGCATTTCCTGAGAAAGTTTTCGTATGTCTGGCTTGTAACAAGTCGTCGCAATTACAAGTTGGTTGCAGTAATTTAGCTTCTGAATTTACATTTAATGAAATTCAAACTAGCAAACGACTGTTTGCATAAATGTGTAGATCTAACTAGGAAATATTTATATAAACACATATTCGAAAAAAAGGAAATAC
>BGPR01000474.1:501175-590132 GCA_013235015.1 Araneus ventricosus
CCATAAACGGTTTAAAACCGTCAGTTAAAATTCTATTATTCGTCATACGGTATCGCTTTCCGTATGATAACTTTCCCTTTTCTTAAATCATTTTAAGATTATTTTCTACACTTGCTCTTATTTTTCAGCAATTATTTTATGGTTTTGAACATCGTCGAATAAAACTGCGATTCGACTTTATATATATAAAGCTTTTCGTTATTCAGCAGTTGGCAACAAAGTCGTATGTTGATTGTGCGCCATCGACAAGTGATGAACACTAATTGTCAGGTACGTTTTATTTTATTTTTCATGCTCCTTTGCTAATTATTTTTAGAAATTAGATTCTTACCATAATGCCTGTGTTTAAATGTGAATTCTGTAATTTCAAAACAGAATTAATCACACCCTATGTTGTCCACTGGAGTTTGCATCGAAATGTTCACGGAGTAACATTCCCTTGTGGATCATATTCACTCTCAGAAGGTTTTATCATGTCAGCGTGTACACAACAACAGTTGGAATACCTGAAATAGATTTGTAAAATTAAATCGAAAAGTTCAATTTTAAAAACCTGCCCAAATAGTATTATAAGATCTTTGTGTGAATGTGCATTGAATGTTCTTCGAGGAAACATACCTCTCACTAAAAACCAAAAGAATCAACTAACTTTTCACAAAACAAGTTTACGAAAACTTTCGGACAAAAGACTGCCTCTATATAAGAAGAGGCAACTTCTCATTCAACGTGGAGAATGATTTTTATCAATTCTGTTACCAGCTGCAATAGCAGTGATCAGTTCTCTAATCCATGGAGTATAGTAAGAAAATTATATTGGTACCCGAAGATCAGGGAGATTTAATGAACTACTTATGAGACTTGGATTCTCAAATTGAACATATTCTACGGAGGAAGGACTTGCTTGAAAGTGAGAAAGCGAATCGATACTTACAAGTTCTTCAAAAGTTTGTAAAAATCCAGCACCCTCAAGAGGAAAAGACAGAAACCCATGAAATCGAAGAAATAGCAACTGAAGAAAATCAAGAGCCTGAAACTGTTCCAGAAGATGGCATTACAACAAAAATTATAAAGTCTGCCCAGTTCGGTATTTAAATACTACATCTACATACCCTCGCCGATCCTGCCCACCCAAAGGGTTTAGGGCCAAAAGGAATCGGAGGGGAGAGGGGACCCCTAAGCACGCCGAAGGAACGGCGGGCCCCGGTCCCACGGGCAAGATTTATTGAGTCGAATTAAGTTTACAAACATTGCCCTGTAACAGGGGCAGTAATTAAGGACAATATAATTGGACACATATAAAAGAAATATATATAAAAATGAACAAATCTTCGCCAGAAGGCGGAATGAATAAAACAGGTCTGACCATAAAAAAATTGCCGCCACACAAACTATGCCCTGTAACATGGGCAGGGATTATTACAATATAAGTATAAATATAAAGATACAAACTATGCCCAAAACAGGGCAGGAATTAAAACAATACAAGCATAGCAGCAAATAAATTAAAATTATATACAAACTGGTCAAAGTGGAGTCTGGTTGATGGCAAAGTAAAATTTGAAAAGCAAAAATGAGATATGTGGAGTAATGATATGAAGTGGTGACTGAAGCTTTGTACAAAATGGTACATGAGGAGAGAATGAATTGAGATGAAGGCCAAAAATTAAAAACTCTGTCATGCATTATAAGACTTTCATTAATCAAGGGTACCTTTAACCCACAAAGGGTACCACTAACTCTAACACAAGGGCCGGAGGTATAGGAGGAAGTGCCCAAACGCGAGATGTGGAGTCGGAGGTGGATGGCAGTGCTCCACAGCGGCGAGTGGGGAGGGCGAGGTGGAAACTCGCACGCGTCGCGCAAACCATAGGCTAAGTTAGTTAGAGTAGATTAGCTTAGTAAAATGGGGTACTCCCAAAGTGTTTGCCATGTGTTATACTTGCAGATGAAGCCCGGACACCAAGTCACGGGAAGAACCATCTGATGACGGAGCAAAAAGAAGGAGCGAGAGTGGAGACCGCAGCCATGAGCTTTGGTGATATGTTTTACTATTCCTTTATTCAATCCCTCGTTTACTTGTATTAATTTTAGATCTTTTCAGGGATCGCCAGGAGGACGTCAGAGAGATAGAAGTCAAATACGGGAAGAGCCAGGACCAAGAAGGGAGAGCACAGAATAAGACCATTGGTGAAGTATCATTAATATAGTTTAATATTAAATATGAACATACACACATTAAAATCTATTTATTTTCAGGTGGAGCTGGAAAGAACCTTGGTTGGAAAACCAAGCGCATTTCAAGATGGTAAAAGGGCCCCTTTTTCTATTTAATACACCAACACACACAAACAACATAATTACACAGAACTAATCCAACCCGTCTCGGGAAAAGGCCAGGATGGTCAGCCAGAGACGTGTATTTTTTTAAAAATTTTCCAGTCCTGTGTTCTAAAAATGACAGAACATTTTAAATTATATGCAATTGTGTGTTCAAATAAAATTAATTTTTTTTTTAAAAAAATTTTTCAGTCCTGTGTTCTGAAATAAAATTTTGCTAAGTCCTATAGTCCTGTGTTCCGTAGTTGAAGTCATCAACCCAGCAATCCCGTGCTCCGATGAGGTAAGATTTCTCTCCAGGTTTCCTGTTACTTATGGATAGATGGAAATCCCCTGACTTTTAAGAATCTTCAGGTTAAGATGTAAGAACCTAAACAATTCGAAGAAGTGTTTGTGGAAAATTGTGTAGAAATATAACCAAACATCAATACAGTAGAAATTTATTTTATTTAGATGTTATAGCCCTTGCTCCAAGAGCAATATGCAAATGGTGAGAAAGGCCCAAAAGGGGCACCAGATTGCCAAGACTCCATCCGACCAGGAAAACCTAAAATATATATTAAAATTCATTAAAAAAGTGACAAAACAAAACGACACAACAAACACACTCACACACAAACACATACGACCAAGTCGTTAAGATAAAAAGATCAAAAGGACCAAAGTAAGTCAAAGATTAAAATAATTCTAAAAATTAAAAACATGATGATAAAACCAATGAAACAACCCGGGACGAAAAAGTGTTTTTAAAATTTTATGTCCAAGATCCACATAGGAGAGTAAAACACTAAAAAGTAAAAATCGGCCCACAACCCCTGAAGGGGTCCTCTCTGAAGCGGAATAACGGAGATCCTCAGGAAAATCGCGACCCAGGAAAACAACCAGAATGCCGTATCTCTCTTGCTATAAAAGGACTGACCAAAATTGGGGTAGGTGTTCAGACATGGAGAGCGGAGTATATAAAAATTTAATACATATTAAAATATGCAAGTTAAAATACGAAGTCTGAAGATAAAAGAAAATCTAAAAAAAAATGTTTACATAGTCAAAAAATCTAAACATTCTAAAAACGTAAAACCACCAAAGGCAATTCAGTCTATATTAAAATAATTTACAACAACACCATAACAAATACTAAATAAAGGACCCAATAGCATGGTGATGAATTATGAAAATGAAGGGGACAAGGGGCGGCCTTCACGCCTTGGGTGACCCTACCAGGAGTATAAAACTCCTGGCGTACTTCGCCCGCTCCAACGTAAAATCCCCAGCAGGTATGAAGTGTTATGAACAAAGATAATAGCAAATTGGGTCCATAAAATTAACACACAAAAATAGATGACAAATGACAATTAAAAATATTAAATCTGATCTAGACCAGCCAGTCAGTAAAATAGCACAAGTAAGAAACCAGGCCAAAAAATTGAACCAATATTAAAAACTTAGGAGTCCCCAGAACGGGTCAGCGAATTACACACTCCATTACTGATCCTGAAAGACTGTGTAAGCTTTCCGATAGCCTGCTTATTATTAATTAAATTTAAAAACCACGCGTTTCGATGAGCGTCTGCGGGTTTTACTAAGTGAAAATCCTTGGTGAGCGAGCATTCAAATGTATAGTGTTCGGCGTCGCCCACCTGACAGCAGACGCAAAGTGGTGAGTTGATTTTGTTGAAACGGTGTAAATATGAGGGAAAAGGACCATGTCCACTAAGAAAATATATTAAAACCTTATTATTAATTAAAAACGTGGGGCTTACCGTATTTAAATATTACCGGACTCTCTCCCCCGAGGCTGAATCATAATTGTTCCAGTAATTATTCCAAGTTTGGCAAATGTAAGATTTTAGTTTTCTGATGAGGAATGAACGAGGAGCCGGAATTTCCAGCTCCTCACCGGATGAAATAGCCTGTTTTGCATTTTGGTCGGCTACCTCATTCCCCTGGATGAAGACATGAGCCTTCACCCAGGAGAAGCCGACCAAATTCTCAGCTAATGCGAGATCATGTTTTACATTATTAACAAAGGCGGATCTGGAGTGGGCGCTCTTTAATGCTTGAATGGACGAGAGACTATCTGTATATATATTAATCCTGTAGTTGTTACTGGCGGCCCAATTTGCTGCATAGTGAATGGCCGCCAGTTCGGCTTGAAAAACTGAGTTGTAAGGTTTTAATTTAAAAAGAAAGTTATGGATATTATGATTATCACGAAAGGAACACACGGCGAACCCAGTCTCATTTTCGATTCTGGATCCGTCCGTGTATACCTCGAAATCTGTTTTATCTAACTGTGTGGCTGGACTAATGAATTTCAAAGCTGAAGGAATGTTCTTTATGAGAATATTATGATCCAATTGAACAGAGTCTATGATGTGATTGAACTGGTTAGAGCGCCGCACCCAGATTTGAAATTTAATATATTCAGCCTCTGCTGAGATGTGTAATGGGGGGATGCCGGTTAAAACGTTCAGAACATTAGTTGATGTAGTACGGTAGCCCCTAGTGAATTTCAATAAAAAATACTCTTTGGATGGAGTGTAAGCGATTGACCTGGATTTTAGTTAGGGCCCCACCCCAGACACTTGCACCATAGAGCAGGGCCTTTTCAATTGTTGTTAAGTACCAGGTCTTAATTAAGCTTTGATTAACACTCCAATCTGACTTTACAATGTGATTAAAATTTGAAGTTAAAGTTAAAATTTTATCGTGAAGTGAATCTATGTGGGCGGTCCAAGATAATTTTTGATCAATAATGACTCCCAAAATTTTAAGGCTATCGGTTACACGTATAGAAATATTATTAATTTTAAATGTTGGTTTTCGATTCAGGACCGTTGAATTGCGTTTAGAAAATTTATAGGATGCAAAGCTGCGGTAAACGATTGCCTGGCACTTCTGAATGGATAAAGATAATTTAAGGGAGTCTAATTTAGTTGCAGTATCGGACAGGACAAGGTTAGTATTTCTTTCCAAATCTCTGGCCGTACGACCCCCTATGATTAGTGACAGGTCATCCGCGAAAGCTTGAATATAAAGTTCTTTGTTATTATTTAAAAGTAAGGAGTTGATATAGATGTTCCAGAGAGTAGGTGCTATCACCGACCAATGGGGACATCCTCTAAAACATTGCCTAGAAGTTTCAAAGACGTCATTTGCATAATAAACAAATCGGCCTTTTAAATAATAAAATATAAAATTCATAAAAAATTTCGGGAGTCCAAGTTCATTAAAAATGTTAAAAAGAACCGGCCAGTTCATATTGTCGAAGGCGGATTTGATATCGAGAGAAACGAGGGCAAGATGTTCGGTAGGAAGTCGAGATTTAATATTCTCTACGATATTAGAGATGGCTAGGTCGCAGCTTTTGCCTTCAAGAAAGCCGTATTGGTTGGAATGAATTATGTTATTTTGATCTAGCCATCGGTTGAGTTTTAATAAAAAGAGCCGTTCGACAATTTTTCCTAATGTTGGTAAAAGACAAACTGGCCGGTAAGAGGAACATAACCCAGGATCCTTACCATCCTTCAAAAGAAAGAAGATCCTGGAGTTCCTCATACATTTAGGAAAGTAATTTAATTTAAAACATACATTAAAAAAGTCAAGCATAAAAACTTTATCTAGTTGAAACACCGCTCTCTACATTCGATAATCCATGCGGTCCAGGCCCGGAGCCTTACCACCCTTTAAACCATTAAATACCAGTTCCAGATCTTCAGGAACAAGAGGGTCTACAGAGCCGACAGTGGAGGAATAAATAAGCTCTTCCCCGGGAGATTGGCCTGTGCAAAAGCTGATATAAGAAATTTTTTCTTTAATTGATATTGATACTGATTGGCATACTTGCCGATCACTTTTCCATATAATCACCAAATCTATTTAGGCATTTATCTGAACGCAAAACCAACTTGCTTAACCCGGCTTTGTAGAAATCACATCCCTGCCAATTGAGTCAGTTCCGGCAGCTGTTTTCACATCACTATCTGAAGAGAACCTTGTTCCAGATAAGTGTTTGGAACCCAGATTGGGTGCCAAATCTGGGCTGTATGGAGGGTGGCTACAGACTTCGAACTTGAACTTTTGAAGCAATTCTTGAGTTTTGCGAGCAGTATGGGTATTTCCTTGCAGGAGGATGACACCATCACTCAACATGCCTGGGCGTTTGCGCCGGGTGTCTTCACAATGGCCCAGTGACTATTTCCTTTTTCCCAAATTGAAGGAACACTTATCTGGAACAAAGTTCTCTTCAGACAGTGATGTGAAAACAGCTACTGTGAACTGGCTCAATAGGCAGGGACATGATTTCTACCAAGCCGGGTTAAACAAGTTGGTCCTGCGTTCAGATAAATGCCTAAATATATTTGGTGATTGTATGGAAAATTGATCGGTAAGAATGCCTCTTAATTTTCTTTTGTATTTTCTGTCTAATGTAAGAATGCCTCTTAATTTTCTTTTGTATTTTCTGTCTAATGTAAGAATGCCTCTTAATTTTCTTTTGTATTTTCTGTCTAATGTTAATAAATAATTTTTTATTACCCTTGTAACCGTTTTTTTGGGGTCCATCCTCGTATATTAGATATATGCTCTGGTCACAAACTAACGTACCCAAGTGAATGACACAGGGTGTCCCAAAAAAGGTGGAATAAGCGTTTATTTCCTTAAATATTGATTTTAGACATATACTTACGATTACAAAGTTTCTTCAAATAAGGTAAGAATTTGTATGAAAATGCTTTGATATCCAAGGGGATTGATAATAAAAAGTTATAAAAATTAAATTTTTATACGGCACTCATAGAGCAAAAATGTCAATTAGTAAAATGTTTCTTTTACATTCATCCATTCGCATACAAAGTTGCCCACTTCTATCAGCAAAACTTACAGATATACAAGAAGACAAAATTGTTGACTTAGACCACTCTTCCATACCTCTCACTGCTGTTTGATCCAGTATTTCGACGTACATTTTAGGGATAATATGCATATTTTAAAAAAATATTTAAAGGGCAGAATAAGGAAATAACAATGCATTTTTTAACTCTTGTTAAATCTAAAAACTAGTCAAATAATACATTAATTGAAGTATTTACAATAATAGTTCATCTTGTGAATCTTCAAAAAATATTCACTGCGACTAATCAGCAGTGAGGATCGTCTTCCCAGAAACTGGCAGTGCTATAAAAATATTACTAGAATACAACTAAAATACAATTTTTCGAAAATAACTTTCCCTTCACATAGTCCAAACTTGTAGTTGCAATTATCTGAATTGTATTTTAGATAATTACAGTGCTTTTTTTTGGTGAGTTCCGCTTTAATAAGAGAAATTGAATATGTAGGAACCAGCGAAGTTCCCGTTAATACTGTATGAAAGTGAATCTGAAACCAAAAAACAGCCAATGAAAAAATCAAGAACGCGAAGGCGAATCATGGGTGATATTGAAAAAGGGGGAGGGGAAAGAACATTTGGTTTTTAGTGCAAAACAGGAGCATCCAAAATTCCAGTTCCGGCTAGGTTCCAAGACAGAAAGAATGACTTATCGCCTTTGTCCATTATGTCCTTTAGTTGTACGCAATGAGCGAATTTTAGTACTTTCCAAAAGTATTTGATGTGCAGCCCAATCCTGTGTCTGTCTTTTTCATTCATTTTCTGTCTTCTTTTCTCGTTTTTATCTTTTTCGTTAATAATCGAACTCTCAGAGTGGATAAGTAAGCAAATAAGTATAAAAACAAAAATACTAATTTTTAAAATAATTTTAGTGAGTTCTGCAACTCTGCAGAACTAAAGAACGAGTCGTCACTGCATTTAGGTAAAGCTTAATAATACGCACAATGCTAAGAGCAAATAGTTCATTATTCTGAAACTGAGTAACAGTATGCGTCATTGGCAATTTATTTTCAATCCGTGATGATTGGCTGATATACTACTTGACAATATTTGCATTTCGCTGTTCTTCTGTGTTGAATAAATTTGCATTTCTGCAATAAACATCTCCATATAAATTTGTGAGCAGCTCCTTGAAATTTAAAAATTAACATATCTGTAAGTTTTGCAGACAGAATTGTCAAACTTAGTTTATCCATAGATGAGTGTAAAAGGAACATTTCACTCATTGACACTTTTTCTCCATGGGGCACGTATAAAAATTCAATTTTCTTAACTTTTTATTTTCAACTTCCACAGAAGCCAAAATGTTTTTACACAAATTCTTACCATATTTGATGAAACTTTGTAATTGAAGTATATGTCTAAAATCAATATTTAAGGAAATAAACACTTGTTCCACCTTTTTGGGACACCCTGTATATAATAAGAGTACTGGCTTTGCTATTCTGACCCTTTAGCTAAGAGCCACAATGGCCTGATGACAGTCTCAGCTTTGCAGCCAGAGGATCACAGGTTCGAGATTCGGTTGCCCCAAAGATACGCTGTGTATGCGGGCCTTATGAACTTAAATCCGTTGAAAGCCAAACGACACCCCACTGTGTGGAAGCGTGGAGAAAGGGGAACCAGTCTGGGATCACCTCGTCATCTAAACACGATTCAAAATCACGAGGTCCGTCTAAAAATACCCCTCACGTAGCTTCAAAGTGGAACGTTAATTTAACTACTACACTGAATGTTTAGATTGTTTTAAAAGAAACAATCTCTTTTCCCAAGTTAGATATTAAAAATCTTATCTCGCTTTACTCAAAGGATGGTCAATTACATTCACTCTTGGATCTTGCTTTCATATGAGCATCAACATTTCAAATGGATTCTATTCCTCATTGGTGCCATAAGCTATTTGATGTATAGATCGCCATAGATGGAATGATTATATATTTCCTGGCGAGATATACGATTCACATGTTTTGTTGTGTATGCCATCTTCAGTTCTGAGACTGTTTAGTATGTGTTGAAAATGTACGGTTACGGATTTGACGACATTCCCAAAGTTTTTACTCATACGTTATATATAGTAGTCTTTAATGAGTGGAATATTAAAGTCTTCGTGAATAGGCTTATTTCTGATTCCATCTACTATTTCTCGTAGGATTTTTATTAGTCACGTAGGCGACCGTTATAGATTGTACAAAATAATCCAATATTAGTGTTTTGATCACCAAGCAACTTTTATTAACCAAACTTTTTATTACATTTTTGTATAAGAAGCTTACAAAGAGAAGGTATTACATACAAGGTGCTTACTCTCATCGTAACCCAATAGCTAATTTCTAAACGATTTAAGATAAGCATATACTTCCAATTAGAAAAATGCTTTACATGACATAAATAATTATATTTTACGCTTTCTGAGTACGTAAATGCACTTCTGAAAAAATTACGAATTCAAATTTTTCATACAGTCCCCCTGTTCTATTAGTCATATTTAGAAAAATATTCTTGACACACTAACATTCAAAACAAAAAAGTTCCACTCTTCTGCAAATAAAACTAGTCGAGTTAGGATGCTTTGAATATCACTGTTTTATATGTTATACCATTTCAATGACCGCCTCGGGAAGATTCTTCAATCAACGGGCAGCGTTTACACGACGCGCCGCTGATTTACACTCTCGTATAGGAAGTGTACAAAGGAAAAATGCTGTAATCTTCAAAAAAATTCGAACTCGAGATTTTGATGAATCTCCACGTTTTAGACCTCTCTGGGTCCGAAAAACACGATTTTAGATTTATGTCTGTTTGTCTGTAAACACGATAACTCAAAAACTGTTAGAGCTACAGGGATGAAATTTGGTATGTGATCTTTGCACATAATTTGTAGGTTTCTATCAAATTTTGGACAAAATCCGTCTACGGGAAGTCTGTCTGTCTGCGTTCATGCGAACGCGATAACTCAAAAACTTAAATAACTAGATGGATAAAATTTGGTACGCAGTTTTATCATCAGAAATGTGAAATCTTGGGTCAAATCCGTCGAAGGGTTGACTGTCTGTCGGTCTGTACAATCGCATGCTTGTGAACACAATAATTCCTTAACACAATGGCTTAGATGAATGAAATTTGGTGTGTGGCCTTCTAACTTTAATTGTAGATTTGTGCCCAATTTTTGTTTCAATCAGTCGAAAAAGGGGCGTTCGAATTGCAAATTCGGTTTTCTTTATCTTACGCAGCCCTATTGCGTAATCCCGCCGGCTTCTTGATTTTACTTCCGCCTTGCTGAGTGAAACTCTTGGTATTCTGTTCGCTTATTTTTCCTCCGCCTACGTTACGGACGCTTCTTGCGTTTTCCTGTCCTTTAGCTTATTTTTTCTCTACATGTGTTAGGGAGTATGTGAGAAAGTTTAGGGGAGACCACTTCCACTGGTTTAAAATTGTGAAATTCTAAGCTCCGTAACTTGTTCAATTGAAGTCGCAGAAGAGTGGAACTTTTCAAAATGTTAGTGTATCAACTTATTCAAAATGTTAGTGTGTCAACAATATTTTACTTAATATGATTAATAGGACCTAGAAATTGTATAAAAATTTAGATTAGAAAAAAAATTTCAGTAGTACATTCATGTATTAAAAAGCATGAAATATCATTCTTTACGTCATTTAAAGTATTTTCCCAATTTAAAGTATATGCCTATCTCTGCAGTTTAGAAATTAGCTATTCTGCCACGTTTAGAGCGAATACCCAGTATATCGTTAAAAAATTTGATCCCGAGATTTTGATGTATCTTCTCGTTTTAGATATTCCCGAGTTCGAAAAAAAACACTTTTGGAATTATGTCTTCCTGTCCGCTTGCATGTGAAATTATAAAACAAAAATTGAATGGGATAATAGATGAAATCTGGTATGTGTTGATGTGTTTGGTATGTGTAATACCAAAATTGTGGATTTCAATCGAATTTTGAACCGAATCCATCAACTTGAAGTCTGTCCTTCTGAATGCATGTGAGTACGATAACTCAGAAACGCGACAATCTAGATAAATGAAACTTTGTATATAGTTTTATTACTAGAATTTTAGATGTATATCAAATTTTGGACTAAATCTGTCAGCGGATTGATTGTCTGGCGGTCCGTCTATTGGTGTGTATCGGAACGCGATAATTCAGAAACGTACCAAGCAAGGTAAAATGAAATTTGTTATGTGGTTTTGACAGCTGAATTGTAGATCTATATTAAATTTTCGACTCAATCAGTCAATGGGAAGAGGTCCGAAATGCAGACTCGATTCTCTTCATTATGCGACGAGGCTTAACACAAAACGAGCCATATTACGGAAGTTAACGAGAAAGTCAAGAAGAAAACACTCCCACTGGTTTATTTAAAACTCAATGTTCAAGGGAAGCATTGCGTCGAAGATCTTCTGCTCAATTTGATTAATTAATCCCCGATGTACATTTCTTGATTTAAAACCCCATTAATAAAATATGAAAAATAATAGAAACAACACTGTGCAACAAAAATCAATAAAATTAATGCTAGGGGGAAACTTTTCATGCAAGTTTACTCTGAGATATAAACACCGACTCAACAAAAAGGATTTATACAATTGCGACATCAATAGATGGATGTAATGAATATGCATAGAAAAAGAAAGCATTTCAGAACAAATGGATGATTTATTCAAGAGTTTGATCGAGGCCGCGATGGCCTAGTGGTAAGGTCTCGGCTTTTGGGGCCGCAGGTTTCCACTGAAGTTCCGCCGTGTATCGGGCCTCTTGCATGTTAAATCATAGGTAGGGGGCCAATCGTCCCTCCGTTGGTGTGGTGCGGAAGTTTGGAGAGAGGGTGCCAGCTGTCGTCCTCGTCATCTGACCGATGTGCAAAATTACGATGTCCGTCCCAAAATAGTCCTCGAGTTACTTCAAAATGGGACGTTAATATAACTAAACTAAACCAAGAGTTTGATAGTTACTAAGTAATGAAATAAATAAGGCATTGGTGCATCTCTGGCTTGGCTTCAAAATTTCACTCCACCTAGTATAGAGTGATAAAGTTCCTGGGTGATCGCTTGTGGGATCTCTTGCCAAACTGTTTCCATCTGTCGGGCTAAATCAGCAACATTCTGGGAAGGTTGCAGGCGTTTTCCTATCAGGTCCTATTTGTGTCTTTGGGAGCGATATCAGATTACCTATCTAGCTAAGGAAGCGTACGGGAAGCTTGAAGGCAATTCATAATAAGGTATATCATGTGTGGTTGCAGTGGCGGAGCGACTGGGGCCAAGGGGGGTATAGATATCCCGGCTGCCAGTTTTAGGGGGTGCCACTGTGATAAAACGTTACTGCGTTTGTACTATTTTTAAAGCAATATATGATGGAGGTCGTAAAAATGAAACGTTCGGGATGCCATTTACGCTTCGTAAGCCACTGATGACGACTGAGGTAAAAAAAAAAATGATATTATTCCAGGAGCGCCAGTTTACAAAATCTAAGCCTCTAATGATGATGGGGGGGGGGGCCAAAAAATTATATTGTGACCGGAGCGTTATTTACCTTCGCTGCGCCATTGTGTGGCTGGGTATTGTCTTGTTGAAAAGGAAGCCTGGATGGCGCAAAGAGAACGCCAAAACATCGGGCAGTAGAATTTCGACTGCGTTACGCTGTGTTGTAAATATACCCCGAATGACCTGCAAACGGATCCCAATGTCAAAAGAAATGGCACACCAGTCCATAAAGCTCTTTTGCGGGCTTGCCCGTTAGTTCCGTTTATCCGTTAGTTCGAGAATAGCTCCTTTTACACACCAGCTTTGTCAGGGCTAGGGATGACGAATATTTGACGAACTTTTATTTTCTACGCAATATTAAAAAATCACAAATACCAGTGATGAATACTACTGTCAAAAAGGTGTGATTCAGTCATTTGTATAAAATGTACGCAAAGCGTTTTTTATTTCTTTTCTTTTTATTATAATTTTGCGAGGTTTTATTTTTTTAGTTCCATATACTCTCAACAGATGGCGCCATTAGAAGCATGAACTACCTTCCCCACACAGGGGGGCATCACCGTAACCCACCCGAGGGAAACAGAGTCTTCACCGGTGACCTTCCAGATAAGCAGGTCACGCTTCACCGCGCAGATCACCCTACCCCGTCTGGTATATTATATCACATTTCGCACTTCCCCTCCCCCATTGCGGTTTAAGTCGTCTTTCTGTGAATCATCCCTCCTGTTGTGATATGCATTCTCGAATGATAACGTCGCTTTTGTAATTCGAAGCTTCGACGGAAACTCAAAGGAGCAAGTATTTGTTTTTCTCTTTGATTGACAGAATCGTGGTAATTGTATAAAAAAAAGAATAGTCGCTGTAAAGATCCCATACTGTGATCGCACCGAAAACTGCTACTGTGATGTCAAAGGTTGACTTCTGTGATTGATAACTATTGATTGTGACACGTAAACTCAAGTTCGAACAGCTCTTTCTACAAGAATTTTTGCTGGCGCCATCTGTTGACAATACAAAGAACTAAACATTAAAACTGGAAGGAAAGTATTAACAATAAGTAGAAGTAATAACAGTTTTTTTATTTGAATTTTTTAGAACACTTTACTTATACTTAATAAGACATTTTGAAAATTAAAAGTATGATTGAAATAACAGTTATTTGGAATAGATATTTAAAAATAGCAATAGCAAAAATATTTGTTACTCAAAAAATCGTGGATTACACATCCCTAATCA
Source organism: Araneus ventricosus (assembly GCA_013235015.1). Lineage (NCBI taxonomy): Eukaryota > Metazoa > Arthropoda > Arachnida > Araneae > Araneidae > Araneus > Araneus ventricosus. The sequence goes on from BGPR01000474.1 coordinate 515,132, forward strand.
GAGCCAGAGAATACAAGGGCTGGTTCATAGAGCCATCAGCGAAGAACCAGTGGGGGAAATTTGTGGCGTCACCAAGCGGACACTCCGCGCTCGAAAATACGAAAATCCCTTTACTATAAGGGTTTTGATGTTATTGTTTTCCTTTTTTTTACTTAATATTTAAAATTAGATGCCAGCATATCAAAATATCATATGTATAGTAAATATGTGCGAAACAGATATATATTTTTAAGTAATTGTTGAAGGATGGTTTTGGATCTTAAAAATTTTGGCAAAAATTCAAATAATACGTATCATGCGCAAACCATTTCATGTTTTGATTGAACCAAAAGTTAAAACCTTTTTAAATACTCACATATGCGTTATTTTTTGCAGACATTTCAAAAATATAAATACTAAGAAAAATTATTCATTTTATAACTATCTATGTTGATGTATTCAGATGTATTGATGTATCTTATCTATGTTGGTGTTAAAATATTTTTTTTTAATTTTCTTCTATTTTCAATACTTTTTTCAGTTTACTTTTTTAACTTTTGTTTTCGGTTAAAATACGGCTAATTTGCGCTTTCGTTTTCATTTCTTTTATTTTTTTTCTCTAATTTTTCTCCGTCTCTTTTTTGTCTTTTCAAGTTCATTATCAAGAAATCTAATTATTTCCAGCAATAATTCATTTTCTTTTTGAGTTTCAAAGCAAGATGAGCAAATGTTTTCAGTTTTTGATGTAGTAAATGGCTCCATAGCTGTCGTGAAACATGCTTACATGCTTTTTTAAGCCTCAGACATTTTAATCTGATTTTTGTTTCCTGCAAAATATTCCTTTTCCGCTCACTTCTACGTGAAACTTCTTCCCCATTATCTTGCAATGGCAAGTTGACACTCAGAACTGCATCAAGTTTTAAAATTTTCTTTTGATTTAAACCAAGCAGGCGATTTCTTATGCCATCCATGTAATCGCTTAGCCTGTAGTGATCAATACATATCCTAGCGTATTTTACATTTAAATGATCTTACCTTTTACATTTCGAGATCCAAATTTTATTCAAATTCGGACATATTGAGAACATATATTACACCTTTGTCTTTCATTTTCCTGTAATAATTTGAGCACGTAGCAACAGCACAAGTAGACATACTACAAGAGATTAAAGATTTTCGTAATATTTCACCAAAATAACAAGTAACACAGAACAACACAGGAAAAAATAGCTTCGAATTAAGGAAACGGCAGTGGACGCTCTCGGACCCCACAACCTTCATGTCAGCGTAGTGACGCCAAAACTGGTTTCCTTCACTCTTTTCGGCAATTCTAAAACTCAAAGGTATGAACCAGCCCTTCTACTTCCCTGGTCCTGAGCTGGATGCACAGTTCAATGCGCTGAAGCACCGGCTATTCATTCAATGGACATCGAATTTTAATTATTTGTATGTTAGGTGTAAACGTCTTTTCATACGAAATTTCATTACAATCAGTTTATTTTTTCTAGGTGAGTGGAATTTTCTGTCTTAGAATGTACTTGAAAGCTGGTTTTGTTTTGTCCATGGCTTTAACCAATAGTTTAGCAACACCGAGTTTTATGTGTAGAAGAGGTAGTATGATTTTACACGGTTCTATCGGTGGTAGGATTAAACATTCATTTTTCCAGGTATCAAAGTCATCTTACGACGTCAGTTTCTTCCGATATAGTGCTAGTCTGTAGCTAGACAATCTCAATTACAAAGAAAGCATTAGTGTTTGGTAGATCTCTGATGAAAGTCTATCAACACGGATGTGCCAACAATGTTTCGTGTAATGAATCATGTCCAACAGCTATTCTAGGCTGATGTATGTCTCTTTCTTGTGCTCCGCATGTGCAGCTGAAATGTCCAGTAACTTATTCCCGTTACGCAGCAAAACCATTTTAAGATTTAACTTGGAGGATTCTATAAATAGACATCATTCCTGCGAATCATATGATACTCGCATTAGGCCATCACAGGCCCGTTTCTAGGGACAAAGCAACTATCGTGTCATTTAATTTCAGCCGCCCCCCTCACTCTATAATACCTTCAACCAGTTTATTTAAAGTTAAAAATTTAGGCAATTTCTTTAGTGTCAAAATAAATATAAAGAAAATTTCTTCGCAGGTAGAAGAAAACTTGATTTATGCATCTTAACGAATCGCCTATAAGTTTAATTAATTCATCAGTAAAATTCCGAGTGTAAAATGAGTGCCGATTACAGACTTAATTTTCTTGAAACAGCTCTCCTTGTCCTTGGAGACTGGGGGGGGGGGGGTCTGTCTCCTTTCGTGCTGACGGCAGTCTCTTTGTTTTTTCTTTTTCTTCTTCTCAATTATTATTATTCTCCACCGTCCCGCTAAGAGCCTTACACCCTTTCGTATAGGCCAGGTCGTTATGGGTTCCTTTCCTTTCCTTATATTCTCGCAAATACAAAATTTAGTAAAACTCTTATTTCTTCACATCACACCTGTTAAAGATATTTATAAGATAACAAAATATGAATATGCATATTAGGGTGTGCCGAAAAAATAAAATTTTATTTTTCATTTCGCTATACCGCGGAAAAGTTGCTAATGGGTGAGAAATTAAACGAGGAAGAAAAGTAAGGAGATTGATTGATATCTTCTGCTCGCCCATCGGCCATGAAAAACGTAAAAATTGACTGTTTTTGAAAAAAATTTAAAATTTCTTTTTATCTGTTTATTTTAGCAATAGCTGCTAAGTACTAATCTTCTTAAGAGTAATAAAGTTTATTTTATCAAAATCGGTCCATAATTTCTGGTGGCGTGTTCCCTCCAATGTTGACAAAAATATGTGAAATTACTTCAATATGCAATTTTTAATTCCTAAACCTCAACATAATCTTTATACATCTTTTTGTCGATGAATTGCAACAGATCTATGTATATGCATGAAAAAAGTTATTTAGGTCTAAAAATATATCCACTTCATTTATTTTCTTTGTTTATTGTAACACAATGCAAAACTAAGCTCCTAAATTACAATATTATTTTTTACTTAAGAACGAATGGCAAGAATGCAAAAAATAACAAAAATTAGCAGACCATTAAGGAAATACTATAGCTATTAAGTCATCGTTATGTCTCTTAAATTTCTTGCATGGAATTTTACTCTTTCTTCTCACCAAATGATACTTGGAAGTCTGATTTATAGGAAATTGCGGGTAATAGTGTCGCTTCTAGATTTCCACGAACTTTTCGCGATACTTCTGATCAGCGCTGTCCTTTAGATTTTGAGGTCCTGGACACAAATATGGAATTATGCTCTCCTAAATAAAGTTTTTTATAATCTGAGGAATGTGATTTCTCAAAGAAAAATTAGGATATCAATACATGAATCCACCTTCTAGTTAAGAAAAAATTATTAAAATTACTCTAAGCAATCATAGACTTTTATTATAAGATAAAAAAGAAGGGGTTCAATTTTATTCACAGTGAGAATATTTCAAATGATTAAATATGCTATGAGTATTTTTCCATGTTGTTATCTGCTGTTCATTTATTTTTAATATAGGCCACTACAATTTATTATTATTTATTTTTATATCAAAGGTTTTGGAAAGGTGCAAGAAACAAATTTGGCTATATATTGTAATTTCTAACGATTTCTATTCTACACATAAAGTAGCTGGCTGCAGTACCCAATAGTCCCCGGGCAAACGCTAGGATGATCGATCTGACTGGCCATAAACCCCCTACGACGAGAGTGGTTCGGAGGATATAATCATATTATGATCGTGAGGCTGAGGCTCCGATACGAGACTCTGCTTCTGATACGAGTTTGACATGTCGCTCAACTGCTTGTGTGTAACATAGAAACGTTTCATACAAATACTTCATCTGACCGAATAGGAGGAACTGATTTCACCATCATTAATGTCTTGCAGCAGAGGTGAAGGAGTTAAATTGCAAGCATTCATTTGAATAATTTCCGTATACTTCTTGGCTAAAATAATTGACTTTTGGTTTCCTGACATTTCTGATAGTTTCTCTCTTTTTTTATTGAATTCCTCGTCTATAAAATTTGTCTAATGCCCAGTTCCCTGATGTATTTTCTTTCATCCATTGTCCTGACCAAAATCATATTTTCAGAACAAGTAAAAAAAATTATTGCATTCGTTTACAGGATCAATAGATTTAAGAAAGTTTTCAGAAGCGTAACGAGTTGTGTTGATTCCTTTGAATACGTGTTTTGGGCTCTGTGAACTATTTCCTGGTTTTACTCTGCCATAGACGATTTCAGAAAAAGGTTCTTTTCACTTAATTAACTCACCAAGGACTTTGTATGCTGTTAACCACCTGGAATGTAATAATTGGGTATGATCCCGAATAGACAAAATTTCAATAAATTTTGCCACTTTTATGGCAGCTTCAATAGAGTTAGACACTGAAAATTGCATATTGAAGTAATTTCACATATTTTTGTTAGTCTTGAAGGGAACGTGCCACCGGAAATTATGGACCGATATTTATAAAATAAACTTTATTACTCTTACGAAGATCAGTAATTAGCAGCTAATGCTAAAATAAACAGATAAAGAAATATTTTAAAATTTTTCAAAAAATAGTCGATTTTCGTCAATTCAATGCGCGAACGGAAGATATCAATCAACTTCCTTACTTCCTTACCAACTGCCCACCCTAATGCATATATAGTGAAACAATTTTAAAAGTAAAGTTTATTATCAAGTATTACATGTTTCATGATTTTTCCACTCAATAAAATACAAGTACTTGAATTAAATTAAAATTGCACTTTTTTCCCTTTCTTACTTGCAAGTTCGTCAATAATGCCTTCTAAGTTAATTTCTTTTGACAAATCTTTCTCTATTGCAATTAAATCCAAGTTATTTACTCTCTGTTGGCACATCGACGATTTTAAGTAAGATTAAATTATTTTTAGTTTAGAGAAACTTCTTTCGTCTGTTAAAATTGTGGCTAGCAGAATTAAATATATTCTTAAGAATAAATTAAATTTAATTAAGAATAATATTACAGAAATGTTGGAAAATGATAAAATTATATTATTTGCTTCAATAAATTTCAAGTTTTTAAAGGATCAGTTATATTACCATAAATGATTTTATACATCATTAATTCATTATAATAGTCATCACCATCAAAATACCCAGATATTGAATCTCCATTAGAAACTTGTACGGAAATATCACAATGTGAACACGAATTATTTAAGTCGTCTTTGGAAATATTCCTAAATTCAATTAGAAATGTAAATGTGTTGCATTCATTTAAGAAGTCAAACCTTTCTTGAATGGAATTTTATGGAGTATCTACAACTGTTAAGCAAAATTGAACTTTAAATAATAATTTTGGGTGTTCGGTCTTTGTATCAGTGCATTCATGATCAAAAATACGAACTTCCTGTGACTTTTAAAGGGAAATTCTAAGTTAATATCAAGATTAGTCGCTAATGCTGAGGCATCATTAACGTATTTGCTAAAGGCCGCACCAGATCTAGATGAATTTAGGAAATTCATAATTTTATCGAGTAGCTTGATGAATTCAATAATTGTTGATTTAAGAACTAACCTAGTTGTTGATTTAGGAGCTGCAAGCGATATTAATATTTCTGGGGATATCATCCCATATCAAAATTGAAGAAATAAACTTATAAGTGGACACATTGCCCAGTAATGAATTTACTGAAACTTTAGTTTTTATATCTCTGGAGTCATTATTATTTCTGTTATTAAAACTATTTCTTTTATTTTAAGGTCAGAATTTGCTGGCGAGTTTTACCTGTGTATATTTACAAAACTTTTAGCGATCATTCTCTCTTTTCTCCTTGCCATGATTATGTATTTAATACATAATAACTGCTTTTGGTTTCTTGTGCAAAGTAACAATAATGAACACAAAAAAATAGCGAAATACAACAAAATCGGTGCAAAAATAGACAAATAATAGTTTGAATTCGCCATCTTTGAAATTAACTCTTTTTAGACGGTACCGAAGTAATAGTATTTCTCACTCTGCTGACGAAAAACAGGAAAGCCGCTTTTATCCCAATCATTTTTTACGAAACTCGGAAATAAAAAAAAATCCATCCAATAAGGTTTCAAGCCATTCTGTTCAATAGTATACCTCTATGCATACCTTCATATTGTTACGAAAATCGTCCGGTGGGTGTGCGGTGAAAACAGTCCAACAAGCAGGATGATGGAGAATGAATCTTTATTCACGAATATTCAGGAAAGGCAAAACACAGGAAACAGGAAAAACACAGCACTTGCGCAATTTAGCAACACAAGCAAACAGCAAATCGCTAATAATAACAGTTAATAGCACGAACAATAGCGTTCAGCGTCTAGCAGCTGACCAACTCGCAGTGCGAACAAGACTCCAAAGAGATTCTTCGCGCTCCGAAGACGTTCCCCGTCGAATCCTACTGCCGAGTATTTGTAGTGTTCCTGACAGGGCGTGACGTCAAATGGACTCTAAATCTCTGGAAAAATCCGGATCTCGCCTCTTAATAGATATATCGACAAAATAATCGCATTTTCGGAAATCTTCGATTTGTCTCCAAAGTCGTCAAATTTGTCGCCAAACAGCCGCCAAGGTCAGGAGTCCAGGCCTATTCGCTGCCGGTCATTCTATACTTACTCTTGTAAAACTCTCTTCCAAACCAGACTAACATTGCCGGGAAGCGACATTCCATGTTCGTAACAATATAAATAGTACTGTTGTCCAATCATTGCTTTACCATTTCTACAACAATGCAACATTTATCTAATACCATCTCCACTCCTCAAACACATAAATCTGAGCAAAGACGTGAATGGAGTTTCGTATTTCACACATGTGAGTTTGGTACTCAAATTTCATTTTTCCCTTGTAAAATTTTATTTTTTCAGTAGGAGCTGAGAGACCCCGATTTTGACGACACTGGTCATCTTTACCATTAGTTTTAAGACAGCAAAATGGAGCTTCAAACAAATAAGTGGTCATTCATGACCATGCCTCTTTGCCATCCCTCGCCTAAAGATAGCAATCACCATACAGTATCAAGAGGATGATACCTCCTCTTCCGACTTTTACAGAAGTATTTATGTATTTTTTATTTCGTTTATTTGTAAAGAAAAGCTTTAGAAAAGCGGCTTCAGTTTTTTTTTAATTTATTTTTTCCTCAGTTCAAGACAAAGCAACATAAATAACAAGCATTCGTCTCAAATTCAAAAGTCGTCTTCAATTCCAAAAAACTGCAGGACTGTAAAAGTGATTCAATCCTTTGCTTCTTCGTTCCTTGAGATCTTACTTGAATACAACTAAATTTGAAGCAACTAGAATTTTCTCAATATTTTCCTGTAATTTAGAAATACTTTGGTAATTTTTAAGAATTTAAGGAAGAAAGTTGACGAGGGCGGCCGCTTTCGTGCATGCACGCACTGAACGCCCAGTAGAAACGGGCCTGGGCTTTCAATACTGAAACACAATATAGTGTTTTCAATTTTTTCCAAGAAAAGGAATTAGTCGAATTTCCTGTGACGAAACGAAGACACTCGAACATTTGCTTCAAGAAATTTCCATTGATGAAGTCTTGACTGTAATATCTCTACTTTGTTTCCGGAAGAATTCAAATCGTAAAGAAATCGTTCAGTACCTCTAATGCATTGTGTTCGGAAATTGTCCACCTTTTTCGTACAGTTTCCGCTGATCACTGTAGGAGTGCTGAAATGTTGTTACCAACCTTTGAAATCAGATATTTTCTGAGAAGTGGTGCTTTCGCCAATATTTGTGTCTATTCACCATTAACATTGGTTTAATGGACCTTATGCATGTGACGTCACATCCTCCGACACGTGACCTGCCGGAGGCAGCCATTGGTCAGTCTTAAACAGCTGACTCAGAACTGCTTTTATTTCTGAGTCTCTTATAGGCCGATCGTTTTGTTTATACTTCCACAGCTGTTTTTATATACTCTCGAACCCAAACGGTGCATAAGGTCCATTGTGTTTGTTTTGTGTCTCTGTAAACACGGATAACGGAAAAGTGCATTTTAGGCATTTAATGCTTTTTTATTACCGCAAGAAAGCAAGAATTCTTTTCAAGCCACGAAAGAGATATCTTCTATACCGCTTTGGAAGCGGGAAACGTAAAAATACGTTTTTCGCGAATTGCCCAACATCAAAATTTTAATTCAAGAATTTGACTTACTTGCTAGTTTTGATAAGTTAGGCTGTTAATAGATATCTGCAGAATACGTCCACTTATTCTTTTATGGTATAAACATTATCTAGAACAAACATAGTTACGGTTTGTCTTTTTATATGAACTTGCATCTAATCCTTATCCCACACACAATGTGATGCTATACTGCGGAGACAATGCTGTAAGTGAACGAACAGTTCATAAATAGTTTGTGATATTCAGACAGAGCAAATTTCACGTTTAAGGCAGGTAACGTTCTAGTTACCTGTCTAAATCCCCCCCCCATCGTATTTTGCTTATCGCGGTTGATGACGACCAAATCAAGGCGCAGATTACAAATAATCAACGCATTACCACTCGTGAAATAGCAGAGACTCGAAGAGCCGAATGCGACCAGTCATGAGTATTTGATGCCAATTGGCTCTGGTAGTCGCCTTGGGTACCCCCAGAAAGTAAGAGAAATCTCTAAATGGACCTTATCAATGAGAGGTTTATTGCTCAAGTACAACGAAAACGAAACATCTTTTTAACGGGTGACAACGGGTGAGGAGAAATGGATCCAAAAATCGGCGGAGACTTTCCAAACAAACAAATAATTTCATGAGGCAGAGAGTCCGAGAAACATGCATCGTCATCATGAGTTTCAAGAATCCGTGATGTTGACGATTTAGGATTGCACTCATCATCTTCCTGGACAACTAATTCGATAAAGATATCTTTTAGAAGCTTGTGAAAATGAGATTGTTAGAATGGAATACAGATCGCATAGCATAAGGTATATTTGCATATTGTGCACTGTAAATTTATTTTTCATTCTCCAAAAATCGGTATCACCATAGAGAAGTAACATTCATTTATATGATTTGTGGGCTCCCTTCAAACAGCTGGAATAGCAAAAGGCATCGCACATGTACTTTCTTTTTCATGAAGCGACTGAGAAAGACTTGTTGAACACTTGCGGCAACAAATGTATGAAGTCGAGTGCCTGTCGCCTAATATGCCGTAGAAATACAGTGTGTTCATAAAGTCATGGTGGAGTTTCCAATTCCTATGGTTCCCAAACAACACAGAATAAGGCTATAACACTTTCACTGCCTGAAAGAGTATCTCAAAGAGTTTCGGAAATGTAAAGAAATCTCGTGGTGCGTAAGCAGGTAGCACGTGAGGGCGCAACTTGAACAACTTCTTAGCTCCAGTCATGATGAGGACGGTGCAGAAGAAAGTTTAACGTGTCCTTGGACTTGAAAAATTCGAATCCATGATGCGCGTACGTCGTGAATATCACCGCGTGTTCCATGAAGATCCCTCACAATAAAACAACATTCAGTGGTTCCCTAACTTAGGCCCGGAACACACATGCGATTTGCATCAGAAAAATCCTTAGCAGTAAAACGCTGGGGAAGCGATTAGCGGCTTGAAGTACAGTGATACCATTTGGGTAGTACACACGTATCTCCCCCCTGTCGAGCTGTGATGCCGGACGAGTCATTAGCGACGCATTTGCTCATCAAAGAGAAAGTGCTAAGCAAATGTGCTGGACAAGTCGTTAGCGACACTGTTATTCAGCGGGAGGTACGTGTGCACTGCCCTCACTGTATCACAGTGTTATCACCTCACTCAGCTGCTATTACAGTACTTTAAGCAGCTAATCGCTTCTCAGGCATTTTGCCGCTAATTGTTTGTCCCACACAAATCGCATGTGTGTACCGGAGCTTAAGGAAACTCGCTGAAATATTGACTGAGCGAAGAAGTCTTTCAAGTCAAGCCACCTTTACGTGATCACCTATGAGCGCATCAAGAGACATTTCCGAAACTCTGTGAGATGTTATTTTGTGCAATGGAACTGATGAGAGCTTTTGAACAAGGTGTCACAAATTTAGATTAAAAAGAAATCCAAGTTAGGACTTGAAAATCACATTTAAGCCCCTAACTTCTTAACAATTCCAGGCATCGACAAACATTCAGTACAAAAATGGTTCGTTATGATGAGGTGATAATTTGCTAAATGTGAATTATCTTTGTATCTTAAATCGTAAGGGAGTTATGGAGAAATGAAAATCTCAAGCCCGCACAACCATTTTCACCTCTTATGAGCTGGAATGCATATCTACGAAATCGACAGAGATTTTCACACACACCGTCCCAAAACACAAAACTCGCCATATCATATCTGTATTTGCTTTTGTTTAGGAACTATAGGAATTACGGAAACATTTTATATTGTCTCTAGCAAATGAAATCCCATGTATAGAACACCAACACTCAAAACCAAAATCACCACACGTCTCAGCTAAACACTCAAAAAATCTCGCTACGTAACATCAAATCTCATACTAAAGTACAAAAAGAAAATTCGAAACTCCTATATACAGAGTGATTTTTAAAAAACGTGTCCAAACATTAAGGGTAGGTCAAGCATACGATAAGCATCCAGAATCGCATAGGAACATGGGTGCGCAAACGCCATCTGAAGGCAATAGATGGCATTAACCATAAAACAGCGCTGGACAAAATACCGATATCTTTCTGAATATTAATGGTATTGAACTGGAATTTTTATTTAAGTTGCGCTATATATATGGCTCTGAAGTTGTGAAAGAAAAGCTCATATATAAAGGGTAATTCAAAAATACGTGGCCAAACTTTAAGGGTAGGTCAGGCATGCGATACCCGCCACGTATGCCCAGTAAAAAATTATTTACTACAAATGCTAATATCTCCTTTACTATTCAACGTATTTACATGAAATTTTGATACAATGTTTCTATAACATATTACCACGTACTCTGTGTCATAAAATTCCAAGGAAAACTCTGCACGTTATAAGCAAAAAACATGCGAAAAAATTTGGGATTTTTTTAAAGAAAACCTTTATATCTTCCAGAATATTCGCGCTATTTTTACGAAAATGCATTTAAAAATTGCGCACATCACACAAAAGAATTGATGAAAGTTTCAAACCATTATTAGCTTTCTGTGAAGAGGGGTGAGCCAAAATCCCTCTTCGAGTTCATCAATTTCTGATCAGTCCCCTGAATGCCCTCGTGACCGAAACCTTGATGTAAATTGTGAGTTACAATCTATTCTTTATATGTTCGAAATTTTAGGGAAATTCATTCAGCCTTTAGGGAGTTATTCGAAAAAATGTTCATTATCAACTTTCTTTGAAACAGCAGGATGCAGTCGCTTGTGTCTGACCAAACTATAAGGCTAGGTGAGGCATACAGAAGCAAATTTCGTATTTTGTATTGGGCCTGTTGCACGCTAAATCATACGTAGGGGCCAAACGTCCTCCCACTTTTATGGTGCGGAAGCTTGGAGAGCGGGTGCCAGCTCAGGTGTCCTCGTCATCTGACCAAGGTTCAAAATTATGAGGTCCGTCCCAAAATAACGCTCGTGTTGCTTCAAAACGGGATGTTAATATAACTAAACTAAACGAATTTGTTGAAGGATTGGTAAAGCATGTATAATTTGAAGCAAGATTAAAAATTTGATAAAAGTTCGCAAAAAAAGTCGCATAGCATTAAGTTTAATATCCGAGGAATGGTCACTTTCCACATTTTAAAATGGATTATAAGTGGTTTACTCGTAAAATGCGTTTAAAATGTTTGAAAATTGTAAAAAATCAAATTTATCTTAACCAAATTAATTTTAAAAATTTAAAATTTAGAGGGGGGAAAAAACTTTTCGCGGTAGAGTGAACTGTGATCTTCTCGCAAAAGCCAACCACGATGCAGAGAAGTACTCCTACGTCAACTTGAGGATCAGAAGAAGGGGAAAAAGTGGGCAACCTCCCTCTTTCCCCTTCCTATAACAATAATAAATAAATAAAGATATCCATTATGAATTCTTTGAATAGCTGAAATATTCACAGATAAATATGTTTGATTGCGCCCAGCACTAAATACAATAAAAGAAAGAAACCACTTTATAAACTTGTAATACTGAAATTAGCAGCAAGACAATATTTGTGTCATTCTCATGAGAAAGGTACAAATAGCTAAAAAAATTTTTATTTTACAAAAGTATGTAAAAAAACTTTTAAAATTGCATGGACGTTTCCATTTAAGCTTAATAAATAACCTTATATTAGTGGTCAAATTTTCTTTCTTTCTTTTTTTTTTTTAATTTTTAACCTGTCTAAGAAGGAGACATGATAGTCAACGGAACTTTTACATTTTAAACGAAAGCATAATTGACTAATTATTTGGCAGATTTGGTACAGGTTTATTTCTTATAATTAAACAATAAAATTAGTTATTAAAAACTAGAGCAAGAAAGCTTAACATTTTAAAATAAATATCATTCTTTAAATAATGGCATTGACTTGCGTTTGTTAAATAATATTTACAAACGCATCTTCAGGAATTTTTTTATATATATCTGAGCCGAAGAAAAAAGGAACTGGCTTTGATAATGAAATTTAACAGAAAAAGATTTTTGGTGTATTTATAGAGCGTTTTTAAAAGTTTTTTGATACATATTTGAATAAAATGACCTAATATCTCGAATTAGCTGGGAATAATATATTCTAATATTGTTTTATAATTTTTAAACAAGGCCCTAATCCGACCCTGGGTCGATTTGAAACAATTTATATTACTTTACTTTAGAAAAATTTGCATCCAACAGCGATACTAATTTCGTGAACATCAATTCTTCATAAAATAAAACTGCTACATATGCAGTATAAATAAACATACCTATCAAGAATTTCTTAAATAATTGAAATATTTGCATACAATTCTGCTTGATTCCAGACTGCACTAAATATTTTCCTTACGTTGACATTAAACTTTTTATGGGCGGTGTTTTACAACTAAACCATATTTCTCTTTGGTAGGGAGAAGCTCTCTTTTGCTGGTCTACTAGTGAAAATAAATTTTCTGATTACTAATAACGATAATATAGGGCACCACGAGTTTCTAGTCACCTTTTCTTGCGAATTTACACTTTATATGGAAATTAGTTACAGAAGAGGGAGCGAGAAAATTTTTAGAAAAATAGAGGGACTAATAAACTTTTCTACATACAAAAAGCCTAGAATAAAAATTTTTATATATATATATATATATATATATATATATATTCTAATTAATCCTAATTAGGTACATTTTAAACAACATCTGAGATATAAAACCCAGGATATTTAAAGGTAGAATTTCGTAATCAGAATATCCTTAATATCCTGTGGTTTCCCTAATGGGGAACTTCAGCACTTTTTACTTTCTCGTATACGAAGTATACAAAGAGAAAGTATTGTAATCGTCAAAAAATTCGAACTCGAGATTTTGACGAATCTTCACGTTTTAGACCTCCATGAGTCCAAAAAACACAATTTTGGAATTATGTCTGTGTGTCTGTGAACACGAAAACTATGAGAGCTACGGGGATGAAATTTGGTATGTGGTCTTTAAACATAATTTGTAGGTTTCTATCAAATTTTGGACAAAATCCATCAACGGGAAGTCTGTCTGTCTGTATGTCCAAAGTTATGTGAACACTATAACTCAAAAACTTGAATAGCGAGATGGATAAAAATTGGTACACAGTTTTATCGTCATGAATGTAGGTCCGCATAAAATTTTGGATCAAATCCGTCAAAGAGTTGACTGTCTGTCGGTCTGTATAATTTATCATTCAAACCAATCCGCTATCTCCACGCGCATGCGTACGGAAGCAATCGTCTGTGCTCGCGAAAGAAGCGATTACGTCAGTTTGTCCTTGAGACGCCAAGAGTGAAACCTAGCAGTGTGCGATAGATGCGTTTTAATCGTTACGCATCTCTTTGAATTCTTTACCTAGATATTTTTTTCAATCACTATAATGAAAAACCTTCTGATAGTCATTGGATTCTGGGTAACAGTAGGTTCGAATTTTTTTGGTCACGCGGGGGAATGTGAAACGGCATCTTTTGGGGGAAGTATACGAGAAAGTTTAGGGGAGAAAAACTCCCGCTGGTTTAAAAACGCATGAAAGCAATCCGTATTTATAGAAAAAAATCATTCTAATTTCAAATATGCAAATGAAACCAAAAAAACAAAATTCAGATTTTAATTTACACCAAAATTATCACTCAGTATATTTGAAAAAATGTTTGAAGTTTTTATGAATATAATATTGTAATATCTGATCATTTCGAATTCGTCCCGAAAAAATTTGCAAACGACTCACTGTCTTCTTAGTATTGCGGAAGCCTGTGTTATTCTGCATACTGCCGAGAATGAAAATGCATACAGGGTGATTATAAAATATTGAACCTATTTCAAAAATTAATAGAAGAAAAAATACTGTTACAAAAACTGTTTTTTTTAAATGATAGATTATTTTAATTTTTTTTTCAGATAGGTAACGCTTCGTTACGATGGTCGTAAATTTTTGGACGGCTCCCATTTTTGAAAGCCATTATCTGTGAAAATATCAAAGTTAGAAGAAAAGTAAGAGCATGCATTTGCAGGGAAATTTACGCTCTTTAATTTGTTAATTCACATGTAGTGTGAAAACTAAATGTTTTTCGATATTTTCAAGAAAAACTAAAACAGTTAACCAGAAAACGCGCATTGGCTTTTGACGATCTACAGCCTTTGCGTATGGAATTCTCTAGCTGTAACAAATTTAGAACGCCGTAACGCCGCGTTACCTATCTGAAAAAAAAAAACCCTTTTTTATTTGCTCTCTCGTTTTAAAAAAAACCGTAGTTGTAACATTATTAGGCTGCTTTTTTTTTATTAATTTTTGAAATGGGTTTTATATTTTATGGCCACCCTGTATATTCTGATTAATCCTAACGAGAATCATTTCAAAAAATATATCATTTGCTTCGAATAAATTTTCGCATCTAAAAAAATAAACTAATTTACTACTACATCGTACAATAGACTCACAAATGTTTCTCTTATGAGTACCAAGATTGTGAATAGTAGAGGTTGTGACACTTTATGGCAGTGGCAGGAGGGGGGGGTCCCTCACTTTGTGAGGAAAATATTAAATTTGTATTTCATTTTAGCTGTCTATATCATCTAAAATATATCTAAAACTAGGGAGTATTTGCAAAACAACAATGTCTGGGAAAGCTAGCTAATTTTGAAACTAAATGTTAATATTTTGTTGCCTACTTCCTATTCTCCGGGGTCCTTTTAGGTGTTTCTACATTTTTTGCCCTACACTGACACCCTTTCGCCGCAACTGCTTTATGGTATGAAGAAAACGGTCTCACTTCTATTATAATAAGTAGGCAATGGTATTTTTCCTCAGAAAAATAAGATGAGCATGAAAATTTGATTTTAATCAAGTACACATACAAATAACTCTGAATAAAAACACCCGCAAGAACAAGGTTTGTGTTTATGTGTGAGCACTCTCAGAAAACCATTCTCGAAGTATTTCTTGAACTACACAATTATCTTAATCACTAAAATAATATCCGAATTTGAAAAGGTATTAATTTGTCATGGTGGGTTCAATAAAAACAAAATCAAACTGAATCTGTTTTGAATTATGGAATAATCTGAAAACAAGTTTTAGAATGATCCGAGTTCATAAGCAATCTTCTGTAAATACTTTATGGAATAATTTTTCAAAAATTTCCGTTTTGTATGCGACTTTATGCATCTAAAATTTCTAAATGAATAAAGAAATGAATTTCTAAATGAAAGGTTTTGGTCCTTCGAGATCAAAATACCAAAGGGTATGATGCGTCTATTATACTGATATGAAGATTTAATTATTCCACTTCTTGTTTTTGTCATTTGCTTCTTGGTTAGTGTTTGGTTTGAAGCTCAGAAGCTACAAAAACTTTCCCTACAGCCATAAAATAAAAGATACTGCCGGGAAGTCACCAGTCCGCGATAAGGGGGAAGGAAGGGGATTCACCCCACAGTCCTCCAGAAAGGGGAGATCAGAGCTATAAAAATCAGAGTAAAAGGAAAGCTTGTATCCTTCCGCAGGAAGGCGGAGCTTCGCGAAGTGGGGGAAAATTGCAGAATTTCTTTCAAATTTTTGCTCAAACACAGCTTTTATATATTTTTTGAAAAATTTTAAAATGTGCATTGGAAAGAAGATAACAAAATGAAGGTTTCTATAAAGTTACTTTTATTTTAACTATGCTTGAAAATTTTCTAAAAATGTTTAAAACCCGAAATTGAAGTTTAGCGACTTTTGAAAAATATTTAAAAATACTTTAAGCAGTCGGGGAAAAAAGACATTTTATAGGAACCTGTATTTTTATTTCTTCTATCGAATGCCCCCGAAACAACGCAATAGCAAACGAGAAAAGGTGCAAGTATAAATCTCCATAGGATAACATTACGTTCTGAAATTGTAGGTGGCGTGTGCACGGCAGCCTTAATATGAGCACTGGGACCACACAGCATTATAAGAATGATGTTATTGAACTTTTTCCAATGGAACTGTTGGCGGCAACTTCCTTTCGAAAGGGAATTCAGAACACTGCTCGATTTTCTGGAGAGAAGATATTCGCCAAATATTGTAACCAGTGCAATTACCACACTGAAATCACATACAGCATGTTTGGGATACTCTAGGAAGAAGCATCAAACAAAGTCAACCCCAGGTTGCGAGATTTGACACACAATACATGATAAATAACCTGAATTTCCACATCAAGGCCCACTACGTGGTTGTAAAGCTGTGCAAAGTGAGCACACTAATTACCCAGATGACTGAAGAGAGACCGTGTTTTGCCATTTTTTGTTTCATTTGAATATTGAAAATATTTTACTCTTGTTAACTTCACGTTACTGTTGGCTGTGTTGGAGTATTATGCACATGTGTATCTTTTATTACAATAAATCAATTGCTATCCCAGAAAACATGTTTCTTGTTTGAAACCAAATTTTCTGCAATGTAATGAAGTTTAAGCACTCCACTCAACACAAATGAAATGGTAGCACACCACTCCATTCCTTAGCCCATCCATTTCGGCAGGTCAATCACGGCTACCCCACGCAATGCAAATCCATCTGCTATGGGCGACGCCAAGATTTCCTCTACAGCGAGAGAGCCTCATTCCCCCCTCCATATCTACACCAGTCACGAATCAGCATTTATAGCCCAGCAGGTCAAATGGAGCAGTTGGATATCCTTAACTTCCAACCACACTGCTCCACTTCCCATCAGTTTTTTGCATTGACAACCGGTTGTGCCGATTAAGCAGCGATTTGAGTAGAGTGGATAGCTGGAGAATGCCCAATCTTAGGTTACCACTAAAAAATGCTTTCTTAGTCGAATTGATTGGTCGGTTTTTAACGACATAAAAGATTTGTTGCAATGTGCAAATTAACTGCATTTGTACACTTGGGAATTCTTTAACAAGTTACAGCCACTGAACACAATACAAATAAAATCTGAAGATTACTTTACAAGTAGCTGCCACCTTTTAAAGAATTAAAAACGAACATGCATTGTTGAAAACTTTACCAGCCTCATGTAGAAATAAATTTCTTCACTCCTATAGCTTTACCATATCTGCTTTTAAATAAATTTTTAATATTCCTCGAATTCAATATAGAACTTTGAAGCTTAGTTTAACATCCTCATCTTGAAGCTATACAACAGATATTTCTGGACAGACCTCATAATTTTGAAGATAAAAATACGAGACCGCACTCAGACTCTTCAAAATTCAATGCAAGGACATTTGAACCACAATGGTAGATTTAACATGCATCAGAACCATATACATGGCAGATCTTAGGTGGAATCTGGTCTTGAGCCTGTAAACATCCAATTTCGAAACAGACCTCATCACCAAGGCACAGCAACCCTATAGAATATAGGCCTTTGAAGGTTACATTAAAAAAATTCAACACCTTTCACTTTTGAATTCAAATAGCTGTGTTTGTTTCTTTTTGCACTTCTAGTCTGGTGCATTTGTACTGTCCAAAAAACTAATAGAGTAAAAGCTGCAGTCTAATAAACATTACTTACTATTTTAAATATAAACATATAGAGGCAAATTCTGCATTTAGAAATATGACTCTTGATTAATTTTGAATCAACCTTTGCAGGCCTGTGGGCGAATAGGTTTAAAAACTTATCGCAACTATCATGGCTTCTATGTATAAACTAGATACGACCTACAAAATTAATATAAACAGCTTCAGCATTCCTGAAGATGCTATAAGAAATCACAACAATAAAATACAAAATTGAACAGTTTATTATTCAAATTTACAAAAAGTAAAAAAAAAAGTCAAATTTACATTTCCAGATGTTCTAAAACATAAAAAGTCGGCCATTTTCTACTTTAGGCATTTAATCTTTCAATACATCCACATTTTTAGCAGCTTACAATGTGCAAATAAATTGAATAACTAATTTCCTTTAGAATATTTTAAACTGCAACTGAAGGCATGATCCCATAATTCACACAGCTTTATAAAACAGATTCTAATTTGAAAATTTCAATTTATAACATTTTTTCAGTAATACATTATTTAACCAGATTC
The DNA here is from genome assembly GCA_013235015.1 of Araneus ventricosus. Classification (NCBI taxonomy): domain Eukaryota; kingdom Metazoa; phylum Arthropoda; class Arachnida; order Araneae; family Araneidae; genus Araneus; species Araneus ventricosus. The sequence goes on from BGPR01000474.1 coordinate 533,793, forward strand.
ACTACTGATATTTTTTTCCACTTATAGCATTCACAAACATGTGCCATACAAAATTTTTGATAAGCAATGCACCTTGCATCCTCTTGGGTGGTCAGTGAGAGTTAAATAATATTTCCAATGTTCAAAATATTCATGAAATGAAACAAGCAAAAACATGCATCTTTTTTGCATATACATGCTGCAAAAAAAAAGCAACTTAAAATATCTTTTTTTTATAAAAATATTGAAAACAGTACCAAGTTAAGTTTAATAAACCCTAATTCAGATTAAAATGTTGAGTATTTTATTCAGCATGAAATTGAGTGTTTATTCGAGTATTTTGAATTAAAACTGAGTACCTATTAAGAGTGTATTCAGTATAAAATTGAGTAGTATAAATTGAGAATTGCATGGAACATTTTATAATTGAATCTTGGTACACAAGAACTTTTAGATGCACCCACCATAATTTTTTTGCACAATCAAAATCTAATTATTAACCGATATCAATAACTGTGTAAATTACAGAAAAAAGCTACAATTTTAATTTTTACCTCAAATTATTAATTCATGAAATACTGAAACAGAATTATAAAAAGACAGAAAAATTCGAATTACAGATTTAAACATCTACTATATTAATAGGCATTTATTTTTAAAAACAAGAGTCAATTGATTTTCATCTAGAACAGAAACTTACACAAATTTACATGACAATATATTCTGTACAAGAGAACACGCTTCAGTGCAACATACATGGACAATAAATAAGGATTCAACTGTGAATCACTGTTTACTTCATTGATTCTGGTTACATACCAAACAAAATCAGAATAAATTTCACTGCCTGGAAAATCTAGCAAGAATTTCAGACATTTTTAAAGCTAAAGTTTTTTATTATTACGGCCAGAATTTAGAAGATATTGCAATATTTCCCCCTCCCCTCAAAAATTAACAATAGTCTTCAAGATTTCAAACTAACTTTGAGCCTTGATTAGCCAATACGAGCAAATTATCAATAAAATTATAACTGCAAAATACTTTAAAATACATCAAATCTGCTTTACAAACTATTACAGAAACGAAAAGATGATGGATTGATCAAAATGTTAAAATTGATACGATTTAACAATATTAATAAAGATATTTAATAGTACAAATTGAGCTTACGAGTTTAAAACTTGTAGTCGATAATTTTAAGCAATCATACTATTTTCAGAACAAATCTCAATATATTTGTATTTTGACAACTAGAATTCTTTTTTCGTATTGTTCATTTAAAAATACTTTTAAAATTATTTATAAGGACAGAAAATGCAGCAAGATGACCTCTATCAATTGATCAAACACTAAAATTACAAGGAAATTTGGAAAAGTGATTATAAAATGAATTCATTGCTTCCATAATCCATAACTACAATCAAGACAACGAAATAAAATCTTTACATAACAATGAAATGTCAAATTATATTTGGAATATTGAAATTGCTTTACACAAAACCAATGAACAAAAGAATTGCAACAAATATTATGACAAGGATTTCATTAACAATCAAACAAAATGTTCAATTCCTTTCATAAACAATTTCATTCATTTTGAAAAAAAAAAAAACCGTTTCAAGCACTTAATGGATTACAACTTATTAAGTTGACAGGTAAATATCTACAATTCAAATTCATTAACAAATAAAAAAGTTTGATATTAGTATACCCAAAGAGTACAAGTTGGAGAACAATTGGTAAAAAATGAACCAATAAAAACAATAGATTGGATATACATTATACATTTCATGAGAGAAGAATAATCTAGAACTACATTATAACTGATAACTTTTTGAATAATTCATGCAGCTTAACAAAGTTAAAATAAACTTACACTCATTTCATATCAATACATTTTACAGATTAATAGAAGCTCCTCACTAACCCATAACAAATTAATTCTTGATATTATAACCAGTGATTTTGAACAGCAACAAACTAGAATGAGAAGTTTTAACAGAGATCACAGGGTGAAAATACTCCGATGAAATGTTTTTTCTTCTACTCTAGTATATTTATATCTTCATCTTCTAGTGCTCGGTTGATAACCATTTTCTTTTCATATACAAAAAACCCACTTCGTCTTTCTTTTCTTGTCTGTTTTTGTCGTTTAAGATTTTTCTTTTTCTCTTCCCCGTGAAACAAAATATTCCTCTGTTTCTGTAACAGATAGTGTAAGTTTAAAATCAAAAAAAGTTCCAAATTCATTTTAAAAAAAAGAGCTAAAGTTAAAAAATCAATAATATAGGAACTTAAGAACTGCCTGCATGCAGATTAAATTTATCTCATTTGTAATAAAAACAAGAAATTTGTTTCATAAAACTATAGGCAAAGAGCAAATAATATCTAGAAACAAAAAACAACAGTTCTATAGTGACTCATTTGTTATTATCTAAAAGTTAACTCTAATAGAGTAACCAATACAAAAAGGTGCAAAACATCTTATAGATTCCATGCTATAAGTAGGACTGGGCGATGTTGAAAATCTTGCATCGCGATATATAACCAGCTTTATATCGCGATTTAACGATATTGGAAAATTACACTTTGATAATTTTTTAAGCTTGGTTTTAGATGTAATTACATATATCATTATAGTATGCTCTAAATAAAAATATTTTAAAAAATTGTTTTTCAAAAGTATTTTATTTTGAAGGAAATAAATATTCTTTAAAAAAAAAATAGCCATGAAGTATTTTTAAGAAACAACAAATATAAACAAGTCAAACATTTAAATTTCATTCCAAGTCTTTCATCCAAAAGTAAATTAAAATTTCAGTTACTTAAAAATTAAGCAAGATTTTAGCGTTTTTTTGCAATATTTTCAAAAAATACTATCTAACAAAATGATTTTTGAATTACTTATAATTCAAAAATGTCTTTTTAGGGCCATTTCCAAAATTCGGTGCCATTTGCTGTCCATCTGTAAGGTATTTTTTCTACAAAGGTTTAAGAAAATTTAAATGATTTTTCTTTTTAACATGGTTTTTATCAGACATTTTCCAGTGGAGAAACAAAGCTAAAAAATATTATTTAATAAAAAAAAGTTTTTTTTTTAAAGAAATGAGTTGAGAGGAAACTGAAATGCATCTGTCTGAATCATAGAACATAAAATGTGTTATGCAGAATTACTTTCCAAAAAACAAAATTTCTATTCTGACATACTTTAATATTGTGAAATATACTTTAAATTACATTATAGAAAGGTTTTTATAAGCTTTTAAGAACAATACAAGATTTTTGCTAATTAAATATAGCTGTCCAGACATTGATGTCATGTCTGTTACCATACATTATTTTCAACTTTTTAAGCAACAAAATTGAAATTTGGGAATGGTAACACCTGTTTACCAGTGGAGCAAGGTTGTAAAAGAAATACAAACACCCATCTTGAATTTTTGGTGTTTGACTGAAGAAGCAGAAGCCTTTTTGTGGTAAGTATTTTTATTGCATGTCATGTCTGTTACCTTAATTAGTTGTACAAAATATATTTATTTGTTAATTCAATTAATTAATTTAGGTTATTAGGTTTTTAGTCTAAATTAATGTCTATTTTCATGTTCTTATGGAATTATTTAGACTCATGAATTTTTGTTCTTTGAAAAGTCATGTCTGTTACTCTAATAAGTAACAGACATGACAAACTTGGTAACAGACATGACATGTTACAAGGTTTGAAATAGGGTTCAATTTTTGAGGATCTTTAACTATTTAGTCCAAATTTTAATTCAAGTTCATTAATTGTTTTAAAACATTTTGGAAAATTTTTTACTAATCACTTTTTTAGTCACATATTCTATTTACTGTAATCTTTACAATGCTATCAAATCATTTGATTTATTTAAACATATAAATACATTACATAAATCTACACAGCTTTGGATTAAGGGTTTTGAAGATTTCTAAATTTTGCTGATTTTATATCATTATTTTGTAAACATATCATAAAGCCTCATCAGAATAGTTATGCCTTTATGCAATATTTACTTTATGAATATTAAATGCTGATAATACCAACAATTTAATAAAATGACAGTAATCCATAAGAAACTAATATATAACTTTTATTAATTATAGCTATTACAATTTATTACTGAAAATTGCTATAAATTATGTGTAAAATCATTATATGATTATTTTTTATTTGTTTCTTTCTAAGATTATGGCATTGACACCAGCTGAAAAACAAACACTACAGAGAGCGACGTCGATGGAATGCTGAAAAGGAGGAGGAAAATAAAATATAAGATCGTGAAAGAGAGAAAAAAAGGGTTCCTATAAGAGATATCTGCTCGTGCCCAGAGAGCCCAAAGGAAATATTGGAGATCTACACAAAGAAAATGTCATCAAAATAAAGCAAGAAAATTGTAGATTCTGCCACACCATGCACAACACACGATGTAAAATTTTAGACCAAGTTCCTCTAAAAAAGCATGAAGAAAACGAGTTCTGCGAAATAGATCTAAAGTCGTTAGAGAAAACATCCAATTAAGAAATGAAATGAAGAAATTAAAAGTTTACGACTGATATGTACAGAAAAAGATGGAGTAGAGATAAATTAAAGGCCTAAGAAAATGTTACTAGTAATAGTCCAAGATCAAAAACCAGGTGTTCTTTAAATGAGTGCTTTAAAGTGCAGTTAACTCCTAGTAAAGCTAAAGTTGTTCAGCAGCTTACTTTGTTTAACACTTTTAGTTCTTGTTTAAAGGAGAAATATGCGAAGTCGACAAAGAAAGAAAAGAGATATATGCATAACTTAATGCTCAATTCTTGTCTGAAAAAGTACAGGCTATTACGAGTAGGCCAGAATAGTTATTTTGGCTGCAGGATTTATCAAAAAACAAAATCAAACAAAGAAAGTATTAAAGTTAAGCGGTAATTAGTTACTAAATTCTTTTTGCAGGATTTTATCAGTAGCGCAACAGCAGGAAAAAACGAAACCATTACACTTAACAAAATAAAAATGCAGAAAAGATATCTTTTGGATAGTTTAAGGAATCTCCACAAAAAATTTGTGATGGAGAATAATTTTGTTAAAATTTCTTATACCACATTCACTAGATTTCAACCATTTTATGTATGTGCTCCTTCTATCGATGGACGAAATACATGCCTGTGCATCAGTCAATTAAGTATTTTATTTCAGAAATAACCAGTATCTAATACAATTATTTCACTGTCAAATATTTGAAAAAAGTTTAAAATCATATTAAATTCTATAGAGAAGATAATTAAGTACATGATATTGAAACTGAAGACATTATAATGAAACTACCAAATCTTAATGGAAGCTCTATTCGGCATCTACAGTATTTAATGTTTGATATTGATTTGACTAAGTATGATGTTAAATAGCATTGTAACTTGCAAAAAAATAATAAATAAAATGTTTATGTATGTCTCCACGTCCACATACTGTATAGTTTAATTTTGTGTAATTATATATATATTTCAGTGTAAAAGATTCTGTAGGAAAAATATACCAAAAGAAAAATATATTTTAGTTCTAAACTTTCAAGCTTTACATAAAAGTTTGGCTGTTCAATTTTCGTCATGTCTGTTACCATTCATAATTTTTCTTTAAAAAGTTTAAATTAAAATATTATTACTACTATTAGAGTTAGATATAAATTCTTTGTCTAGAATGTATGATAATGATAGACATTCAGCACTAAATGTGTTTTACATTGTTTAATAGTAAAAAAGTACTTATAAAAATTCAATCTTAGTAACAGACATAAACAAAAATATACAAAAAAAATGAACAATTATTTTTAAATGCAAAAAACTTTACTATACAGACAAAAGAACTCTATCCTTATATAATATATCACTTTGCATTATTTTGTGCTGAACTTAAGTGCACAAATTTCAAAGAAAATGTCCGGTAACAGACATGACAATTTTTATCATGTCTGATTTTAAAAACTCAAAAAATAAATAAAAGAAAGAAATGCACAAATAATATACAGAAACAAAGTATGTTTTATAATATGAAAAAAATTACCTATTTATTGAAATTTTAATTTTGCTTCTTCAATTTCCAAATGGCACCGAATTTTGAAAATGACCCTTTAACGACACCAGTTTAGTTACAAATTACTGAAACATTACCAGTACAAATTACTCAACTCTAAATCATCCAAAGAAGTTTGTTTTAAAGGTTCCTGGCTCTTTCAACAGATGCCCTACCATTGGGCAGCATTTCTCCTTCATACTTTGTCGCTAAAACCGTATACAAAATATTTAACTTGCGGAATTTAAAATAAAATAACTTTAAACATAATTTCGCTATTTTAAACGTAGTAAATTAAAACAGTGTTAAAAGGGATTTATTTTAAAGACATGGAAAAATTAAATTGAATACATAATTATTAAATATTATAGATTTAAAATAATTAAATATAAAAAAATTAAAAATTAAATTAAAAAATAATATATATATATGAATTCATATTATGATTGTAGATGTGTGGGTCGTCACTGACTCCTGGCAACCACTACTTTCAGACCCAGCCCGCTACTGTGTGCAAATGACGAGCACGTCAGCAATCAAGCTAAATCGATGTCCACCTTTTGTCAGTCGCGGGTCTATTGATATGAAGCATGCGCTAATGTTTCGTCTATGATGAACGAAAGGAGAACATGTGCTCGCGCCTGCGGGCGGGAATTGGCATAAGCTTAAATTGACTTAGCGATATAGGTGTTAAATCGATATTTTTCAATAAATCAATACATCGCCCAGTCCTATCTATAAGTAGTATAAATGTAGCCAATTTATTCATTTAAACTGTAACCAAACATGACCAACACTGTTAAATTGTTTTCATTGTCAACATCATTTTGTTTAATGATAATGAAAAACTTGACATCTTTTTGGATAAAATTGTTACTCTTTAGAAACTAAATACAGGGCGACTTTTAATTAACCTACAACTTTTAACTGAAATAACTTCTCAGAGTCAACTTAAATGGCACCACAAATGCATGCAGTGGCAGAGGGCATAAAAGGAATTTGTTTCATATCAGTTCTACGCCATTTTGAAAATGTCTCCCAAAGTGTCATATTCAACCGAAGATTGTATATTTGTTAAAAATTGCTATTTATGTGGTGAGAATGCCACACATTTGTACGGAAGTGGTCTGCAACATTCAAAAACCAACCTAACCAGCATGTCTGAAGCCAGAGTTATTGCCTATCAATACCCAAACAGCTATCCTGGTGCATTGCATTGGCCACCTTATTCACGAGATCCGAATCCATGCGATTTCTTTCTTTGGGGTCATATGAAAGATTTGGTGTACAAGAAGCCGACAGACCTTATTAGCCTCAAAAAGTCCATAACCGACTCATTTGCAAACATTAAAAGAAAAATTCTTGAACTTTTAACTGACAACTTTGTGACTAGGATGCGCTATTGTATCACCTCTGGCAGTTTTCTCACTTGGAAAACATTCTGCATTAAAATCCTTTTCAACGTTCTTTTCAATAAAAAAATGTTTGTAGTGCTATCTTGCAATGACAAGGGTTATTTCAGTTAAAAGTTGTAGGTTAATTAAAAGTCACCCTGTACAGTTGAAATAACTCTTAAAGTAAGTAAGCTTAAGGTAAATAAAGCATTAAATTACCTTTTGTGATTTCCTTTTTGTTCTAGCATAAGTTGCATTACTGTTTTTTCTAGAAAGCAACTTGGATGAAGAACTATTTTTATTTTTAGAACTTAAAGAGGAAAAGTTGTTTAATGACTGTGAGGAATTCTTTAAATGAAGTCTTTGTTTTATGACAAAATTAGTAATTTTCTTTAGTTTTAAGTCATCTAAGTTCGTGCTATCTGCAAAGAGAAGAAAAAAGGAATTTTAACATACAAGTCATTTCCACAGTAAATCATGCATGCAAAAATAAATACTACACAGAAAAATACTAAACAGTAAAAAAGTTTAAAACTACAAATGAGAAACCCTTTGTATATTGGTGTATCGTAACTTAATAAGAAATCCGACAACACCATGAGTAATTTTTTTTTTTTGCGCATACTTTCTATATATCTGGCTTGGTAGGAGTCAATTTAACATGCTTATATTCATACTTTCACTAATAAACAAATTACACTGCCTTCAAGAACACAGTTTGGAGAAACGTTTTATATTTTACAAAGAATTCTGCATGCCTTGCAATTCACAAACTAAAAAATTAACATAAAGGACAGAACAGATTTCCCCACATTAAAAATTCAATACTTTTGAAACATAAAATTTAGATCAGCTTGATAATATAAGAATTACCTAAAGCAAATTCTTTGCAATCAGGTGCTATTATTGCTGTTGGATCAATTATTTTTATGATTTCCATCTGTTCACGCAATCCCATGTGATATGTAACTTCAGATAAAGCATGTAATGTGTTTAGCTGTTCTTCAGGAGACATATGGGACCTGAAATCGTAAATAAAAGTTAAGCAGATGAAGCAACTGCCTTGCATTTTATATAAATTACTGAAAGAAGATTCTTGCGTCTCACTATTTTATATGAAAACAAAAAAAGTTCAAATATAACAAATATTATCACAGCATTTTTTAAAATTAACGGGCATGATTAATAATGTCAAGAACATATTAAAAAACATTCTAGATCCTAAAATTGCAAAAATGTTAGTTTATATTTTTAGCAAAATTTATGTTTACAAACCAATATCATGTCACCTATGTAGTAACTAAAAACCTCCAGAAAACATCAATGATTATATAAATTCAGAATGTTTTCGCTTTTCCCTCCTTCCTAGAGTCTTGATCTTTACCTAACATTTAGAAAATAGATTTCCACAAACAATCTGATCTTGGGACAGATTATCTATATGCATTGCAATCCAAGTATATTCAAATATTTAGAACAATTCACCAAAACAGCAATATAATTATAACAGTAGAAGTGCTTAAAGATTTTATATTTTTTGAATAGTGGAACTATAAAAGAAACATCTGCTAAAGATAAACTCTAGAAATTCATAAAATCAAATTGAAAGCTACCATTCTTGACAAAACCACAATTACAAATAAGCAATCTTGAACAGAAATGCAAATGACTTAAAGTTCTATTTAATTTCATTAACTCTTCATATCTTTCATAAATTTTTAACTTAATAATAGGGTCAGGTAGGGAAATTGGGATTAGTTTAGTTTGGTTTAGTTATATTAATGTCCCGTTTTGAAGCAACACGAGGGCTATTTTGGGACGGACCTCGTAATTTTGAACCTCGGTCAGATGACAAGGACGACACCTGAGCTGGCACCCCCTCTCCAAACTTTCACACCACACCAACAGGAGGACGTTTGACCACTACATATGATTTAACGCGCAACAGGCCCCATACACGGCGGATCTTCAGTGGAATCGGGTTTTGAACCTGGAACCCTCCGGCCCCAAAGCCGAGACCTTACCACTAGGCCACCGCGGCCTCTAGGGAAATTGGGAATAAGTAGTAATTGGGAACAGTGACTACAGAGTGCACTGGTGAGGCACTAGTGAACTGAAAAGCATGTGCATGTTAAAACACTCTAGAGGACGACAAAACTTTTCACAACACACTTCTTTTTTCAATGCTATTTGGTAACATTTGTTACCTTTAATTGCAACCGTGTTCAGAAAAGTGAAATTAAAATTTTTTGTTTTCCACACTGGTTTATATGCAAGCTAAGTTGCTAATTTATATATTTCTTAGATCTGTAGGATATAACGATTACGAGGAAAGTTGAATTTTCGGTTTTGCATTTCATCCTGAGGAACATGTTAATGTTCTTAATTATCCCTGACAATTTTTACTGCGAGGTAATTGACAACAGGATTCTAATGTAACAAAACCTAATTTTTTTTTTACGTATTTGGAATAATTTATTATTTGACGAGACAATTTTAAATCTAGAAACAGGGTTGCATTCTGTCCTGTCAGTAATGTTAACTGTTTTATACCAAATTAATAACTGACATTTAAAATAATTTACCATGCGATCAACATACATATTACTTTTTTACATATAAAAGTTCTTTGTTAATAATGATATGAAGCCATTTGACTTCACGTATGGAAGAAAACAAGAAACTAATGACGAGAAAAAGAAAACCTGAAACTGATGGAGGAATTTGGCTCTTTTCAACAACAAATGGCAGCTGCAGAGATGAAAGTAATTTATCTTGAATCATCCAATAAATCTGTTTGTTTTGATCGATAAAATTGGAGGTGCAAGAATGAAGGCACATTATTCATACGTCTGCAGGATTCAAGACGTTGAAGGTAGCGAATATGATACGACAGGTTTGAGAACCACCAATTTGGCTAAATCAAAATTTGTTTCGGCAGTGAATGACTACTTTGTCATTTCTGAAAGTCATTTAAAATCTATACTCTCGGACAGCTTGTATACAATTATTCAAAATGCCTGGGCTCAAGCAATCCAAGTAGTTGGAATGAAAATATAGCTGGAATTCACTGCGTTAATGATTTTACGATTTGTTGGAATAATGGGGTCATTCAAGTCAAAACTGAAAATAGCACAAAATGACTAGAATAAACAATGAAAACAAGAGAAATTAAGTTAACCTAAAACCAGATAAATTTTGTTAGATCACTGTATTTTTCTGCACATTTGTTATATTTCAATAAATTTTTTGTTTATTTGAGTGAAACGAGTTGTGTATTTGTTAAAAGGTGCCCCATGCCATATTGAATAGTGCCCTATGGGGTGGGGCATGTTTCAATAAATTTAGGTTTCAGTTGCAATGCATATTTTCACCTTTTAGTTACGACCAGGAACTCTGACACAAACCGAGTACATGCCTAAGATTTTATTGTAACCAATGATGCTAAATACTGAAATAAAAGATACTTTCTACAAAAATGAGGTTATACTAAAAACTGTTGAAAGGTACCCCTTCTTCCCTACATGAAAAATACAGATTAATCTTATTTGCCTTGCTTAATAAGTTATATAAAATATTACCAGCATTTAAATCCAAGTGCAGAAAATAATTCTAAGTTTCTAAAAAAAATAGAATTTGCAATACTAAGGAGTAACAAATATAAAGTGAAAGAGTGAATTTACCATAATTTTGATGTCAACAAATAGTCAACAGCATTCCTCTGGACTGTACCAGGATTATAACTAGAAACTGATGAATCTTTCTGGGGGCTATCTACAGATGATACCCGGTCTAATTCAGAAATACCTAAAGACACACAAAAAAATTTAATTGACAAAATACTAATTATCATGTTTCAACTATTCAAAAATTATAAACAACAAATGCAGTGCAGTTTTAAGTTACTTTAACCTCTGGTGTGGGTATATATTATTATGAACCTGTAATGTTACTTCCCAGCAATCTTAGTCCTATGGGGGGAAAGAGACATTTACAGAGGTTTTTATTGTATGCTAGAAGAATGGAAGCCAATGACCCGACTTTGGTAACAAAATGGAGGTCCTCGAAAATACTAAAATTTTTGTCCCATCTCTATTAGGAAGAGATAAAGAGAAGGTACTAGGTGATTTTAAGTGACGTCATATCCTGTCAGAAAAGGTATACAAAACCTGGAGGTGCTCAGATGAGTGAACATCTTTGGAGTGTGCTTGAACATCTTTGAATCAGTTTTGTCTGCAGTGCAAGCTGTTAAAAGCCAATAGACACCAAACAGTACTGAAAGGGCTGTTACTGTTATTAGTGGTTGGTAGGTTGTGAGGTTTATCTGCCTATGGTACTTTAAAGTACTGCTTTAATCACATTCATACCTTCGCAATATGGCCGTTTTTCCTGACAGTATTCACAAGAACATGGAGAATGGAATGCCAATAACAAGCAGTAAATGGCAGCTGAAGGCAGAAATTAAAAACTTTCAATTATTAATTAAATTCAATCATTTTAATTAATTAAAAGTGTTTTCCTCATTCCCAGGGTTATTCTACATAAAAAAATTATCTAATAATTAAAAAACAAAATTAAAAAGTTGCTAGCAAGTCAATTCGGTAAATAAAGGGTTAATGGCACAAGAGCCATTCTTGGCTAAACTGCATCAATTGTTAAATTCAAACACAGTGGTACTATAAATTAAAATATTAGATAAAAAATGTAAAAACAAAACCGTTTCAAATTAGCCAGGTGTACAAAAAGAAAAAAAAAACAAGTTAAAAGGACTAAATGCTCATAAAAAACCCAAAAGTCTTTAAAAAATTAAAAATATTTGGGTGGTGTTTTCTCACCCACCAAGTCTTGCAAAGTTAGAGATGATGAATTAAAATAGCGATCACGATTACTGTTATCAGCGATTTGTGGTCTGTTTGTGTTACTAATTTGAGCAAGTGCTGTTTTTCTTGTTCCCTGCACTTCGTGTCGCTAGTCATAACTACACCCACTGCTTTGGAATGCAATAAAAATTTACTTTGAACAAGGGTTCACCTAGGATATGCCCTCATCTTGGAAGAGTGATGTTAGTATAAGGGGGGGGGGGGGGTGTTACACGCGAACAGTAAAACCGACAGTAAGAGATGACGCATGCGCAGAATCATAAAAGTTTTAACCGGGCCACGGCAAGTCTGTCCGAACTTGACAGCGACATCCTACTGTCGGTTTTACTGTTCGCGTGTAAACCCCGCTTAAGTGATAATAAAGATGGATCATGTAGGATCAGGTGACTTAGATTTTCATCAGCACTTAAGGGGTTAAGGCTGCACATAGGAAAAGTCAGGAACTAACATGCCTTCCCAAGTTTCATACTCATCTCTTTTTTTTTTTTTTTTTTTAGTTAATGAAAGTTTAACTGCCAAATAACTAATACTTCACAGATTTTACTATAACAACTGGGGGAAAGGCACTATTAAAAAAAAACACCTTAGCTATAAACTTTCAAAGTTCATCTTGATGCCTTCAATCATAAACTAACAACAAATATTGCGAAACACTGAAAGTGAGCTATTTCTATTAATATGTTGAATAATATAAAGAAGCAAGAACATGCTTATGCACTAATCCAAATTAGCTACATATTACACAAGAGAAAAGGAATTTCCTAAGCTAACATGTCCGACTTATAGATAATTATGACAATCTTGTGGTTGCATTATACACCATATGTAACACACATTTTGAACTAGTCAATCTTAATAGAAATAAGGTTTAAAAATATGAAACATGCCAGAATACTATGTATTTAAAATATAATGCTAGAAATAAATTTAAAGGAAATCAATAATGATAAAATTTAACTTACCTGTGATACTATTATCTAAAATTTCAGAGACAAATGAGTCCGACAGAGGAAAGAAATTATCAAATTCATCCAGCATTACAAATCCATCATAATCAGATGAACATGAGCTAGTGTCATTTGGAGTTGAGTATCCAGACAACAATCCATCCCTGAAAGAAGTTTTAATATTAAAACACATATTAAGGGAGAACAAACAGCCAGTTCAAATTTGTTCATCCCACGAAAACACAGATGCATCACTTTTAGACCTGTACGCTTTCAATATAATAAACCAATTAAAAGAAAGACAAAAGATGTGATCCCTTAACATTTTTCTAGCTTAAGATCTGAATAAGGTATCAAGTCTGGACTTTCTTATATTAAGTTTGTGCTTATTATCTTGATATTTTTGCAATCAATAATTTATTGATGTATTGCATTTAAACTTCATATTGCAGATAAATACAAATATCCTCATAAAGCAAGGAATCTGTATTCTCTCAAGTCTGGAAGAGAAGATTTGTTGTCCCTTTCGAATTCCAATGAAGTAGTCTTGTCTTATTTCCTTGTACTATTAAGGAGATATTACAATTTTGTACCTGTTTAACTCAATAAATAGCTAGATATTAATGTTAGGCTCAATTTTCAAACTGCATTTATCTATGATAAATGATTTAACCTGCCATTTTTAATACGTTACTGAAGAATGATTTGATAGTTTTCAAACATTCAGATTCCTGACATGCCAAAGCTTCTCTGTGTTACTTCTAGTTTATTTACATGGCTCTTGACAGTAGCTCCCCTTTATTTCTAACAAAATCTTTGGCTTGCCCCTTTTACTCGACATGTTAAAAAAAATTTAAGATTACTTTTGAACACTTCGTACAAATAGATCATATTTAGGGAAGAGAGGGAGGGGGTCACCTTTCAACAATTTTTAGTATAATCTCATTTTTGTAAGAAAGTATATATATTTTTTTATTTCAGTTTTTAACATAGTTAGTTACAACAGAATCTTAAGCAGCTACTCAGTTTGTATCAGAGTTCCTAATCATAACTAAAAGGTGAAATTATACATTTCAACTGAAGCCTAAATTTGTTGATATGTGCCCCACCCAGGGACACTTTTCAATACGGCATGAGGCACCTTTCAACAAATACATAACTCATTTATAAATTTTATTGAAATATAACAAATGTACAGAAAAATACAGGTGATCCATCAAAATTTATCGTTTTAGGTTAACTTAATTTTTCTTGTTTTCATTATTTGTCCCAGACATTTTGTGCTACTTTCAGTTTTGACTTAAATGGCCCCATTATTCAGGCAATTCATAAAATCCGTAACTCAGTGAATTCCAGCTATATTATTTTCATTCCAATTACTTGGAATGCTTGAGCCCAGGCATTTTGAATAATTATACGCAAGCTATCATACTTGTTTGTAAGTCAGATCATAGTTCATATTTGAACTTTTAATAATACAATCACAAAGCTTGCTTTCTTGACCTGTGGCGAAAACTTGTCAACATGTATACTTGGAGCTAAAGTAGTTGGATGAAGTATCCAATGTTATGTTATCATCAAGACCAACTGTTTTACTTTATTTTAAATCTATAAATTAACATAGAATAGGGCATTCCATATGCAGCCTGCAGCTGTTCCAAGAGACATGCCATTTTGAACTGCTTGCATAGCCCTTGAAATCGATTTCTTCTGGCTTATTATACTTCTTTATGTAAATTCAAACCATCTTGCCCAAGTCTCAAAATTACTTAATTAAATTAACACTTCCTTAATATGAGGGATATGTTTTAATAGTGTTGATATGTGCCCCCGATGTTTGTTGAAAGGCACCCCAAGTGTAGTCATTAAGTTATAACTCTTTAAAAAGGGGATTTCTAGTTACTAATAGTATTGTTAGATGCAGAAAATCTTAATTTGGCAAATAAATCCAACTTATCTCAAGAATATGGAGTAAGAAAAATTCAGTGATGAAAAATTTCAGTTTTTACTTAGGTCACAAAACAGATCTCATTCCATAACAAAGCACATGGTTAGAGAAATGGAATGAAGCTTATTGCCAGAAGATGTTCTCTTCTGAAACTTAGCCACCTATCAGCTGATCAAATAGCATTTCCAGTGGAGAAAAATGATAACTGTTGAAAGGTGCCTCCTACATGCGTTATTCATTTTATCAACATACAATATAAATAGAAATAATTTCTCCACTATATTGTTAATATTATTCATACATGCAAGAGGTAATTTAACTGGTTTATTCTCTTGCTGCTTATTCAATATTTAGTTGAAAAGGTTTATCACCATTGGTCCCTTTTCTTTGTTATTTAAAATACAACAAATATTAGGCTAAAATATTTCTATGTGTTTCGGAGCATAAATTTAACATGTATAAGCAAAGTAAGAATTCTGTTTAATAAGAGTTTTATATATTTAGAAACCGTATTGCCCAAGGGAAGTGAAATTCTAATGCTTCTGTAACACAATGTCTACACCAACTAGTATGCAACGGGAAATCCAATACGGCATCTGTATCACCCATAAGGACAAATTTAAGCAATATGGGTAACAACTTTTAATTTCCATTCTGATTATAAAGTGTTTCAATCTCGTGTTAAAGAATTTCTCAAAATTTTAAAGAAAATAATTTAAATAGTTTCATTAACAAAATTAAAGGAGAACTATGAACAAAACACTAATATTTATTTTAAACAGAAATAAGCGCCTAATAATTTTAATATTTAAATTTTAAAAATATGTTTTCAGACACGACACAGGCTCGGAACAAAAAAAGCTGAACTTCATGAATAATGAATTGTGCCAAACATAAATACTGAGAAGTAAAATAAGTATAATTAATCGCACATTAAAATAAACAAATTTATACAAAAAGTGCTTAAGATAAAAATATTGTAGGAAATTTAAGAATGATAAAATTTGATAACGAAAAAGCTGAAATCCGAGTTTCCGCGGAAATGTGTCATGCCTGTGTTTTACATGTTTATGTTAAATATGTTTTGTTATATGTTAAATACATAAATTAAAAATATGTTAAATGTTAATTGTTTTGTTATATGTGACATGTACATGTTAAATATGCTTTTACCCCACTAGTGGGGTAAAACCGGGTAGTTTGACTTATATAAAAATCATTGATAAAAAAAAGTAATAAAACTGTGACTTTTCTGAAAAGATATACAGTAAATTCTCAATTATCCGGCATTCAAGTATACGGAAAGCTCAATTAAATGGAAAAATTAGAAAATGAGTTTTTCTAAAAATTTTACATACAAGCACCAAAATTTAGGATGTGCGCGCCTGCGCAGTTCCATTCACGGACAATTTATTTCTGGAATGCAACATCCGCGCAGCACGGAGGAGCGTAGAAGGAAAAAAATGCAATATACAGTACTGTGATGCATACAGACTTGTTTAATGGGGGGGGGGGGGATTCAAAGCAAAGAGAACAAAAAAAAAAAAAAAAAAGATCCTAACTGAAATGCAGACTTAAAAACGAAATCGACAACAAAAAAAAAGGTAAATGGACAGAATCTAAAAAAAAACTCATGGGAGTTACTCCAGATTGGTAGGTCTCTTTATTTTCCATCATTTATTTACTCCCTGAATAGCGGCAGATGTCGATTCTGATTACGTAAAATCACGTGCAGGAGAATTGGATAACCCTTGCGATTTTCAATATGGGATTTGTTTATGATCACTTAAAAGTTTTATTATTCTTCATATTTTTCAGTTCCGTCGGCTATTTTTATATGTTTATATTTTTACAATCTATATATTTACGGTAAAAATTCTGCTACGGATCATACTTTTTTAAATCATCAATTTTAAATTTAAATCTTCATAATATGCTTTGTAGATACAATGTTATGGAAGATACAGAAGTATTCTAAAAATTATAGCTAATGCACATTTCAAATGACAAAAACAAATTATTTGGCGAAAAAATCTATAAAAAAAAAAGCCCCATTTTTCCAGTCACACTCAACTATCCAGACTTTTCAGGTATCCGGAAATCGGCGTTTCCCGAGCATGCCAATTAGTTAAGCTTTTACTGTATTATAATTTGATAAAGTGAATATTTTAATAAAATTTGACAAGCTCTCTGTCGAATATTTTAGCTCCAGCAACCCTTCGAACCTTAGCTACCCGATTTTACCCCACTTTCCCCTATTCATACATAAAAACTCAAATGAGTAATTTTGTCGACAATTTTATAACAAACTGAAAAGCATGTATATTAATTTTTGGTGGCCTTCCACTGAAAACAATATATTTTTCAAGTTCAGGAAGGATTCCTATCATCCTACTGATTTCTTTATATTTATATATATATATATCCAAGATATAGCCATAAAAAAAGTGCAGAAACCAATTCCTAAAATTTTTTGTCTTTACATTACATAAGCCATATTAGCAAAAGAATCAAAATCTTTATTTTAATTTCAAACAAACCAAATTAATTTTATGCACTCTCTATTATAATATTTATATTAATAATTAACGCTTATTATTACAGTAATATTACAGCATAAAGATTCCATAGTGAAGTTAATGAAGTTAAGTATTTACAATAGCATCTATACTGGATATTTTTAAAAGAATTTATGAAACTTTTCAAAACCTCTAAAATTCAACTTAACTTACTACTTAACATTCTTAAATGATCTCTGAATTTCAGATCTGAAAACAATTACAGATGCATTAATTTTCTACAACCTTCTAAAAGGAAATCCCGAATTATAAATATTTGACTTTTATTTGCATTTTACATCTGTTTTTACCTTTAGAATTAACCGATTTCAATTTTATTAACAAATGTGTTTAGAAACAATGCTTTTAACCTGCTCCAAGAAAAAAAAAAGATTTTTACAAGGCTCTTTTGTCTACAATTTTGAAAATATTTGACTGCTAATGGATAAATATATACATCTATAGAGTAATTAACAAATTTACATTCACTAAGATTTACATGACAATTTTAACATCTTAAACTTTATCACATGAATGATGTATTTAACCCTCTGAGCGGTTAGCTATTTGGATGTACTAGCTTTAAAGTCTTAAAAATTTGTTTTCAATGTGAATAATTGAATCTTTATTACATTTAATAAAGTCTCTGAAATCTTAATATTTTATCCATGTTAGTTTAAGAAATTATACATACGAACATGAATTATCCGCTTTTCAACTCAATGTGGAAACAGAAAAATACATGTAAAACGCTTAGAGGTTTAATAATCTATACTGCAAGTTTACATTAAACATACAAATAATACAGTAAGCAAACTTAAAAAATGAATAGTTGTAAATTTTTTCATTTTTTTCCATACATAACAAACATCTGATAAAGTATTAATTATAAAATAGCATATGTTTTTCTTCATAAATACTGTTCTAAAATTTATATTATTTGAAGTTAAAAATAAAATATAATGCAGTTAGGAATGAAAAAAACTTTAGCTAGCATCTTAAAACAGCTAAAAATTTCAAGTATGAAACTAAAGTACTTTTTGGTAAAAGTTCTAAAATATGTAACATTAATGACAGAATTTTCCATATGTCTAGATACAGAGCATCTGTGATTCTTGGCTTATTTTTACCTTCAGTAAGAAATTATGAAAATCTCTTACAGATGAATTACACATTTGTTACTTGGTTAACACATACACCTCAAACAGATAATATATATAATAAAACTTATATAAATAAAAGTACTAATAATGATTAATTATATTAAAAAGGGGAAGAGTAAAAATTATTATTTATATATAGTTATTAACTCCTTTGGGACAAGCTTCGCTTACGTGTGCTTGCGCTAGATTCTCCTCAGGGCCGAGCGCCGATTCCGTGCGTTACGGCAAAATTGCTGCTGTGGGCCAAGCGCCGCAAATATGCATTGGGCTTTTGGAACAAAATGTTTTCTATCAGATGGCATTACTATTCCATGTTTCTTTCAGATTGATCCCGTACATTAGTATTTCTCTCTCCGAGATCATATTGTAGTTGACCATGTGTCTGCGAATCATTCAATTAGAATTATTTGATTTTTGACAGAATAAACAGAAACACGTGCTGGCGAGTGTAAATAGAAGCATGTGCTAAAGAGCTTTTTAACTGATTTTGGAGCGGTTGTTTACAGTTTCTCCTCTCGCTTGGGTTGGATTTTATGGGAGATATTCTGTCAAGGGTTTTTATGCCTCTCGGTTTTATTTGTGCAGTTATGGCTAAAAGAAAGTGCTATCTTTCCAAGGAGGAAATGTGTAAATTTTTAAATGACAAATCTATGGATTTTTCCGACGATAGTGATAAAGCAATAAATTATTAGAGTTCTTCAGATAGTTATGAATCAAATTCCGAATTAGAAGAGGATAGTACTAATATATCGATTCCAATTCCGTCATGTTAGTGGAGTCCTAAAAAAGAAGATTTTTCAGAAGGCTTTGAAGAGTTAATTATTACAATTTTCTTGAAATATTTTATAATATTGAAAACTCTCGATTATCCGGCAAGCTCAACTAACCGGAAAAATTAGAAATTGAGTTTTTCTAAAAAATTTACATCTGCGTACCAAAATTTAGCAAGCGCGTGCGCCGTTCTATTCACATGGACAATTTATTTCTGGAATGCAATGTTTGTTCCCGCATGGAGGGGCGTAGAAGGAAAAAAAACAAACAATATACAGTACTGTAATTTACACAGACTTGTTTTATGGGGTGGGTGGCTTCAAAAGCAAAAGTGAGAACCTAAAAAAAAAAATAATAAAAGGTCTTCAGCTTTCACCGAAAAATAAGACTTAAAAATGAAATTAAAAAAAAAGAGGGAAAGGGACAGTATTGGTAAAAAAAAAAGTTCATGGGGGTTACTCCCAGAGATTGGTATGTCTCTTTCTTTTCCTTTATTTATTTACTCTCCAAGTACTGGCAGATGTTGATTCCGATTACGTAATATCAAGTACAGGAGAATTGGAGGTGTGCGTATTGCGCAATAGCCTTTGCGATCTTCTAAAAGATAATTAGTTTTGATATTCGATCTGGGATTTGTTTATGATCACTATTTTTGGATTTTATTATGCTTGCTGAGTAGAATATTTTTCAGTTTCGTCGGCTATTTTTATATGTTTATATTTTTACGGTAAAAAATCTGGCTACAGATCATATATATTTTTTTTTAAATCATCAATGTTAAATTAAAATCTTCATATGTTTTGTAAATACAATGTTATTGAAGATACAAAGTATTCGTACAAATTATATTTAATGCACATTTCAAAATGACAAAACCAAATTATTTGGCCGAAAAAAATCTTAAAAATAAAGGCTACAATGTACTCTCCCCTCCCATTTTTCCTGTCACACTCAATTATCCGGACTTTTTAGGTATTCGGAAATCGAAGTTTCCCGAGCATGCCGGTTAGTTAAGCTTTTACTGTAAATATTTATTTTTTCCTATATTTCCATATTTTGCATCAATAATCTAGTGTTTATCTAAGTACTTGCAATTATAGGGAAATGCACTATATTTTTATTTATTATTAAAAGTCAAATATTTTAAACTTTGATTTAGAATGATATCTTTCACCACATATTTAAAAATTATTTCATTTCTATGTAAAGGGCACTTTTTATGTAACACGTACTTTTTACGAAATTTAATGCATGTTAGGTTTAGCAGAAGAAAATGCTTCGGCCGGTGGGCACAGACTGCCTGCCAGCTCCCGTCCTGTGGGAATGCTTCCTTTAACGGACACCCGTCCCGAAGGGGTTTAAATATGTATAGCTAATGTAACAAAAAGCCAATTAAACTACTTATATTCTACAAAATATACCTAAACAACATGTCTACATTTCAAAATTTATACAAACAACTACTGACAGAGGCACTTTAAGCCTCATTCTACATTTACATTCATCTAAGCGAGTAAGTCATTTTTTATGGCACAAGGGCCAGGATTGGCCAAGCTGTGTCAAACAATGAAAGAAAATCCATGCTTCTATAAAATAAGTTACAAGTAATAAAAAGTGAAAATGCAGATCCCTGAAGTATTTAAGTGACATTAATAAGATTGTCTAAGTGAAGATTTTAAATAATTTTTAAAATGTAAAAAAAAAATCACAGCACAGTATATACAGGGCATACACAAATGAAGTGACTCATTTCAAAAATTAAAATCTAAAAATGTTGCAACTATGTTTTTTTTTAACCCGTCAACACACATGGTCTTTTTGACCCCACCCTTTCTTTTTTGTCTAAAAATTCTAGGAATTTCTAAACACTTGCTCCTGTTACTTCCTATACCTTCATAGGGAAGCTAAAAGAAGAGGATAAGAAGGCCCAAACCAGTGAAACAGGGTTTCTCGCTTTTTACTGGGGACGTTGGGGTCAAATTGACTCATGCGTGTGCCAACGTTTCAGGTTAATTTAACCTTAGGCTATGAAAGCGTACAACAAAACTGGACGATGTATCGATTTATTGAAAAATATCGATTTAACACTTACATCACTAAATCTATTTAAGCTTACGCCGATTCCCGATAATTTCGATTTTACGTCTATATTGCTAAATCGATTTAAGCTTACGCCGATTCCCAATTTGCGCCGATTCAATCCCGCGGGTGCGAGCACATGTTCTCCTTTCGTTGATCGTGGGCGAAACAATAGTGCATGTGTCATATCGATAGACCCTCGACCGCGACTGACAAAAAGTAGGCATTGATTTAGTTTGATTGTTGACGTGCTCGCCATTTGCAGGCAGTGGCGGACTGGGTCTGAAAATAGTGGTTGCCAGGAGTCAGTGAGGGCCCACACATATCTACAATCATAATATGAATTTATATATGTAATAATCTCAATTTTATTTCAAATTCTAATATTATATATTTTAAAATCTTAATGTAAAATCACTTTTCTAAAACTCCAGTTTCATTTTTTTCCCGCGCTGGAGGTATATTAAATATCTCGTTTTGGCATATTTATTACTAAAAGAATATTTTAATCGCTTTCACGCGCCCACCGAAAATAATGACGCATCTCCTTGGCACTAGACCTTTTCCCCTAAAACTCTTACGTAATTAAAAATACCCAATATTCCCTTCACTTTGATCACATGTCAATATGCTATTCCCTTATCCGAGAGAATACAGGGATTTTGCTGTTCACTTTTACTTGTAACCGAAATGGAGATGCACGTCTACCCACCACTCTCCTATATTTTACTGAAATAGTTTGATAATAAAATAAGCAGTTATATGCTCGGTCTGTTTATTTCAATGTCTACAACCACGAAAATCATTTTATATTATTTTTTATTTAATTTTTCCACATCTTTAAAATAAATCCCTTTTAACACCCCTTAATTTTCTACATTTAAAATAGCGAAATTATCATTAAAGTTATTTGATTTTAAATTCCACGAGTTAAATATTTCGTATACCGCTTTAGCGACAAAGTATGAAGGAGAAATGCTACCCATTGGTAGGGCATCTGTTGAAAGAGCCAGGAACCTTTAAAACAAACTTCTTTGGATGATTTAGTAATTTGTACTGGTAATATTTCTGTAATTTGTAACTAAACTGGTATCATTATAAAAAGACATTTTTGAATTATAAGTAATTCAAAAATAATTTTGTTAGATAGTATTTTTTGAAAATATTGCGAAAAAATGCCAAAATCTTGCTTAATTTTTCAGTTACTGAAATTTTAATTTACTTTCGAATGAAAGACTTAGAATGAAATTTAAATGTTTGATTCATTTATATTTGTTGTTTCTTAAAAACAACACTTCATGGCTATTTTTTTTAAGAATATTAATTTCCATCAAAATAAAATACTTTTGAAAAACAAATTTTCTAAAATGCATTTATTTTAAGCATACTATAAGGATATGTAATTACATCTAAAAACAAGCTTAAAAAATTATCAAAGAGTAATTTTCTAATATCAATATATCATTACATCGCGATATAAAGCTGGTTATATAAACGTGATGCAAAATTTTCAACATTGCCCAGTCCTAGCATACGCAGAGGAGAAGAAAAGAATACAGAAAAGGAGGAAGAAACGATAAAGTTTAACTTTCCTTTTTCTTACTAAAAATCGCATTTGTCTTAAATGCAAGTTACTTTTATGAAAAAATGTTCTTATACTTTGACCATATTTTATTCTTTTACAAATAGCCAATAAAATAAAAAGCAAGTGTCTTAAGAATTTGGGGTTAAAATGACCCAGAGTGTGTGCTAAAGTTCCAAAAATGGGCATGTGTGATGAAGGGTTAAATAAGAACACATCTCAAAAAGTTTTTTCCAGATAGGTAACATGGTGTTATACCGTTCTAAATTTGTTATAGCGAGAAAATTCCGTACACAATGGCTACCGATCAGCAGAAGTCGGTGCGTGTTTTCTGGTTTTAGTTTTTCTTGAATATCACGAAAACCCTTCAGTTTTCACACTACATGTAGATTAACCTTCTAGCGGGAGCACTAAAATTTTTTACACAAGCAGGCACATGCCGTACTTTTTACGACACAATGAGTTTAATTTTTACTCTTGAAGTTGTAAGTTACTGAATTATAGTAATAAGAGACATCAGAAAAACAAATCCTTTCATCAAAAGTAAAAATTATTTTTTATATTATTTGTAAAATCTAAAATTATATGGAAATCGGAGAAAACAATGAGATTTAATACTATTATTTTCTGAAAAAGGTATTACGCAATATATAATAAAAAATAGTATAATACCAACTAAGATTGTACAACAAAGACTTTCTCCTTAGTTTCTTATCATTGTCCTTGCATTCGAAACATTGACCTTTTGCTAGAGAATGACGCTTACAAGTATACTATATTATTGTACCTACTGTATTTCATGGATTTTGATGATTGTTTTATTCCTTCCAAGCACAAACCTCAATGCTGGTTGCTATTGGCATGGTTTTTCAGGTTGTCATGTATAATTCAGATTGAAAGACATGGTAATGTCATCGCGATAATCGGATTTTTTGGTCTCGAGTAGTGAGGCGTTTTCATAAGACTGAGGTTTTTCAAGAAAATTCGACTTGGTGGATTATTGGCAGGCTAATTACATATTAAATATTTTTGACTATGTAAAATGAAATATTAAATCACTGTAATGTGCACTGGATATATAATTATCAAATTGAAACGTTAAGATGTGAAATTTTTTTTTCAAATTACACGAACGGGCCCGTGTCATTTTTTACGACAGAAGCATAAAACAGTATGAAATCACCTTGAAACTCGGGCAAACACATTTAGTCCTGAAGGGAAGAGTTGTATGAAGGAATAGCAATGGCCTTCAGACCGTTTTGACTCCAAATGTAACAGGATGTGAAAAATCCAGTTTGTCGTAAAATTTGAGCAGGCACACCCGGTGAAGGGTTAACAAATTCAAGAGTGTAAAATTCTCAACAAATACATGCTCTTATTTTTCTTCCAGTTTTAATATTTTCTCAGATAATGGCTCTAGACCCCCCACCCCAGACCACTGAAATGGCATGTTACCTATCCGAAAAAAACTTTTGAAATGTGCTGTCATTTTAAAAAAGCATAGTTCCAACATTTTTAGCTTTTTATTAATTTTTTAACCCTAGAATGCTACCCATTCGTCTCCTGGACGAAGCCCATAACAAATAACCTTAACTTGCCTCCCCTAAAACAGGAAATGGGACGTGTGATTCAGTACCTTCAAATGACCCTGTCTACTACAGATAATCACATTCCTTTTTACCGAAATATTTCTGCAAGTGGCATTTTTAGAACAATATTCGTCTCACAGACGAATGGTTAGCTGTAACGTTTGCATTTCAGAATCCGACTTCAGAGTAGTTTCTGTGTTGACTTGAAGAAGTAAAAGCGTTTTCGCGGAGAAAATTTTTGTGGTAAACCTGAAGCTCTGTTAAAAGAACTAAGTGATGAATAAAATTCTCTTTCGGGGGATGAATCGGAAAAAGATGACTTTATTGAAGTTGAAAATCACGAATTCACAGATAGCTACAAAGATGAAAAAGAGGAAGTATCATTTGACAATAAAGATGAAGAAACAGAGCTTGAAAGACAAACCCAGGAAGATGAAAATATGGAACTAAAAAAAGAAAAAGCTAAAAAAGTTGAAAAAAATTCCGAAATTTTTTAAGTCGTGTGACAGATCTATTATTTACCCCAGTAAATTTCAGCTCACTAGTAAAGATAAGTCAAAGTGGTCATATATTCCTAAATCAAGCAACAGAAGGACAGCATCTCGAAATATTATTCATTTTATTCAAGCACCAAAGGACTCGACAAAAGAACTTCGCACTTTTAATTATTTGTGTGTTTTATGCCATGATAAATATCAGTTTCGGGAATGCACATGAAAAATATATGTGCATAATATGGCTCGGAAATCCGAAAAGGCATTACTGAGAAAAAAGTTCGCAATAAAGCTAAGTGAAGATCTTCTTGCTCCATGGATGAAGAAGCGTCTCAACGTACCAACTTTACCTCGATCAACAAGAACATTTAAAAGGGAACTGTTGAAATTAAATTTGAACATTCAACTTCCCGAACAATCTGACAGTAAAAAAAGAAAGAATTGTTCATTTTGTCCGTACTATTTGTGCAGAATGACGTGCAACTTTTGTCAAATATGTTCCAGAGCAATGTGCGGAGAACATCATGCTAATATGTGTAAAGACTGCTTTGAAAATAAATAAATTATACTTTATTGCTTACTTGAAGTTCGAGAGTCATGAAATCATCTGTAGGTAGTATAATTTTATTCTAATTAGCTTTTAAAATAGATTTTAAACGCGCTTACGCACACTTCGTCTCGGAGACGAATGGTTACCTTTCCCGTAAGTTTTTCAAAGGGTAGCATTCTAGGGTTAAATGAGTCACTTCATTTGTGTACACCCTGTATGTATGTATGTATATATATGAAGATATCTGCTTGTTTAATCTATAAGCCTTGTTTTACTTATCAACCATGTTTCCAATATACTAAATCATGAATAAGTATCACATAATACATATGTAAGAAATATCCATTATTCACATTATTACAGGCAGTAATCTTAAATAAGTGAAAGTGAATTGTGATCATATAAGTAGCAAGGATCAACATAAATAATACCACCATTTCATATTTTTCTAATAAATCCCAACTACATTTTTTCCCATGAAAAATTCTGTAGAGAATAGCAAAAATAAATTTTTCCAGAATAAATAATTTAAGCTTCAGTAAAAAATGGAACTTTACATTAAGGTGGTCCTTATATGAGGGGGAAAAAAATTTGAATTTTCAATGAGGCACCCTGTCATTTCGATCTACTGTGTAAAAAAGAATTATTGCAATTTTTCAGACAAGTTTTGGGGGGTCGCTACCAGGGTTGCAGTGATTTAAATCAGTTGATTAAAATCACTGATTTAAATCACGATTTAAATCAACTGATTTTTTTTAAAAAAAATCATTGATTTAAATCACTTTATTTTAAATATCAAGTTAATCTGCTTTAATGAAATAAAATTGTTCATGTATCTTTAAATAGTGATTTTAAAGTATTTTTAAATGTATATTTAAAGAAAAAAAAACGTATATTTAAAGAAAGAATATATAGAACATAAATGTTTTTTTTACTGAATTGATGTAACTAGAGTACTTTCCATATCTTTATTTTTGAGAACACAAGCAAATTAGATTTAGAACACATCAATTTTTTCAAAATATGATGAGAAAACATCATGAATGGGTTTAGTTTATTGTCTAGACATAGAATCTACAAAAAAAAGTTTTTTAAAAAACTTACTTCATTCCGAGGGGGGGATCGTCCCCCTTTTGGGTTACCCCCTCATGAGAACCCCCTTAGATACAGCCACCTTGATACACTCAAAAATTATTGTTGAATCTTACAGAAAATTATAAATTAAAACTTCAAGAATAGTGGAGCAAAATTTTCGAGTTACTTTGCTAAAATTGTTAAACATCCAGAACTGAAAAATTTCTTATCTCCGAGTCAAGGAATTTTCCCAAACTTTATCTCTAATAATTTCTATTCTGAAACAAAATTTCATAAGACTGCTATATACATTCTAAAAGGAGTACTATTAGCCCTATCCTAAACCTATTATTTTTCATTTATAGTTGAATTTAACGGTTCAGAAGCGAGTGAAATTAGGTGTGCCATTAACTGGCACACTTCGCGCAAAGGTTTAAATAAATCTAATGAGCAACACAATAAAATGCAAAGTATGAGATGCTCCTTTTTTTATAAAATAAATATTGTGAAAGGATCATGTTCACAAAGAAAGAACATAGTAAAATGCAGCGAGTTTAATTTTAATACTGGAGAAAACTAAATAGCGTTGGGGACAACAAAGTTTTTATATTGCAATAATGTTCAAATGTAAGATAATTAAGTAATGCATATAAATGTTCCAAAAGAAATACAAACATCTACATAGTGCAATTTAAACTATGATCTATACTTATAAAAGGCAATGTTTGTGAGCGTGTGCACAATGTCCAGACGAATCTATCACACTTACATTCATGAAATTTGGCACACAGGTAGTCCTGATGGTGACTCAATGCAACTCGAAGCCTGGATTTAAAAATTTTATCTAGAAAATTTTTTATTTAATGTTTTGGGTAAAACAGATTAGGATTAGAGAAAGCTTCAAAACTTGTGTTTGTAATGAAACAAATGAACAGCTGAGTGTAAAATTCTTCAATATTCTAACATACAATAATATATCTATAGTCAAGAAATGACAATTTTTATTATATTTTTCTGTTTTTCCTTAATAAAATTATCTTATATTTCAAAAGTATATTATTTTTATATTTTAGTTCACAAATATTTTAAATAGTTGTTACATTTCTGAATTAAATTTTTTTAATTTGTTTTTTTAAGAAAGTACAGCTTAATGACCGGTATGTTATATATATATAATTCTATGACTGTAGGGCTCATTGTCTAATATACAAATGTTAAATATATATATGTAGTTTTAAAAAAATCATTAAAATCAAAAAAATCCGATTTAAATCAAATAAATCGATTTTTTTGAAAAAAATCAAAAAAAATCGACAACCCTGGTCGCTACTACAGCTGAAAGTTTTTAAATTTCAGGAAAAATTAGAATTGAATTGACTTCAGTTAAACTATATTTATTAAGCATTTCATGCAATCAAAAACACATTAAACAAACATATGAAGCTGAAAAAGGATTTCAGTTTACAGAATTACAAAAAAGAATCACAGTATACTACAGTAAACTCTCGATTATCCGGCATTCAAGTATCCGGAAAGCTCAACTAACCGGAAAAATTAGAAAATAGGTTTTTCTAAAAATTTTACATCTGTGCGCAAAAATTTAGCCCGCGCGCGCGCCGTTCCATTCAGGCGGACAATTTATTTTTGGAATGCAACGTTCGTTCCGCACGGAGGAGCGTAGAAAGGAAAAAACCAATATACAGTACTGTGATTTACACAGACTTGTTTCAGGGGGGAGGGGAGGTTCAAAAGCAAAAGTGAGAACCAAAAATAAATAAATAAAAGGTCCACCTTTCGCCGAAAAACAAGGCATAAAAACGAAATCGACAACCAAAAAAAAAAAGGCAAAGGGACAGAATCGGCAAAGAAAAAGCTCATTGGGGGGGGGGGGGATACTCCAGATTGGTAAGTCTCTTTCTTTTCCTTTATTTACTCTCCAAATACCCGCAGATGTTGATTCCGTTTACGTAATATTAAGTGCAGAAGAATTGGAGGCGCGAATATTGCGCAACAACCCTTGCGATCTTCTAAAAGATAATTAATTTTGATATTCAATCTGGGATTTGTTTATGATAACTTAAGAGTTTTATTATGCTTGCTGAGTAGAATATTTTTCAGTTTCGTCAGCTATTTCTATATGTTTATATTTTTACAATCTATATATTTACGGTAAAAATTCGGCTACAGATCATACTTTTCAAAAATTTTTATCATCAATGTTAAATTAAAATCTTCATATGTTTTGAAAATACAATGTTATGGAAGATACAGAAGTATTCTTAAAAATTATATTTAATGCACATTTCGAAATAACAAAAACAAATTATTTGGCCGAAAAAATCTTTAAAAAAAGTCTACAATCTACCTCCCCCTATTTTTCCCGTCACACTCAACTATCCGTAATTTTCAGGTATCCGGAAATCGGAGTTTCCCGAGCATGCCGGTTAGTTAAGCTTTTACTGTACCTTTAAAGACATTAAAATAATTTTTTTTTTAAGTCCATATATTTGCTTCTAAAATTGCTTTACTAACAACAATTATTGCTTTTGCTCTTTGTCTTTTATATGAAGTTTGTTGCACACTACTATTATGAACCAACTATCGCTTTACTAATCTTGAAGGATTCGTCTTCTTTCCATTTTATCACATCTTTTTGCAAAAACCCTAATGTTAAATTCAAGATTTTAGAAGACTTTATTATGTTAGTTGATATAAAATCATGCAGACCCTTTTTAAGGACTACATCTAGATGAACATGAGCTCGTTTCAAGGATTCATCACTTTCTTTCAGTTTTTCAAGCATCCACCATTTACATTTTCATTTCTTGAGAAATATAGTCATCAAAAATGCACAAGGGCAACAAGTTCCTCCAACAGGTACCACAAATGTCCAAGAAACTTGTTCATCACACACTTCGAAATTTCATAATCGATACCTTCACTCTTTTCAGGGATGAGATTGGCAAAAAAGCAAAAAGACTGAAATCATACGCAAGCAAAACATTTGTACCATAATTTATACGCGAAAGATGTTTTAAGAAGTAAAACATCAGAACACACAATATGATGAAAATATTACACTATAATAATTAATAACTTATTTATAATTCAGTATGTATAAATAAGAACATTTAATTATTATTAAATCATTCACATTAAAAGTTAACAAACAAGTTTAACACATCATCAGGTGCATCAGAAAATACAAAATTGGACATTAAAACATTTACCACCTGTACATCACTGCGATTCAACATACACCCAACAGAAGTCCAAGAAGTATATTTAATAGCCTTTTGATAAAAGTTCTCAAAAAATAAATAAAGGACAAATAATTTCTTTTGCTTCATGCAATTGTGTAAAGTGTATTAGCTCTTTATAAATTATAATAATGTATCATATACTGATTTCTGTTTTATTTCTTTTATTTTTATACATTTTTGCAAAAGTAACAGCACAATGATTTTGCACCTTATAAAGCAAGAGGGGTTGAGATATTGTACAGTTGCAATGAGATTCATTTAGCACTATTGCTATTTGAAACATTTCCTTAATTGTTAAAGAAGTGGTTTTCTTCAGTTTTTTTAATTGTGTGGCTTTCGTTGGTCACAGATCCCTATTAACACACTTCACCCCTTGTTTTGAAGGCCTCCTACCTTTGACAGATTTTTCTACAATAAAGGATGTGTTTGCATCCTTTGCAAGTTTATTTTCAGTAGAGGCTAAAGTTTTTGCACAGTCTTCATTAGTATCTCTCTGTTTAATTACTGGAATAGTTGTCGGGACTACACTATCTCTAGAATGCCTAGGTAAATGTTTTATTTTTTTTTATTTATGTCTTATTCTCTGCTTTTTTGTTGCATTTGCACACAGCTTTTTAGCTGCCTCTTTTGACAGGAATTTCTTTTTTATGTAGCTTATTTATTTGTTCCATTTTTTTTATTTCTTCATCTTGGTACACCCTACAAGATGACCTTAAGTTTTCAACTAATTTTTTTTCAACATGTTCATGCAATTTTTTTTTTGCAAAATATGCCACAGAGGGTTTGTTTTCTGCAAAAAGGTGGTATTTAATACTTTGAATGGCACTGAATGTTGGAATGTTTATCCTTGTAGAGCTTGCCGATATAATATTGATTCGTCAGTAGAAGATGAATCAGCTAGTTTCCTAGCCGGTGGAGTTAAGCCGCACGGTCGAGCATATTTTCCCAGAATTTTCTTTCAAAAACGGAAGATAGGAAGGTTTCTTTTCCTTGTGTGAAAGCGGAATTTTCGGAAGAAAAAGCAAATTTTTGTGGTAAAAAAAGAAAAGGAATTTTGAGAGAAAAAAGACAAAAAAGCAGAATTTCTTCAAAATAACAAAAAAAGCGGAAATTCGCAAAAAAGCGGAAGAATCTCATCCCTGTCTTTTAGGCTTTTTAAGAGCTTCAAATTATTTCTTGGAACGAAACAAGCAGACATTGCTTGTAACCAGCTATTCATTATTACATTTCACAACAAACAAGCAAATATCGCGAATTCAAGCTTCTTGTTCGAACAGTTTACATAAATTGATGTCTGAATATATTTTCAGAGAGTAAATTACCTTTCCCATCCATCAAGCATAATGTAATTCCCCTCTAAAGCGTATTACTCTTTTGGGAACACCTTCAAGAAATATGATGGTGAACACTAAGCATTCTATAAAGCCATTTCGAGGCTAGAATTCCTCAAGTTGATTTTGGCAAACTCAATGATATCCAATACACTGTTGATCGCTTTTTCATGAATTGAAACATCAGATATGGCAGTTTGAATATTACTGCGATCAATCAAGCGCGATTTAACAACCGCCTCCAGCATGATTTCAAGGGCATGATAATGACAAGCAATCTAGAACATTTCATATTTTACTCAATAAGGACATGCTTCTCTTCGTAACTCTGTGTTTACTGAAGTTGTATCAAAACTCAAACATTTTACTTAATCAATAATTCCCCAGGAAAAAATTATGAGACCTTCTCTTTTAGATGGTAACTGTTTGGTACAATGACAAACATTTGACCAACAAGTCAAATATCTGTATATTTCCTTGTTAAAATGGGTGGTTCACTACTTGATGCCAGTAGTATGGGTGTTGGAAACTGAAATATTGGTGTCACATTGATATTACTATTTCAAACTATTTCGCTATAATATTTAAATATATTTTGATTAGGCCTACTATAACTTAACAGTCAAACATGGCCAAAAAAACCCATTCGGACAAGTATATTATACTCAGTACAATAGCAGACTACAAACTGAACTGCTTGAGTTAGGCTCAATATGGGAGAGTGACTGTGATGTTCACTTCAGGGCATGAAACACTGTCTCAACATGAAAGCCGACTATGAGTGGAATGAGCTGAACATGTAGTGATGATGAGAACATGGGGAAAATGTGCTTTCCCACATTCAACAGTTGGTATTGATTATTTATGTGTTTACCAGTTTATTCAAATTTCTTGAGTTTTCAAAACTTTAAAGCTTGGTAGCGACACCCAAAATACATTTTTTAAAACAAAAATTTTTTATTGAAGTTATTTTAGGCAATAAAACAAAATGGAAGGGTGCCCCATCAAAATTTCAAAAGATGATTTTTAAGGACCACTCTACTCTACATGCATACAAATCTAAAGCTATGGAACATAGAATAATAAGCATACCTGGTACTGTCAAAATCACAATTTAAATCTAAATGAGAGGAAGCATCTAACGTATTTCCAGTTTGAAAAAGTTCAGAATCCCAGATACTGCAAGAAAAATCAATTTGAAATTACAAAATAATTAAAAACAAAATAAGCATATTTCAAGGCAAATAAAAATAGATGCAAACGTTCTAAAATATAAAAAATTTTAATAGAGGTTTTAAATGTAAAATATCACAGAAAATCATAATTAACTCAAAAGACATCACGTTCTTCCAGAATACCAGAACACGAATCGTCGCACATTCGATAGCACAACTTTTAACTAAATCGTGTTATACAGAAAAGGAACAAATTTTAATAATAAACCCACTATAAGATATGTACAATACCCTAAACCCAAAAGTTCTATGCACTTCTTTCACATTTTAAACTAAAGAGTCTCTAAATGACTTCTTCCGGTTAAAAAAAAAGCAAACGTTTCTTAAAGAATGCTATGTGCCGGAAGAAGAAAATTGTTGTCTTGCCAAATTTTTTAGAAATAAGTTTTCAGTCACAGATTTTAATATATGTTCCATGCGACAAAAAATTAATTATGTAATAATTTTAAAATATGAAAATAAATAGAATAAATGATGTACGTAAAATGATTACCAAGAACTGCAGCCCGCCAGACAAGAACTCATTAAGATCGCTTTTAAAGCTATGAGTTTACAGACATAAAACAATTGTCAATCACTGTAAAAACCACCCTGAACACTCAAGAAACTCACTGTTAAAAAAGTTTGGTAGATTCGTCCGATTATACAGTAATTTTTCAAATCAAGTACACCACGTTGGCACGGCAACGTGGGTAACATAAAGAGCACATGTTCTTACCTGGAACTCATAATGCTTGATTCAATCATATCGATGAGTATTTTTATAAAATTATTAAATAAACTAAATGACTTAAAATTTCATTCCTAACAGCTATAATATCACCGCATGTATAATTTAATTACATCTGAGTATCTAACACCACGCGGTTGCAACGCGGCACTCTTAAAACGTGGATTTGTAATCAAAGAAAAGGCTACTGTAAGTGTTGCCATCAACAAGTATAGAATCGTCTAGCCCGCCTATGCAATTTTTCGATTAAGAATACGATTAAAGATATATTATTTTCCGGTTCGTACGATTCCAAGGTTAATAAGATTTTGGTTTCAGCAACAGAAATATTTTGTTGTAATTCTTCACAATAAAAATACTTTGAACCCGCACTTTACAATTTACTTACTTTACACACACAGACCGCCATTAAAATATCGGGCAAAAATGTAAAGGCACATATAATAGAGGGGGTCCAAAATAAGCAGATTTTGTAATGGAAATTAAGGACATGGAGTGTGTAAGTGCTAGTACGTAAGGAAAATATGAACAGCAGGTAAGTGGGAAAGTCAGGTTCAAACCAAAGGAAAAAGTATTTTAATGATTAAATTTTCTATAATAGGTTCCGGAAAGAGTGACCAACAGCAATATAGGCCGCAGGACATGGGCAGATAACTAAGCTAGAAAATGCAAAATTATTATTAAGTAGCGGGGAAACTTGAACATTCAATTTAAAGACAGAAAACATTAAATATTTATTAAAACTGCAATGTTCTATAACGAACAGACGCAATTTAAATTATAAAACATCAAAATATATTTCAACTGCAGCCAAATTGTGCGGTTCTTTCGACCAATCGAAAAGCAGCAAACTGGTTCGCAGAATATGCTTTGTTTACGTTTGAGTTTGCTGCTGCTTGTCGATTTGTATCTAACAAAAACCTAATTTTTATAATTTCAAAGACGGAAATGTCCATAAACTGTCGACAATAAAGCCAGAGATCTTCGTTTCGTCACTGTTTGGAAGTTAAACTTTCACTCAAATTCAAATGTCACTTTTAAACTATTTCGTATCCTAAACTATCCTGAGGTGCAGTTTGGAAGAATGACAAGAACAACTTCCAATAGAGCATCTATTATTTTTCCATTTGCAGTGAACATTATTAATGCTGGAGGAACTGGCTCTTGAGACTTATGATAATAATCTACTTCCAATATACCCTCTGAAATCTTCTATCCATAATGTGAAGGACATAGTGCAATAATAAACTCCTGTTTGCTCCAGCCTGGTAATTTGCTTAATAATGATTAAACATGTTTTTGAAGAAAATTTTGATTTGGAGGAAGATTGGTATCTGATAAGCAAGATTTTAAGATTCAAAATGAAACTTAAAATATATAAATACCCAAAAACTGGGTATTTTACAAGAAAAAAAGTATTTACAAATTGGGATTCAAAATTTAAATTTATAAATACGCAAAAACTGGTTGCTTTTTTGCAATTAAAGTATTTACGAATGGTGATTAAAAATTAAAGCATCCAAAAACTGGCTATTTTGAGGGGAAAAATGAATTCGTGAAGTATGCTTCAAAATGAAGCATAAAATTTATAAATAATCAAAAATGTATTTTGCAAAAAAAAGTATTTGCGAATGAGGATTCAAAATGAAACATAAAATTTATATATATATAATACGTAGGGTATAATATTTTTAAATTAAAGTTCTGATCAATTTTTTTTTTAAATTGCTATCAGGATTCAGAATAAAATATTCCAGAACTTAAACAGGATCGGAGGATAATTTATCTTTTTTGATTTGAAGGAATGACACTTAAAATGAAATAATAATTTTGAAAACTGTTTATGTTATACAGAGAGGGCTCGTGAAATTTCTGATTCTTAATTTCTCAGAATCCCATGCTACAATTCAGCCAGTCTTGTTTTGATTTAATGAGGAGTGATTTACTCTCTTCACATATATTAATATTATGGAAAATTTATGTTGTAAAGAAAAAAATGGGAAAGAAAAAAAGCACTTGCTTGGAATTTTTTAATGATGAAAAAGGTAAAAGTGTACTGTGATGTTGAGTACAAACGACAATGTAACCAAATTGGAAAAACACGTAAAAAATGTTTAAAATATCCTGTTGGATTAAAAAAGGGATGCAATAGAAAATTAATATAGTTTTAAACAAATTCAAACTATGAAAACTACATCAAACTTTTAGTTTCAAGAACATTTAAGTACTGAATGTGATGATTCAGATGAACCCCGCCTAGCAGTAAAATGCCTGGTACATCTTCAAATAATATAAAAGTTTCAGGAATAACTATTATTCAACACATTCACTATAATTTTTAAAACTATTAGAACTGAAACATCTGGTAACTTTTCATCAGAAATTGTCTGATTCTTTGACTGATTAATCCAAAAAGAATTATAAACAATTGTATCCTTCAATTTAGTTTCCATTATCAGCTCTTTATAATTTTAAAACCAAATACAATTCCCTTTTTAAAAAATTAGTTTAAGAAAGAGTTTTTTAAAGTTAAAATAACTCTTTTTTTAATAAGCAGCAAATACAAAATTATTCATTTATTCGTTGTAATTAAAAAGGGTATTTTCATTTAAATCATGTATTTTATGTTAGAAGCATGATGTAGCAGTGCATTTGCTTTTTCTGATTAAATATTTTAGTTTTTAAAAAACTTAATTAGTTTAATTTTTATTGATTAAATTTTTTGATTATTTAAAATTAAATTATATTATTTATCTGGGTATCTATTTACAAACCATTATATCTATTTTATATAAATAAAGTGAATTGAAAAATAAATACCCAGGTAAGTATTTACCATTAAAAATAAATACCCAGGTATTTTACACCGAAAAAAGAATATGGAGGCCCTTCTAGGAGGGTGCCATTTTTTTTCTCTTGACCGAATCAGATCGGCAAAATTTTTAGCCCATCTTTTGATGGCACTTTTCATTTAAACGAACTTTGGAATGAATAGGGGATAATAGCCTTTGTTGCTGAAAATCCCAAAACACCCCCAATCAAATCAAATATTTTACAACACTGATTATAGACTTTGCTAGGAATTATTTTCAATGAAAAAAGCTTTTTAATTGTGGCTCTCACTTTTTATCTTTTCATCGGTCAAAATCCATCGATCTGCACAAAATTTAATTTTTCAAGAGTTAAATCTTAGAGCAACACTGAAAATCATCTATTAATAGCTCTTCCACCGCGGATTTTACACTCCATCCTAGCGAAGCAATATACCATTCTTATTTTCTAGATTGAACTTTCTTAGAATCAAGTTGAAGTCGAAGCCCTGGAAAATTAAATCGCAAAAAAAAAAAAAATCCGCGCACCAAGATTGCATCCTGCCCCTCATTGGCTGAATTGTGGTTTTCTCCAAGGATAGTGATTCTATAAGACTTGATTGGTCAGAACAATGGAAATTTTATAAACCTTTAATTTCTTTGTATTAATTAGTGTTCGCTGATCCAATGTAGAACATTGAATTATATTTTTTGATTTCACTGCTTTTTTTTTGGTTAATTTCAAAAGTTTCCCTGCAAACCTAATATATATTACTTGAACGATAGCGAGGCATGTCCTGCTGGCCCAATAATACATGTCGTCCAGTAGCACAGAAATATTTAAATATTTCCGCACAATGTATAGTATTTATTATGAACATAGAGGAACATTCGAATATCGTAACAAAGTATTGTATGTATGTATCATTTGATACTTAAAATTTCTACAAATAAATAAAAAATATGCTTATAAAAATCTTCATCTTTTCACGTGATATCACTCGATTGAGGCTTTTCCATTACAAAAAACAATTCACTGGAACAATTATTCTTAAGATGCTGAATATTATATCATATCTATACTAACAATGCAATGCATACAATGTTTAATTTCTACATTCATCAGTGTTATTCAATATTTTAAGGTGAAATTATTCTCACAGTCGACAGGTGGCAGCACAATGATATCGTCACACTATATTAATCAACATTGAATAATATGTCCGAAAAAATATTTTACAAAGTGTTCATTTGAATAATAATGCTTACACAATAATTTTGTTTTACTGTATATAAAAGGCGGGCCGGATTCAGCTAATGAAGTTAACCATAAAACAGCTCTCACATATGGATTATCTATTATTCTGTGAAAAAAATTGAGTGTTATTCTCATCGTAAAAATATGCACGTGATTTATTGTTGCGAATATTGTATTTGACTTTCAATCAATACTGTTATTATAAATGTTAAAGGCGTCTCGTAATACATTGAAAGAGGAATAAATAAATTTCAAAATTATTTGAAAACCTTTCAAACATATTATTATAATTACTTTTAAACCTTATTGCCTTAATTTATTACATTAGCAAACTTAGATATAAGAGCTAAAATTGCTTCCTCTTTGACTTCTAATTTCATTCTGAACTCGAAATTGTAACGATAAAAGATAATGTAATTAAAAAGACTATTCGTATAAATTGTTAATGTGCATAAAATTTCGTAGAGATCTAAACTCTGTAACTAAATTTTATTAACATCATTTACGCTCACTAACGCAAGTCTAGCTGGTCCAGCGGTAAGGTTTCTGGTTGGTATGCATAAGGTCCCGGGTTCGAAGCTCGCTGTAAGTAGAGGTGTTCATAAAATCACAAAGTGTTACCCATATAAGTTCAGCACACTGGAGTTAAGTGATTAACCTTCTTTAATGCTTCTAAAATGTATTTTTAAAATATTAACTATATTTTTATATTACGCAATATTATATAATATTATTCAGTATACTACAATATTATTTAATATGGTATAATATTATACAGTATTATATGACATTATCCAATATTACGAAAAAAAAATATTGTGCAGTATTGAAAAAGTCTTACGTTTTACACTGTTTCAATATTGGGAAAAATATTGTACAATATTACTTTTTCGAATTTTATGATATTAGGCAATATTGTGTGCTACCTGGGTCACAGAGGTGGTGCATGAATTGGTGTATATTAATAAAAATACCAGGCATCTCACGCCCATTTCCAGAAGCAACTGACAATCTTATCACTAGATCTTCATCGGATTCAATAGGACTTTCGTAGATCATGATCTTAATGTGTCCCTAGAAGAAGAAATCCCTGCTGGTCAAATCTGGTGATTGTGGTGGCGAAGGAACCAATCCATTCCGTTCGATAAGTAGCGTCTATATAATTTCTGACTTTCCTGCTGAAGTGAACTGGGGCTCAATCGTGCTGGAACCACATTCGTGCTCGAACAGCTGGAGAAACATAGGAATGAATTCTCGGCAAGATATCTTGTAGAAAGATGACGTATATGTGGCCATTCAAGCGTCTATGTAGAAAGTATGCCCCTAATAAGTTGTTGTGCACAATGCCAGCCCAAACCTGGTCCCTAATCTTTCTTGGTAGGCATGTGGCCTTGTTCGATATTTATTATCATGAGCCCAAAGGGAAGAACTATGGGTGTTAAAAGTGCCCGACATAGAAAAATTATCCTCATAAGTGAATAGGACGTCCGCAGGGAAGGTGGGATTTGATGCAACCCGCTGTAGTACTAGTGGACAAAGTTAACTTGCGGAGGATAATCGTCAGGTTTCAACGCTTGCAGTCTCTTCAAATGATACGAGTGCATTTTTTCCTCATTTAAAGTCTTCTAACGAGGTTCCACAGCTTACACCTAACTCACGTCCAGAAACTCTCGTGTTTGTAGCAGGATTGTTCTCAAATGTACATAATATAGCTTCTCCCATTGCAGAAATTCTGCGATATCTTCCTCTGTCCACGTCATGCCAGCAAGTAAAGAACAATCCTCTCTCTCCTATCTGCTGGTGAATTATCTCGATTGTTTGGCGATTCGGCAGCTGTTTCTCCTGAAATCGCTCGCTGTACATCCTTTGAGCGACTGCTCCCTTTCCGTTCGTAGCCTCATTAATAAATGTATGTCGGCGCAATGTAAACTACTCTCGAATTCCAAGCTGGGTATGACGACTACCACCTTAAAGCCCGCTTGTGTGGTGCATACATACCCTCCCCACCCTGCCTACCCAATTGGGTGTAAGGCAAAAGTAGATGGGAGGGGAGGAGGACCACCAACACGAGGAGGACCCCAGGCACAAGCACATCCCAACAACAAAAGAAACGAGCGCAGAGCCCCGAGCCCCGCCATTGCAGAGCCCATGCGGTTCTAATAAAAAATCTTTTAAAATTTACATACAACACACCAAAACATAGGTGGAAATATTTACATCTAAATTGTTGTAGGTTTTCGCATTACAAACGCTCAACCAGTCAGAAAAACTACAAAAACATATGGAACATCAATAAGAAAAGTTTATATTATGCAAAACAATAAGATACGCCTGACTAGGGAGAAATTAATGATAGCAATTTTGCTTATTCTTGTTCACTATCTTCCATCATATTTGAAAATACTATATGTACAATTTAACCTTTGATAAATATAATGTCAACGCCAAAACCAAAATCAAACACATCAGCACAAATACACAAAACATTCACACCAAACACCGAAAACAACATCAATCCATCTCATCTGTTACCAAATAAATATAATCCCTATACTTTAATATGCGCGATCACAATCACCATCCACTCACATCTATTCAATACGTTAAAACCCAAAATACATTAAAAATCTTTAAAATCGACCACACTCTAGTCTTTAGGGGGCAATTCTCAAGCAGGCACTAAATATATCCCACATTCAATAAATCTCTTTCATAACAAGAATAGTCAATAGGGTGAACCTCTCTCCGTGCAGAAAACCTGTCAAATGAATAGCTCTCCCTAGTCAGGCTGCTGTGGTGCGGAAGTTTGGAGAGGGGGTGCCAGCTCAGGTGTCGTCCTCCTTATCTGATTGTGGTTCAAAATTACGAGGTCCGTCCCAAAATAGCACTCGTGTTGCTTCAAAACAGAACGTTAATATAACTAAACTACCACCTCAACGCACATTTTCAGCCCACATTTTCCATTACAAAATCTGCTAAATAAAAACTTTATAAAAATCTAATATCGAGTCTACTACAGAAATCTTTAACGTCTACCTCTCAAATATCGCATCTGAGCAAGGTGAATAAATACAGATGTAACGTCTGGTTGCATTTGCTCACCTTACTCAGTCGACCGGATTTATATAAGAAACCAGTGGGGAATCCAGAGGGGGCTATGATGCTGCAGCCCCCAGACTTAAGCCAGGATTCTTGATTTTATTTACAATCACTATAACTGTTTGTTCTTAATTTCCCTTTTAAAAACATAATAAAAACATGACAACATTGCTTTCTGGATTGACAGGCTCGAAAATTTTCCTACTTTTCTAGTCATTCCACTTGTACTTGTAGCGTTGACACGGTCGAAGACATTTTTTGGCTAGTTATTTCATTGTATTTTTTATTAAATTATCGAAAGTATTTTATTGTTCTTTGAGATTCTTATCGCCAGGTGAGTCAAGTCTGTAAAGTTAAAGTGTTTTGGTTTACATAAGCCATGAGGTTTGACATTCGTCACGACGATACAAAATTTTTATGACCTCAACCCTTCCCCCCCCCCGGCCTAAATCCTGGATTCACCACTGAAAGAAACACACTATAGGCAGACAGTAGCCTAACGCCAACAGAGCATTCCTTCGAGAAAATAGGGTAAGGGGGAAAACAATTGAGAGGTTTCCCTTCTATAATGTTGTCCCGACTGATAATCTTTTCGCCAAATCAGCTAATCCTTTTGCGTTGGACATTGTAAAAATCGTGTTTTAGTCATTCCGTGCAAATTCGGGAGCTACGTTATTATAGATTAGTTTAAATGAACTAGATCATTATAATATTGCATATAAATAGCAATTAAATTTGGTTTAGTAGTTTTATTAACGTTCCGTTCTGAAGCAATCCGAGGGCTATTTGGAGATGGACCTAGTACGTAATTTTGAAATGTGATCAGATGAGAATAGAAATTTAAAAAGAAGCCCGCTGTTAGAGGCTTAAAAAGGTTTGGGAGGTTCAAATGTTGAAAAGGTAAACGATCGCCTTTCTCAGTCTCACCTATGAACCTTGACATTTCCAGCTCTGAATTTTAGATACTATAACAAACAGATGAAATCAGAAATGCATTCCAGTAGGGTACGAAAGTTAACTAGCTGTTTAGTAATCTTCTATAAGAATTTAAAAAGAATATCAAGTCGGAAATTTCACCAGTTTGTGGCATTTAGATTTCTCTTATCTATTTATCAAAATGAATGTCA
This sequence comes from Araneus ventricosus, assembly GCA_013235015.1. Taxonomy (NCBI): domain Eukaryota; kingdom Metazoa; phylum Arthropoda; class Arachnida; order Araneae; family Araneidae; genus Araneus; species Araneus ventricosus. The sequence goes on from BGPR01000474.1 coordinate 575,712, forward strand.
AACTTAAAGTCTAACTAGAAACAAATAGAAGTAGAACATACATTTGAAAAATGGAATTAATTCAAGTTCATGTCATACAAGTCAAGTGCGCCTCACCAACTACATTTTTGAATCCAATGCATATATTGTAGAAGGAAAAGCATCATACTACGTGCAGCTTGATGTTAGATCTCATGCGCTATTACACTTGTCATGTGATTATGGTGCCACGTGAATTGATTCCATTGTTTTCCTCCTATTTTATATCTCTTTTCTAGAGCCATTTTTCTTTTTCAGGACAAATCTAAGGCCTGGTGGCAGAATCTCGGTTTTGGAACTGAAGAATCACAGATTCGAGACCCGCCTCCACCGAAAACCCGCCGCGCACGGGAGCCTGCTGAACTTTAAATCCGCCGGAGTCGAGCGTCTTCCTTCTGGTGTGTTGTCAGAGGCGGCGCCAGAAATTTTCCAACGGGGGGGGGGGCAGAGACATCTCCGACCGAGGGAGCAAGCAAAATTTCTCTAATTTAGGTAACTTCAAAATAACACATAATAATTAATTTTGTATTTAATTAAAGGTAATTAAGTATTAATTAGCGAATTCAATTATATTAATTAATTAATTAATTGGAATAATTAGCTATTTGTGTAATGTCGGTGCAGTAAGAATTGTCTGACTGAACGACAGGCAATAATAGAAAATGAAGAATTATGAACATAAATCTCTTAGGAAATAAAATGTACCGCACTGATATTGGAAAAAATTTGCTGATTATTATTTAAATATCATAACAAAATAAAATATTAGCCAAAACAAGTGAAAATAATTATTAAGAAATTTTAAACCTATAAATGCATATCTTCATATCTCTAGCCTAAAGCTACGAAATTCGGCACAAACCTACTTTGGAGGGTGAGAATGTGCACCTCCGAGACCTTTTTGAAATTTCATTTAGAATTTTAATTAATTAAAAATTAAGAGAAATTTTGGCGTTTTCCGTTAATTACTTCCGAAAATATTACAGCACGAAAATCATCTTTACGCCGTCTGAAAGTTCAAAAAAATTACCTTTTCAATTATTTGAATTAAGTTGCCGTACAAGTGTTCCTCTAATTTTAATAAATTTTTAAAAATGTTTTTAGCATATTTTACAACAATTCTTTTCATTATTGCAATCTGATTCAAACCGTTGCCAGTGTTTACACAAATAATATTTAAATCCGTATTTCACCTCCATTAGTGAAAGCTAAGTTAATATCTTAATGGATTTTACTTTCTTTTTCGTTACATCAATTTTTCTGTGAAATCTGTAAACGAAGTCCTCTAAGGTAATAATTATATTTGTAAACATATTTAGTAAGCTCAATGATTATGGTTGTTGTGTTTTAATTCTTTCTAGGCATGTTTTAATCCAGCTAGCATGCTGAAAGACGTAAAATGTATCGAGCCATTTTCATACTGAAATCAAATGCGCATTTTGCATAAGGAATAAGAAAGGTGCCGATGACGTGCAATTCGATGTTAGATGAAACATGCAGTTACTTGACTCCATTAAGCTGGTATCTCGCTACAGAATTTTTCCCCATCAAGGGACTACGGTTTCGATGGACGGTTTCTCCTTCAATGTGTCCTTGAGCATAGGGAGTTGAACGCCCCTTCTTTACGATCTGACAACCCCCAAAAAAGGATGACAGTTGCAATGTGTAATTGCCTTTTAGGCGATGCAAATAGTTTTTTTTTTTTTGGCGTTTGTATTTTTGATGTCCTTTCATTTCCGCGTTGGACTTCGCCCTTGTCGTTTATTGCTTTTGTCTTCATGGATACCAATATAATTTAGTTTACGCTGAGGCAACTTTAGTGGTGATGATGATGGGGTGATTTTAAAACAGAAGGAACAAAAAAGAAGAAAAATCATTAATGTAAAAAGACGCATATAAAATATTATAATTCACAAAAATCCTCTCACCATCTGAAACTTTCTAAAACAGTAAAAACGGTCAAGAATTAATTGTCTTGAATGTGCAGACGACACATAGTATTTGCGAACAAAATTCTAAGAAAATATTTTCAATTGTTTTGATTTCTGCAGCATACAAAAAAATGGTGTTTCAGCTTTATTTATATAATTTACCAATATAGTTAAAAGGCAAAAAAAAAAAAAATCCCTAAAGAAATGTATACATAGTAAATAAAAAGATAAAGGTTAGATGCTCCAACTTTTGGAAACTGTGCCTGTTTTGGACAAAACGCATTTATTTGTCCAGAAATTAGCCACTGATTTGATATTAACCAATAAGATGCATTCCTACACCTTAAACAAACTCTTCTTTAGTAATTTGCAATATGATTCTTTCATTTTTCCTTAACATGCGACTTGAAAGAAAATTAAATGCATGAACATGTATCAAGTACTTACAAGTGTTGTAATCTTTCATCGTCAGACTGTCAGAAGTAACTGTTAATTCTAAAATTAATTATATTTAGGGATTATGAGGGGTCTTTTTATTTCCTAAAGGGAGACTTTAAGTATTTCAATATAAATTCAGCCCTTTTAAAAAAATTATACAAGTGTATACATCATGTATAGGGGAGGCCAGGGTACATTGGACCACTTTTGTAAATTTTGAATGTTTATTTTCAAAGAACTGGGTTTTTTTTTCTCTTGAAAAAAAATGCATACATATTCTCTACATATTAAGATTTATATTACACTCACTCCAAATCTATTAATTATCTATACTTTTTTTAATATTTATTTTTAAGTAACAAGTGACAAATTGGACCATTGTAGGGTACAATGATCCACAGCAAAAATAAATTGAAAAATATGTTAATGTAATACATTTTTTAATAGCATAAAACATAGAATGCATCATATTTGTTTATTCATGGCTTCAATGCATACTTATAATGCAAGATTAATGAATATTAAACTTGGCAAATTACACACCAAAAGATTTCTGTGTCACTGAAAGTCTCATGTTTTTTGTGAAAATGTAGCTTCATCATAATATCTTGAACATTAACAAAAGATTGGTCATCTATGGAAATACTTTTATGGGACAGTACTAGCCTCTTTTTTAATAAATTTTATATAATTTAAGACTTAATTTATGTATAATACCCGTAGATACAAACTAATAGGTGCATCAATTTTTTCCAAGAATTATACTATTTTATTTAATTTTTGCTTAATATAGCTATAATATAAGAATTAGAAATTTACTGAATGATCATGAAATATAAACAAGAAAAATCTCAAACAAATAATGTAAAACTTTGACACACAACGAATTGATTAAAAAGTAAGAAATTTGATATTCAGTTATTTTATATGCAACGAAAAACTGACTTATAAAGAAGGAAAATGTAATAAAATACATACTGCATGAAAATACTGTATTTTTGCTTAATATTCAGTAAAATGCCTGTTATATTGTATGATATTTATGTGGGATTCCGCTCAGGAACGAAACGACCACATAAGGGTTACCTTTAAGAGGTTATTGGCTTGGGATTTACGTCTAGGGGATTTAAAGAGTTCAAACCAATAATAACCTAAATCAAAATACTATTATGAATAAAGGAAGAGACTTTAAATTTAACACAACAAATATTTATTAAACATTAGGGGAAATTTACAAGGGGGAAAAAGGTATATATACAAAAGTTAAGATGATTTACATGGAGACATGGAGCTAGGACAAGTAGGATTAGTTGTTACTAATTAAGACTCATGATTAATGTTAAGGTTTAGTATTCAGGAGAAACGTTTAGGTTAAGGAGTGCTGAGGAGCGTTATAATTAAGTTAATCGAGGCATGGTACTTACGACAGGGATATCTGGCGGCTTTAACGCCAAAAGTGATTAGTAGGGTAATGAGAGAGGTTAAATCATTTCGGTTGTCTGCTGTGCTGCTCTCTCGCTCTGGGTTTGCACTTCGGTTTTGATTGGAAAAAAGATGGTGCTGCTTGCGGCAGAACAGTAGCTCCGCCTATTGCCAAAAAGCCTAATTAACCTAGCTCGTACATTACGCAATGATTAAACAGTACTTTACGGGTAATTTCCTACATTTATGTGGCCAAAACTGGTACAAATTAAGATATATTATTTAAAAATTCATAACTCAAAATATAATTTTTTTTTCCAGAGAAAGATTTTTTAATTAACAGACAATAAAATTTATTAAAGAATAGTGTCAGTACGACTTAAAAAACTTGATCCAGTCATCCACTGTGAAAATTCCAACTCAAATTTTCTCTTAATGTGGCAAAAACTGGAGCATCTACCTTATTTCAATAAAAAATTAAGATGTTAACACGTTATGACCCGAAAATCGTACCTAAGTTTTCAGTGACGTCACTGGCAAGTCGAACCTGATTGGTTCAGTTATTCACGCCCATGGACTTCCATGGGAGCTTTCTAGCAAAACGAAAAAGATCCATCTTCGCTTTGCGTGCTAATAAAACCCGTTCAAACGTCCGAGAAGCGTTTTTGCTCTCCCATGGTGACGAAATATCAGCAAGTGAGATACCTCCATTAGGGACGTTCATGCAGACAATGAACAAAACAGATGCAAAGCTATTAAAAGAACACGGGTTAAGTGTCTATAACAATTTGAAGTTTAAAATTGCTTTTTTAAGGGAACTATGAAAATCAAATTATGCACATGAGAGTCAACTGAATTTATATTCCCGACGAACAAGCTAGTCGAAGAGGGCGGCTAGTATATAAACACAACAGTGGTCACCCATCGTTCCAAGGAAAACTGGCCGCTCTAAAAGGTTACGTTTCGGAGTGGGAGTTTGAAATATTTAAATAAGACCTAATTCGTTATTTGGGGCCGTTCAAATATTACGTAAGCATGTTTTTGGTAATTTTTGAGCCCCTCTGCCCTTGTAAGCAAAAATAAACAAATGGCAAACCCCCCTCTTATATTTACGTAAGCAAACTGCAACCCGCCCCCCGTTCTTTTTTTTACAACACGTATAACAGTTATAATTTAATTAAAAAAATTTAGGACTGAATACAAATAAATAACTCTAACTCGGCTTAAAATGAAAAAAAATGTATGTTCAATTTCCTTACAATTTTATTTAAGAAAATTTGTTAGTTTATCACAATTTTAAAAGAACATAGCTATATTTTAAAGTTAATTTTGCACATGCCCATCATCTATTCAGATGCTGACCAAGGTTGCTCAAGTCATATTTCCGTATCTGCTTTATATATATATATCATTATATTGCTTCCCCCTTCTGTTACTACTTCATCGCTTTCTTCTCGGAAGGAATCTTGATAAACTTCTTCTTCGTTAATTTTTCACAATTGCCCCTATACTTTTTAAGCGTGTGACAAAAGGACTAAACTTTTAGTAATCAATTTTATATCAAAAACGTAAGTTGTTATGTAAAAATAAATGAAAACTTTCTTTTCCAATAAAGCTCAAACACTTTTATAACTGTCAATTACACTATTGTAACTGCATAAATTTGAAAGGTAACAACCTAATTATTACAATATGTAAATTTTTTAAAATCTAAAACATAAGAAGTGAAAAAAATTAAATCTTAGATTAGTGAATGATTCATTTTTAAAGTATTTTCATAATCTATTATTGTTATTTATTTAATATTTTATTCAAAACGCAAAGTCGTATTCGAACCACTTAATTTCCTAGATTATTACTTTTGAAAATTGAAGAATACTTTCACTTTAAGATTGCATTAGTAAAGATCATTCATCTATTAAATTATAGAAAGATGTTAATTTTAACACTTTATTAATAAATGTAGCGAATATTGTGCTATAAGCAAAGCCTGTGAACCGCACGCTTAGCTGTAACTGTAACGCGGTTTGTTTGGGTTCAGAATCGAATGCTTGTAACCGGTGGTTGTTGTTTGTGCATCAATAAATGTCATATGTGTTAAAAACCTGCCTAGTTACATAACGCCTCAATACGCAAACAATACATGGTGGCAGCGGTAAATTATTTTTGAAGTTCGCGAACATTTTGTTGCTAAAAACATCGTCGGACAAATGTACGGTTCTGTAGAACGAAAACGGAAGTAGCTATGGCAGCGTTGCATATAAATCCTCCGGAGAACTTTACGTTTTCAACGCCTTGCAACTGGCCAAACTGGAAGATGAGATTCGAAAGATATCGGATTGCTTCCGGATTATCGACCAAAACAGGAAATGGACAGGTAAATTCTTTACTCTATATTATGAGAGAATAAGAAGAGGATATTTTTAGTTCTTTCGGTTTATCCGAAACGGAACAAAATGATTTTAATACTGTGTTGAAAAAGTTTAATGATCATTTTGTTGTTAAGAAAAATACTATTTTTGAACGTGCATAATTCAATAAACGTGTACAGCTCGATGGTGAATCAGTCAATACGTTTATAACCGCTTTGTATACATTGGCAGAACACTGTGAATATGATGTATTACACGACGAACTCATTCGGGATAGAATTGTGGTTGGCATACACGACAAGAATCTAAGTGAAAAATAGCAGTTGGACGCCGACCTTACTTTGACAACAGTGACTGAAAGGGTTCGGCTCAGCGAAGTGTTCAAGGAACAACAGGAAAAATTGATCGAAAAGGACAGTGCATCCGTTAACGCTATCTCGCCAAATAAACCGGCACAATTTCTGAAACAGAAACAAAGCTCGGGGGCAAGGAAACAAAGTGTGAAACCCGATTTTCATAGGAAAAATAATGAGAATGAATCTCGCTTGCCTGGAAAATGTAAATGGTGCGGTAAACAAAGACATGATAAAAGAGTGTGGCCCTCTAGGGATGCCAGATGCAGACAATGTTCAAAAATAGGACACTATGCGAAGGTTTGTATTATCAAATCCCATACTGGATGTTCTGAAGTGGCATATTTAGGTGTAGTACAGCTCGAGAGTAAAAACAAAACTAACATAGATTGGACAGTTACGGTTCAAGTAAACCATAAAAACATTAAATTTAAAATCGATATTGGAGCTGATCACACTGTATTGCCTGCAAATGTTTTTCAGAATGTGTTCCAAAATGCTAAATTGGAGCCACCTGATAAAATTCTATGTGGTCCAGATAGAAATCCATTGAAAACACTTGGGAAATTCAAAGCAAATATTGAATACAAGGGAAAGAGTTGCACTGAAGAAATTTATGTGATTTCTAATCTTCAAACGCGTCTTCTTTGAAAACCTGCACTATTTTCTCTTGGTTTGGGTCCATATTTGAATTCTATTTGCCAGATTTTTGCAACTGATCCAAAAGCTAAATTTCCAGAACTTTTCAAAGGACTTGGGGTAATGAAGGGATGCTATTCTATCAAATTGAAACCAGGAGCTAATCCATTTGCTATCACTTCTCCCAGACGTGTGCCGATTCCTCTTTTATACCAAACTGAAGCTGAATTAGAAAGAATGGTGAAGGAAAAGGTTATCACACCTGTCTTAAAACCGACAGAATGGTGTGCACCGGTAGTAATCGTACCAAAAAGTGATGGTAATGTAAGGATCTGTGTAGACCTGGAAGAACTCAACAAAAATGTTATGCGGGAGCTGCACCCATTACCCAAGGCAGAATACTCTTTAAATCTCTTGGCTGGAGCCAAACTTTTTTTGAAACTGTATGCCAATTCTGGTTTCTGACAAATTCCTTTGGATAAAAAGTCATCCTATCTCACCACATTTATCACCCCATTTGGTAGTTTTAGATTCCAAAGATTGCCATTCGGTGTCTCCTCTGCTCCAGAGCATTTCCAAAGAAGGATGTCTCAAATGTTAGAGGGTATACCTGGAACAATTTGTCATATGGATGATATTTTAATACGGGGAGCTACTCATGAAGAACATGACCAACGACTCACAGAAGTCTGCAAGAGATTAAAGAAATCTGGTATGACATTAAATGCAAAGAAATGTATTTTCTCTCTGACATCTATTAAATTTTTAGGTCATGTAATAGATGGACAAGGAATTCATCCGGAACCTGATAAAATTGCTGCGATAGAAAATTATCAGCCGCCAACAAATAAAAAAGAACTGAAGCAACTATTGGGCATGGCTAACTATTTAGCAAGATTCGTTCCTAACTATTCGTATATACTTTTTCCTCTGACTTCTATGCTAATCAATAAAGTAACTTTTGTGTGGGAAGCGCCACAAGAAGCAGCTTTTCCGAAACTGAAGAAAATACTGTCGTCAGATCCTGTGCTAATGATCTTTGATCCAGGGAAAGAAACTATAGTTACCACAGATGCTTCATCGTATGGCTTGGGAGCTACAATTTGCAAAAGCAAGCTGATGGAAGAAGATCGGTAATAGCCTATGCAGCTAGGACTTTGACCCAAACGGAAAGCCGTTATGCACAAATTAAAAAGGAAGCCCTTGCTGCCGTGTGGGAATGCGAAAAATTTAGAGAGTGTCTGACAGGAATGCATTTTAAAATAGAGACTGACCACAAACCTCTCATTCCAATATTTTCCAAGAAAATATTGGAAATTTCCAAGAAATATTTTCCTTGGAAATATTTCCTTGTCTCCACGATTACAGCGGATCAAATTGCGAATGATGAAGTTTTCCTATATAATTGTACATATTCCAGGAAATGAATTGTTTGCCGCAGATGCATTGTCAAGAAACCCTCAGAAAGTTCCCTACAAAAGAGAAGAATTGGAAGCTGAAATTGTTGCGTTCATTCAAATGATAACAAGTTATCTTCCAGCATCATCTCTCAGATTAGATGAACTAAGAGTTCATCTAATCTGCGAGATAAGCTCTTATATGAGAGCTGCACAGCTGAAAGATGAGACTTGCCAGAAGCTTACTGATTACGTACTGAAAGGATGGCCGTCATAGAAAGAAGTTGATACACTATGTGCACTATATTGGCAAAACCGTTATGAAATATCAGTTCAAGATGGACTGTTGATCAGAGGCTGCAGAATCATCATTCCAAAATAGCATCAAGCTGAAGTGCTGAATCAAATTCATGAAGGTCACCTGGGCATTACCAAATGTAGAGCTCAAGCCAGATGCTCTGTGTACAGGCCAGGAATAAGTAAAGTAATTGAAGAGAAAATAAAGAGTTACACTGTGTGTATACAAGAGTCAAGTAATCGCCATCAACACTTAATTACAACTTCATTTCCAGAGAGACCTTGGGAAGTTTTAGGTCTTGATCTTTTTAAATACAAGAATTCATGGTACCTTCTGATTTCAGATTTACTCTAGATACCCTGAAATTGCCAGGCTTGACAGACTGACTTCTGCTGAAGTTATAAATCATTGCAAATCAATCTTTTCCCGTCATGGAATCCCAGATGTTGTCCGTTCAGACAAAGGCTCACAATTTGATCCAGTAAAGACTGTAGAATTCAAGGATTTTTCAAAAAGTTATGGCTTTACACACATATCAAGTAGCCCCAAATTTTCTCAAAGCAATGGGCTAATAGAAGCAGCAGTGAAAACAGTCAAAGCTCGCATAAAGAAATCTAGAGATCCCTATCTTACATTAATGGCCTATCGCGCAACTCCTTTAGAGAATGGTTTTAGCCCTTCGGAATTGCTTATGGGTAGGAGAAGCAACACTACCCTTCCTGTTGCTAAGACCCAACTACAGCCATACTCAGTGAACAAGAAAGTTATCGAGGGTAAAGAGGAGAGACGAATAGAAGGCCAGAAAACGAACTATGATAAACATCACGGTGTTAGAATTCTTGATGAATTAGATCCAGGTCAGAACGTGTGGATTACTGACAGAAGTATAACTGAGAAAGTTCTGCAAAAGACACCTTACCCAAAATCATACCTAGTTCAGTCCGGCAAACGTGTCTACAGAAGGAACCGAAAGCACCTGATTCCCTCACCAGATTTTCATCCCGAACCTGAGCCAGAGGACTACTTTGATGTCACAGGATACCAACACTATCCTGCCGATGCCGATCCAGGATCTCCGCCTCTGATGTCATCACAGCCCAGTCTCCAAAGACTTACTCTGAAAGATCTAGTTCACCTACAGAAGCATCTCCTGATCCCTATGTCACCAGAAGTGCTAGGACTGTCCGACCTCCTGAGAAACTTGACCTTTAAATTACAAAGGAAGGGAGATGTGCTATAAGCAAAGACTGTGAACCGCACACTTAGCTTAAAAACATAATAGTCCAATTTTCAACCGATAGATGGCGTTTTTCATGTAAAGGACGTTATGCAAATTTGGAGCTGTTTAAAAAGCCAGTAGTCACTGACGTAAAGTCATCTCCTCTCACAGATTGTCACAGTTCACGACAATCTACAGTAAAGCCATGTTATCTGCAGAATGTTCTTACTGGAGATACTTATTGGACCCTTGTTGGGACGGACGCTCCATCAAACATGTTCTTATCGGCCGTAAAATCATTTTCACCATGCCGTTAGAGAAGAAAGAACCAGCTTTACTGATGAAGTTGTTTTATCAGAACGGCAGTAATTTGTCAACTGCGCTTAGAGAATATCGACTCTTGAAAGGTTTACGAAAAGGGTCCATGTCGAGGCAGGCTTTGAAAAAGATTACTAAATTTGAAGAGACTAGGGAGTTGGGTGTGCTACTGTCCTGCCGCCACGAAAAAAACCCTGAACAGGGTAGCCTCAAGCAGACGAGTCGAAGAAAGGAGGGAAACGGGTATAAAATCAACCGAAACATTTGGCAAACTAAGCGCACTTCGTTAGGCGAAGAATTCGTCTTCAACCGAAGTACAAAGCGAAATGAGACTTCCGCCGGTTCTATCTGCGCCAAATGAAATAAAGCCCTTTCCTTCATCCCCAAAATGCAGTGGAATATCCCGTTCCCTAACGACCGCCACAGGCATATCTGGTGTCTGGGGTTTTTCTCGTGGCGGTAGGACAGTACAAGGAAGAGGATGGAAACGGCTCGCTCTTGCCGTGGTCGAAAGAGCGTCCGGTTCTCAATATCCTTCGACAAGTGCTCGAGCGGTGTCTCGTGATTTGTCTATCCCTTGGTCTACAGTACGAAAGGTTCTTTTATTCATTGTAAAGTGGTATCCATAAAAGATCCACGTTGTGCAAGCGCTGAACCCTGCAGATCCGGACAAACGCATTCAATTTGCTAAAATTACTTTGGTTAGAATACCGTTGAGAATTCATGGCCTTGGAACATTTTGTTGTCGGAGGAGGCGCATTTTACCCTAGACGGAGCAGTGAATACTCAGAACTGTCGCATATAAGGTACTGCAAGTCCTAATGTTGTGCATGAACAGTCTCTGCACCCTGATTACATTACTGTACTATGTGGCTTTACTGCTGATTTCATTCTTGGTCCCTTTCTCTTTGAGGATAACACTTCTCATGGTCCTCAAAGGTCTTCCATTACGGGTGCCTATTACGATTACGACCCTCTTCTGCAGCAAGTCATTCCTGCCTTACAAGAACGAGAATGTTTAGAGACCACTGTCTTCATGCAAGATGGGGCACCACCTCACATTGCCTGACAAGTGCAGGCACTGCTTCGTGCCCACTTTGGAGATGATCGCGTAATGTTTTCCGACTGTTCGGCATCCTCGTTCTCCAGACTTGAACCCCTGTGACTTCTGGTTGTGGTGATTCTTGAAAGATCGTGTGTATGGAGGAAGCATATTGACTCTGCCTGAATTGAAAGCAAGTATAACACGTCATGTTGCTGCAATTGGTCGAAAAACCCTTCGCGCTATTGTTGAACATGCTTTGAACTGTAGTGTCCTAGAAAATGTAGCCGAGAAATTAAGCAATATTTCTTTTTAATTTAGTTTATTAATGACACACACAGGACTAGCACAACATAAACAAACACACAAAAACATTTAACATAAAGAAAAGGAACTATACATTACAATCCTTGGTATTTCGATTCATGGCCACAATAAAACTATCGGCCTCTATTCCTCAAACACACCCAACCACTCTCACTAAAGTCCGTCATTCACTAAACTGTTATAAGATAGTCTTGTGCCGCGCCATCTACCGAAGACACAGAAACTATAATCGAATTCTTTACAGACTTTAATTCCTCCTTCCCAGAAGAAACTTTCCATTTCCAGAGAAAAGTTTAGGTGGATCATACCTGAAATACTCAACAAAACAGAACAATTAGTACAAATGTTCACCAGAAACGATTTTGATTTTCTATAAACCCGACGAGGTACCAAACCTATCCTAAAGCAGTAGCCTTTACAAACTCTTCATAGAGTAAGATTTTTTTTTCAAAACAAAAGATAAGAAGGATAATAATCAAAAGACCTGAAAGACAATACTAATATTAGAAATACATATAAAAATACTGATATTTAGAAGCACACAAAAATACCTAAAAAATCAATATACATAAATGCAAATAACTGGTAAACTTGAATATCAGGGCAATAACACAACAGAAAAGATAATTCCAAGTTTTGGGAATTCGACTTAAACTATCCCATTCGATGTTCTTTCCCTTTCTATATACAATTTCATAGTTAAAGGTTTGTAAAATTAATGTCCATCTTAAGTCTAGGGTTTAGTTCCCACATTTTTGCCCAACACACACTAGGGATTGTGGTCCGTTTGAATCACAAATTTTTGATGTCAACGCTAAATAACATCTTAATTTTTTGTGAGCAAATATAATGAAACACACTCCCGATTCCAGTTGTTACTATGTCTGTTCAGTCTAGAAAACTTATCCAGAAACATGATGGGATGTTCTTCGTCTTTCATTTGTTGAAAGCACGTACACGACTCCAATATTTGAGGCGTCACATTGGACAATAAAGGTTTTGTGAAATCGGGACTGTATCTTTTCGATTTTCGGTTAATTTGCTCCTTGAGTTCGTTAAATACTTTTGAGCATGTTTCATTTCAGTCAACAGTAGTTTGCGGTACATGCCTGTATCGGTAAGAGGGCTGTATACCGCTCTGGGTGATATCTACGATAATATCCGCTAAACCTGAAGGCTCGACTTGAGGTCTTCGTGGAGGGTAACGGGAAATCTTTTTATGGCTTGAATCTTCAGTTCTGCCGGTTGTCTAGTCCTTGTCACTAAATGTCAAGATATTTACATATGCTTGAGCGAACTGACATTTCGACAGTTTAATATACTGCAGTTAGCTAACTTAGACGATCAAGGATGTGCTCAGGTGTCTTAGATGATCTTCCCAGCTTTGTGAAAATATGGCAACATCATCAAGTAAGGAACTATAATCTTACAGTTTCTTCTAATAAGCTATCCATAAGTCGACTGAGTAATGGCGACATTTTTCAAACCAAAGGTAACCTCAAGGGTTTAAAAGTATAAAAGTTGATTACAAACATAGCATATCTTTGCGCTCGTGGACTCAATGGGATTTACTAATATCTCTTTAAGATCCAAAGACAGAGTATGTTTAGCTTTTGACTTTCTCTATAGTTCTTCTATGTTGGGCAAAGGGAAATGCTGCGTCCTTGTCACTTTGTTTAACCTTCTGTAATCGATAACAGGGCCTTGCATCCCCTTTCCGGAACTTCAACAAGTATTAATGGAGAGTAAAATCCAGATTCTCCTGGTTCTGCTATTTTTAGTTCTATCATTTATTTACTTCCGTTTTCAGAATATCAATTTGTCGCGGTGACATACGATAAGACTTTGCAACCATTGTGGCTATCCGATTCCGTTCTTATCGTGTTCAGTCAAAATCAATAATCCAGGATTATTTGAAAAAGTGTTACTATATTTACATAAAAGTTCTTCAAGTTCTTTTACTAGTTGAATTGTGATAGTTTGAAATTTTGCTGAATGCATCTTAATTAATTTTTTACCATTCAGGGCATCGTGATCAAGGTTCTAAATGCATGTCTCTTCATTCTTAGTTTTAAGTTATCTTAATCAAGTACAATAACATTTAAACTTCCCTCTTTTGATGTAATATGGTTTAAGCATGTTTACCCATATATATACATGTTTTATCTTTCTCGGAATTGTACAACATATTGTCTCAAAAGAATTGTTATTTTCTCAGACTTTATCCATTGGAGCAGATAACTTAGTCAGAGCCTGGCGGAGCACACTACCAATAATTCACCTGTCATAAAATTGAGCACTAATCAGTCCTTGCGCTGCGTTTATCATAATTTGCGATCTTCTTTTGCATCGCAAATTTATATTCTAACAATAGATCTGACTTCATTGAATAAGTTCAAACTATTCCCAGCTACTGATTTTCCACTATGAGTTGTTGTCATTTCCAGTTATCTTTCACATACAGGAGTCCTCAGGTTCTCCATGGACTAACGGCATGGAAAAACAGTGCTAGTCATGGATAACAGTTCGGCAGGCGAAAAGAGCTTGAGGTAGAATTTTCTCCCCAATCTGAAGTGCTTCAAGGACACATGGACTCTAAGATCATCTTCAAGTTCTAGCATCCTCTCTACAATTGCTTTGCGGATAT
>BGPR01000475.1:0-12537 GCA_013235015.1 Araneus ventricosus
TACTCCATATTGATTATATTAAACAAATTTATATAAACTATGCAAATTACATATGACAACTAATTTTTAGGTCGATAATTTATAAAAATTCAAATATATGGGCCAAACTAAAAAACACAAAGTTTAAAATTAAAAAGAATAATATTGTTGCCTACAAATGGATATATTTTGATTCTGTGGCCAAATTACAATAATGGAAAGAAATTTTCTTACATTTCCACCGTTATCTTATTAGTTAGTTAATCATAGTTCGTTATTAGTTATTTAATTAATTTTTCTTCTTTGTAGTGTACTCCTAAGCGCACCGAAATGGTCCGATACAACCTTCCTGACAGTTTATTTTCCAAAACCCTTACAACTGAAATTAGTTTAGTTTAGTTACATTAACAACCCATTTTGAAGCAACACGAGGGCTGTTTTGGGTCGCACCTTGTAATTTGAACCGCTGTCAGATGACGAAGACGACGCCTCAGCTGGCACCCCCTTGCCCTTTCCAAACTTCCGTGCTGCACCAGTGGGAGGACATTTGATCACTGTGTATGATTTGACGTCTAACATGCCCCATACACGGCGGAGTTTTGGTGAAATCAGGTTCCTAGACTGGAACTCTCTGGCCCCAAAGACCTAGTGGTAAAGGCCACTAGGCCACCACGCCCCACGTCGCAATTGCAAGTTTCATGGCATCAGCAAATCACTCTCCTTGACCCTCGGCTTCAGGTTTCTTCTTGAATTTAGGGATTTTTTCGTGAAAAAAGTATGCTTTATTCGCATGGCCCATATTACCCGACCGACATTGAAAAGAAAAACATGGTGACGGATAATTTCGGTGAAAGGCAACAAGATGAAACTTTCACACCATAATCTAATTAAAGTAAGCTAAATAATAACACTAGTTTCATAATTCTATTATTACCCGTAAAAGTGCAAGGAGTCATCTAAAATTATACGAAACAACCACTTATAGAATCACAAACAAAGAAAATTTCCTGAGGAAAGAAACAGAGCAGTTATGTCAACCATTATCTGTACATGGCCGACTGATGCTATGGCTGTATTGTAGGCAAAATAATGGGTTGCTGTCTAACGGCAGGCCCTAGAAACACTAGGTGACCCATACTACCCACCGTTATCCTACCGCATTACAGATGTTAATTAGGTCTTTTTGTACTCAATAAGGCCAATATCAGGTCGACAGGTTATTCTTTTCAATTTTCATAGAATTTTTGGTTCATTTCTCTTTCAATTTTTGGCTACCGCTGTGGTATGGCGGCAAGGTGTCCGCTTCCAGATAGGATAGTTCTAGGATAGATACCAGGTTCTACCGAAGATCCAACGTGTATGTGTGTCTGGTGTACATTAAATTCGATGTTGAGAGTGAAACGCCTTCTCATATATGTGGTGTGGAAATTTAGGCAGGAAGGGAGGGAAGTTTAGATATGGGTTGCCTGGTCAAGGATCGTCCTAAGCTAAATTCCTAGTTCCTTCCAAAAATATTCCTGGTTTGTACGATAACTAAACTAGGTTTTCCGCTCATTTTTAAATAAAAGAGTTCATTTCTGTTTTAATAGCGTATGGTGGCATAATTTAGGTTCATCGCTTTCTGGAAGTCATTATGTATTTCATATTCATTGGTGTTTTCTTACTAATTTAAGAATTCCGCGTTATATTAACACTTGAATGTACTTAGAAGATGAGTTCTTTTTTAAATAGATTCACAAAAACATTTATTTTTTAATGGCGACGTTAATTAAATATTTTTTGAGAAAACTGATGTTGGATTGTTAAAAATTATATTCTGTATAATTGTATTACATATTACCTTCCATTTAGTTTAATTTCTCTTGTTAATTTTGTAGTTAAAATTCTGTATATCTGGTTACACTAGATTAAAATAAGAAAGAAACTAAAGTAAACAAAGAAATGACTGGAGGCTGTCTTTTTCAAACAGCCGCTGATGTCTCTTTTCCGATTTTCAATTTTTTTTTGAAACTTCTGTTGCTACCCTTTATCTATAAAATAAGATATTAGTTATGTTTTTAACATATGTAGTTATCGTGATATAGAGGATCACGTCACCAATTCATGCGTATTTTTGCCCAACTTTGCGACTCAGTAGATGCTGAACTACAATTCCGATTTTCTATTTTTTTGTAACTTCTGTTGTTACCCTTTATCTCTAAAATAAGATATTAGTTATGTTTTTAACATATGCAGTTACCGAGATATAGAGGATCTCCCATACAACGTTTTTTGTGGCGTTCTGGCGTGTAAATCAAATTCCTTCCCGAGACCCCAATGGGAAGAACGTAGTCTACGTTAAAATAGGACATGGAAATTAATTATCTAAATGAGTAGGAAATTAGAATAATAAATGAATAAAGAAATTGATTTCCGATTATAATAAATTTCCTCATTAAAATTAAACTTGAATTATATAAGTAATACATAAATCTTACGTTACTCAACCGAACAACCCCAGGTTCTCGAACTTACTTCAATATTTCTTTGAAAATTCTTTTAAACATTTCTTATGACTGGCTTCATATAATTATTATATGAATCAGTAAAAAAAGTTAAGTTTAAATAATTTCACGCATTTCTTACTTAAAAGAAACTGAATATAAATTTCTTCAAATTTCCGAAACTAATAGTATTTATTAGATTTTAGCCATTTAATAGTGTTCATTCAGACAATATTTATTTCTAGTTTAGAATTATACTTCTTTGTTTACTTCTCACTTTTCCTAACTGGAAGCATAGTTGGCCTACACACTTAGGATCTAATATAACATAAACATTCAAGTTTCAAATTTTGTCGTTCACTCTTCCTTTCTCTCGAATCAAAATGACGACCCATCAGAAATCCGTTCTCTTAACAAAGAATTTATTTTGCATTTTTCTAACATATCAAAAATCTATATGCAAAAAATTGCCAAATATTTAATGAAAAATTCATGATTTATCTCGAATTATTATTGGAAAACACATATAGTTTGCGTTAAATATCAAAGAGCACCATAAAATTCTTAAAATGGTATCAATTTAATTATTAGCAAATCGTTGCGAAGATGCTCGTCAAGAATCGCTTTGCTCAAAGATGATTATTCTTTCCTATAAAACTTCGGATAATATTTATCTGCTGAATCAAATGTGCAGCCGATGCAAAAAAAATGTGATAAAGCATATTTTGAAAAATCCATAAAGGGCTATATGCAAATGTTTAGTTTTATTGATTATATCAGAAATCTAGCTTTTTTTGAAAACATGAAATATGTATTTTTTTAACTATCAAGAAATATCCTTCTGGTTTAAGAAATGACTATAAATTATGCGCAAATGTGCTATCAACCCTCTGAGTGCCCAATTATTGCCATCTTTTAACTGACATGTTAGAAAACTTAGCTTTTAAAGTAAATGAGTCAATCTTTTTTGTATTTAAATATATCTCTGAAATCTTAAGAATACTTTATCCATTATGGTTTAAGAAAATATACATATAAATACGAGCTATCCGATTTTGAACTGAACATGAAAAACGGAAAAAGACGTTTGAGCTTCTCGGAGGGTTAAGTCGCATAGGATATTCTTGATATTTTCAAAAATTCTCGAAGCTAGAGAAGAGTTGATTATTGAGAAGCATTTCGTGAAAAACTGAAAAGAGCCTTTTTAATTGAATATATACAGTAAAACCCCGCTTAACCGAACTTGGGTTAACATATACCCGGATTATTCGAAATTTCTCTGAAATCATAAATAAAAAAACCGAGTACTGTACTGTATGGAAATAATGGCGAAGGCAAGACTTTTCGCGACGATATCCCCACTTTTTTCTGTTAAGCCTTAATATAAAAAAGCAATTTGTCTAGGAAAGATAGCTAATTTTGTAGCTAAATTCATAAATTTTGTCTTCTATCCTCTCAGTACTTTTAGCTGTCTATAAATATTTTGCCCTGTCCTCTCACTTATAACTTCCAATTGCATTGCTGATTATCGCTCAAGTGCATATTAAACAAACGCACATTCAAGAGATATTCCGGTTAAAGGATTATATATAAAAAATAGGATAAGGACCATTTAATTATCCTTAATATTCACTCATGTGAAAAATGCATTAATCAAAGAAAAGGGAGGTATTACAATGAATTCAGAAAAAAAGGAAAATATACGGTCCACAAATTAATGATGCAAATAACCAACCAACGGCTAAAAACAACAGCATCTTTATTCTCATAAACAAAATCGTGAATAAAGCATGGTTTATTTCTTAATACGATATTTGTTTAGATATTCGATTGCAAATTTATTTAAACGGTAACGAATTTTTTTTCAACAAATGATATAATCTAAATATAGATTTGTTTGATTTATTCAACATAATTTTTTTTGCAGAACGATATCCAATGAAAAGAAAGCAACAATTATTTTTAAGTTTCATAAGTCTGCAACAGTAACCAAATTTGTTTATCGGAACGACATTAAATTTTCTTACTTTTCTCAAGACTCTCTCAATTTATAGAGTTTAAGAATTTCGCATTTAGCTTCTTCCGCTTAGTCCCTCCCGAGTATACAAAAAAAAGATATCTAAAGTATACATATAAGTAGGAAAAAAAAACAGTTTAAGAAACATTAATGTCGAGAGCGCATATCCTTAACGAATGTGGATGACCCCAAAAATTGAATATGCGCCATCTGTTCACTATTATTAGGACTATACTGACTCAGTGGTGAGAGCTGCTGGATTTGCCCTTTTTTCCTCGCGAAAAGTTTCTGAAAATTGGCGCGAAACTGTTGTTCCGAAAGAAAGGCGACAGGAGATTCAGATTTTAACAAATTTGAAAATTCTGTTAAATTTCTTCTTAATTTTTATTGACTCTGGTAGTTAATTCCTTTTCTGATTATAACTGTATCTAAGTAGAAAATATTTAAAGAAGATTAGAACCTCTAATCCGAAATATCGTAGCATGATAATCTTTTGGGCTTGATCCTTTTGCCTTTACATTATTTTTAAAATATTTATTCCTAATTATATAACAACGATAACATGCACACAAATATCTATTTAATATCATCTTACAGCTTGTGTTTATAAATGCAGAGATTAAAACAATGAAAAGTATTGTTTGTATACTTAAAAATAATTTAAAAATTTATTAGAGAAAAATATAGGATAATAAATTGATGTCACTGAAAACCTAGCTATTGTAATTTTAAAATGGTGTAAAAATGGTTTTTGTGCAATAATATACTCCAAAGATATTGAGAGTAAAAAGTTAAAATTTTGATTAATTTTAAATAGAAAATAAAATTCATTGAAAATTTCGAAAAATACTTTTTGTGAGCATCTGCTATACATCTAGTAAACTACCTGCTAAATTTGGTAGCTCTAGTCACAACGGTCTGCCCTGTAGACAATTTTGAACGATTTTTTCATCATGCATGTCCCATCACACAACTTTCAGATAGTATCTAGACCATAGACATCATCACTTTAAAATAAATATAAATAATTGTTGGTAAGTAGGTAAATAGTTTGGTTAAATACAGTTCTGAAACAGCATCGAACGAATTCACCATACAAATAGATTTTATATATTAATTCGCCATTTTATAGATTGAACGTGTCGGTCAGCTCCATATTTTAAAAATCTTGCATATACTTTTATAAATAACAATAGCAGATTTCTTATTAGAATACTTTTTGATCAATGATAATTTATATTACACATTTTGAATTCCTTTTTGGTGCAAAATATTGTCATCTTTCCAATAATAATAATGATTTCAGGAAGAAAATATCGAGAGAAGATCCGAAAATAATTTTAAAATACTGCGGTTCTGTTTAATCTTAACAGAATTAACTAATTTCTTAAACCAACAGAAAAATTCCTGAATTTCCTTCAAAATAACTGAACTTCCTTTATATTTATTAAAAATCGTGAAACAGGTCTGTTCCTAATATTAATTGTCAATCGTCTGTGAATTGCCAATTTGTAATTTTTTTAAAGTTCTGCCAGAATTCTATAACGTTTGTATATTTGTTCGTGATGTTCGCATCTGTGCATTTATTTATTGTTAAAATAAATGTTGTGTTTGTGTTACGAAATGAATAAATTACTAATCAGGCTTAAAAATGAAGACATTTGACAATATAAGGTTATAATTCTATGTAATTGGGAAACAACTACCACTTTATGGATTTCAATTTCATTATTTCAAACTGAACCCCAGTGTGTTTTATTTCTATGAAAAATTGAAACAACTCGAATCCATCCTTCAGCCGACTACTTATTATGCAATAAGTTATTCTGGTAGAATCAATTATTAGAACTATTTTCTGAAATATTCACTGAAAGTATCTGCATCTCAAAACGTATACTTTTGAGTTAAAAAAAGTATACATAATTGCATAACTTCGTCCTATATAGAATCCACATTACTAGTACGTCAAAAGAAGATTTCTATCTACTACCATTAATACATGCATTCGTAAAGAATTAATATTCTGAAGCAGTTGCTTTCATTCTATGTAAATTATCTAAACCATCAGATTGTGATATTTTTATCTCTTCAGCAGTGCAATAGCAACCTTTTACTCTTTTCAGATTCTTTCTTTGCAATGCAGTACATTTTTAGATCTGCTTCTTTCATTTTTGCTTTTATTTTTGAAGTGGTTTATTGGTTCGGTTTCAAATAAATTTCAGACTTTAACTTCTTTTTTTAAAGTGTATTTCCCATTTAGCTCAAAGAGGTTTTTCCTACGGAAACCATCCAATATTAAAAGTCGTAAAAAGAAAATACATAAATATAAAACCATCTAAATGCATTATATCATGATATTTACTGTTATTTATCGCCGTTATATTGAAGTATTATAAAATATTGCTGGCCTATGTGATATAATGAAGCATAAATTCATTACCTGTGCTTGACGCCGGAGTCGATGAACCTCCAGTAGTCGACGCAGGAGTAGACACAGTAGAGGCTGGAGTACTTGAACCTGTAATTATAGAGTAACTTTCAGTGAATACAGGGTTATTGAAACGATTTCACCGATTAAAAATGGCTGTAACTTCCTTGTAAACAAAGGTAAGAAGAAAAATTTGAGCACATTAAAGGACGAAGTTTAAAATTTGTTTGAGTACATAAATTCCCCTATATGGTTTATCTTGATTACACGGGCAACATTCGTGCGATAATCCATTTCAATACCATGTGAAGCATTCTTTATGAATATCATTAGTTCATTCATTATTTCCTGTCACGTTACACGAAGGAGTTAAAACAGAGTCCATGACACATATCAATGAAATAAAGACACAAGATGTAATTTCAGAAGATTTAGAAAGCCACAAGCAGAACACGCATGCTGTAATCAAACTCGCATCAATGCCTGCGAACATTCTGCACGGTGCCTGGACTGAAATGCATTACTGGAGGGATGCTGCTTATATAAGCAAGAGAAATCACGTAGGAAAATTATTATATGCTCAAGCAAAACTTTAAGCTTCCTTCTGTTATTTGTTTAGAAGTTTTCTTCTTATCGTTGTTTACAAGGAAGTTACAGCATTTATAATAATCGCTGCGAATGTTTTGATTAATCCGGTACAAAGACATAGAAACTTTTATGATAGGCATATTAGTATTTTCCAGTCATAAGGGCTATCTATTAAGAAAGTCTAGATGGATTCTGTGCATGTGCATTACTATTTTATGATTATAAGAGCATTTGGAAAACGTACCACGCATGCGCCACATTGCTCAAGCTATATCGTCTATTCCTCATCCGGCCATAAAGAAATCAGAAGCTTAAAATTTGTTGAAATTTTGTTGTTTACAGAGTTACGAGTCAGAAATATTCTGCCATATTTATAATACGCGAATCAAACTCCCTCTTTTTTATATTTCATGGTAACTAAACTAATACAGAAAAACAGAAGGATTAGAGTTTGTAATGATGCTTCGAATGTCAGAAGTCCATTGCAGCTTGACAAACATCACGAATTCGTCACTCTTCAAAAACCTGAGAACCATCATTGTTGCTGATGACAACAGATCAAGTACAGGTAAACAAGATAAATCACAGGATACTGATGTTTGGCTTTGCATTTAGTAAAAGTCATATAAGCCTTGAAACTCAGAAGAAAAGTGTTTAACATATTTTCTAGTAGACGAGTAAGAACCGAGAAAAGTTTTCTTACACTTTCTGTTACTTTTGATTAGGAAAAATCCCTAGATTAGTTTTTATGAAATACTAAGACTATATAAAGAAATCGGTCAAGATGTTGTTAACTTCAACTTTTTATAAGTGAAAGGACTCCTTCAAAATTTATAGCTACAGGGTGGTCATAACATATTGGACCATTTAAAAAAATAATAAAAAAAACTAATATTGTTACAACTGCGTTTTTTTGAAATGAGAGAACAAATAAAATTTTTTCCAGATAGGTCGCATACCATTACGACGTTCTAAATTTGCTACAGGGACAGATTTCCATACGCAATGGCTACCGATCAGCAGAAGCCGATGCGCGTTTTCTGTTTTCCTTTTTTACTTTTTCTCGAATATCTCAAAAACTATTCAGTTTTCGAATTACAATTTATTTAACAACTTAAAGAGCATGAAACTCCCTACAAATACATGCTTTTGTTTTCCTTCTAGCTGAAATAGTTTTGCAGATAATGACTCTCAAAAATGGGAGAAGTCGAATAATTTACGATCACCTAGATCGCTGCAACGGCGCTTTACCTATCTGAAAAAAAAGTTTTAAAAATGTGCTGCCTTTTAAGCAAGAAACATAGTTATAACATTATCAGTTTTCTTCATTAATTTTAGAAATAGTTCCAATAGTTTATGACCACCCTGTATTCAAATTTAATGACAATTGCTAAATTAACAAATAATTTTTTCCGAAAATTCTTACTTACTTTGTGGGGGAATAGGAGCCCCGTAAGCGGCAGCAGCAGGATAATATTGAGAGGGATAATAGTATTGCTGATAATAGGATTGTGGATAATAATAGGGTTGATAAGCTTGCTGCTGATAAGATGGATATGAATATTGATAATTGTAAGGTTGCCCTCCGTAAGACACACGTTCTAAGGAATACATAGGTATACGTAAATATCAAGAAATATTATCCATTTACAAAAAAATAATTTTCAAATAACATAGAAGAGAATTGCAACAGCGCAAACAAAAGTAAAGACACAATTAATATATAATATGTTATCCATTATTATTATTTATTTATTGATTGATTGATTGATATTCTTTCGTTGATTTACAATCTGTTTGCGACAAAAAAGTTTTTAATTTGAAAGTTATGAAGCTGTAGATTTTAATTATGCATTTGAATTATTAAATATTTAATCATACGAAATGATTAAACTAGCAGAACTTAGGTATCCTACACTGTAAAAAATATCCGTTTTTTACCCGGACTTTTTCCGTATATTTGACGGTTTAAAGCTGTTTTGTTGACAAAACGGTTTTTCACCGTTTTCCGCTCCAGCCATAAACGGTTTACAACCGTCAGTACAAATTCTATTTTTCGTCATAAGGTATTGCTATCCGTACGATAACTTTCCGTTTTCTTAAATGTAATTTTATTGCATTTATTGCATGTTTTTAATAGGGTTCTATCTCCGCTATTGTTTATACATGTTGCAGTAACCTGTTGTCACTCATGGAAGCTAACCTTAAAACACGTGTTCTGGCAATAGTTGATTTTTACACCACTAGGTGGCGCCACTAGGGTTATAGTGACTTTAAAACTTAAATAGATTATTTTTACTTCATTTTATGAAGTCTCCGGTGGTCTAGTGGTTAGAGCGACTGCCTTTTATTTCTATGAACGCGGTTTCGATCCCCGGCTCGGAGGAGCTAGAAGTTTTGTCACTATCTTGCATCGAAATCGTCCAAGTAAGTTCAATTTAAAATTACATTGATTAAACTAATTGAAATTAATAATTAAGCCTTGATTAATTAATATTCCTAATTGATAATACACATCAGCACATTTCAACTCAACTCGAACAGAAGGAGAAAAACAACTGAACTCAGTCGATGACGTCACTTACTTCGATGACTTAATTTTTACGGAGAAAACTTGATTTCTTACGGTGAAAAACCGTTGTGACTACGGATTTACTTCGTAACTTTTACGGTTTTGCACAACCAACCCAGCTGTCAGTTTAAAACCGTAAATTTTACGGGATTTTTTTTTACAGTGTATGAAATGTAATGGAAAAGGAAATGTAAAATATTTAAATAAAACATAATAAATATTTTAGCTTGGAATTCTATTGAATGCCAGAATTTCCAACAATGTCGGTAAAAAGGAATAGTCAAGTGTAATCAAAATTCTAAGACATCTAGTGTGGAGGAACAAAATATTTTTTATAGAAAAAAAACTGTTACTGGGAAATAAATTTTTAAGAAACACATTTTTTAGAAGAATGAATCTTCTTTTCTTGAAAGAATAGAAACTACTGATTTCTCTTGACTGTGGTAAATGATTTTTTCCAAGCAATCTTGGCAAGATTTGTACTAAATGTATGATTAAGAACGAGGATATTCTTAGTTAACTAACATTAATAATGAGGTACAGGAAAAAGTCGCATGGGATTAGATCTGGGAAGAATGGAAATTGAGAATGTTGTGTACAGGATGCAATGTGTGGTCCACGAGAAGGGTAGTCATATTAAAGGGTCATCGCATGCCCTCGCCGAGGAAGTAATTGTATCGAATAAAGTGCTATGGTGAACTGTAATTTCTTCTCTATAACCCTTTGGAGCATTAAACTGGTTTTGCCCTGAAATTTCTTCTTTGTTATTCATTTGTCTAATTCTCAGCTGTGTAGACTACAGCAGCGCCACATTTCCCCCTATTGGCGACTTTCGGAATAATTTTTTTAAAGACAGAATCGTTTTCCCCGTGTCGTCATTAGTCTCCCTACCAAATTTTGTAGCTTTTCAGCTGATAGATCGAGCTACAGATGGCTCCGAGTAGTGTCAGTTTTAAAAAAAAACCAACCTGTATTATAAGACTACTCTTGCAAATCTGAATTGTCGTAATCGTTGGAATCTATTGAAATCTTTTAATAGGAAAATCGATAACGTATGAGCACAACGTGCAATAAAATGCTATATATCATATGCAATTACATTAATCAAGTGAATGCGACGGAACGCAAATTTCTAAGATTCTATTATATGACTCTATTTAGTTTATCTTCAAATGTAAGCGTATTATCCAAAGTAAAATTACAGAAGGAAATTTCGTACCCATTTTCAGAGCAATTTCATGAATTCACACATTAATTATTTTTTTTATCAAAGACGTTTCTTTGAAACGTATAATTAAATGTAATAAAAAGCGTATTAAAAGTAATAAAAATATTTACCATTTGTTTGCACATTAGATTGTGGGAACGATTGACTCAAATGGAATTCACCTGGAATAGTGTAAAAGACATAAACATAAAAATAATCAGAATACTATAAAATCATGTTTGTACTTATTGAGATTCTAATTAAGATTGTAGAGAAGATTCTTTTGTTCTAATTTTTCACAAAAGTAAGTTATTTAATATGGAAAAATATACATAGGCTGTATTTTTTATTGCACAAGTAGGGTCCGGATTAAATATATCCACCAGTTATATATTACTAGCCAAATTCGGTCAACAGCTTGTACTGATTTTGTTTAATTTCAATGGAATTTTATTTAAATTAAATTACGCGGTATTTTTAAAGTCCAGCAGCGTATAAGCTGAATGGAAACATACCGATATCAGAATCAAAAATTAGAAAATAATCTTTGAGTTCAATGGATATAATTCCTGTTATACTTACTATCTTTGTTTACAGATTTCACAGAAAAATTGATGAAATTAAAAAAGAAACTAAAATCCATTAGGATATTACCTCATATTTTAACAACGGGAGAGAAACGCACAACTATATATTTGTAAAGCCCATGAAAGCAGATTGAATTTCATTGCAACAAAAAAAATTATTGTTGTAAAATATTTATAAAATAGTTTTTAAAAATTATTAAAACAGGAAAAATTGGATTAATGCAAAAATGGTATAATTAAAAAGATAATTCTTTGAATTTTAAGAAGGTAAAAATAGTATTTTTGTGTGATAATAATTCCGGAATTTATCAACGGAAAACGCCAAATTTTGCTTAATTTTTAATTAGAGAAACTTTTATTAAAATTCAAAAAATCGCTCCGAGGTGCACATTACCACCCTTAAAAGTGTATCTGTTCTAAATTTGGTAGCTTTAGGTCTAATTCTCTATCCTGTAGATCTCACAACAGATTCACATTTGATTCACATTTTCGCATTCACATTTTTATTTTTAGTAGAGATACTTTGTGAACAACTTTGCTTTTATTTTTAGTAGAGATACTTAGTGAACAACACTTAGGGTAGGTATTAGGGTGGATCGAAAATTCAAAGTGTGGATAAAATAATCGGCATAGGGTGCAAAAGTTGTCTTTTAAGTGTACTAGCATATATGTAAAA
>BGPR01000475.1:17495-41163 GCA_013235015.1 Araneus ventricosus
CACAACTTTCCCGCCCCATGCCAAAAAGAATTTCAAAAAAAAATTTTCCCTATACTTTTCGATCCACCCTAGTAGGTATGTCATGTCTTCTAAAATTTCTTCTCTGGTTAGTAACTTTCAGATAAAAATAATGCTTCTGAAGATGTCCAAATGGTAATTCATTCTTTTCTCTAATTGTTTGAAATGCTATTAATTTAACAGCTGTAGAAATAAAAAGATTCAATTAATCGAAATAATGAATGTTTTGGTGCACAATCATTTTAATGAAGTCCCAAGCAGAAAAATACTCAGTGGCCTAAATTCCAAGAAAACTGGGTGATCAGGTAGTGATGTCCACATGGTGATTGACGGTCATTGTGTGAATGCGGCGGAAAAGCAACCCAAAGAAAGTATCGTGACTACCGTGACTTGGGTAGAAAACTTGTAGCAACCCTTGTTAACACATTTCGTACACATTTTCCAACTAATCATAATTAGTTTTCCTCAGTACAAGCAGTTCCTTTTGTGTGCACACCGTACTTTTAATGTTATGAATTAAATCTAGTAGGAAGGGTATTGAGAGAAATATTTTGCAAAGAAATTACAAAAATATTACCTTAACAAAATAAAGGCTGAAGAATTATGATTTTCTTCTAATCGATAAATAACAGATATTGAATTTTGCTAATATACGGGTCATTCAATGTACGCACTTAATTCTAATTCACATGCACTGAATTGATTACGTTATTCTACAGGGATCTTGAGGATGAAGGTTTTAGCATTCCTATGATAATTTGTCCAAAGCGATGATGTATTTTTTTTTATCCTTAACCCGATTAGAAGTTGTAGGGAATGTGTCATTGGGCTCATATGCCAAGTTCGTGGGTTCAATAGCCGTTAAAGCCGGTGGAATCTTCAGATGATAAGAATTGTCAGCATCAATGTTGAACAATTATAAATGTCTTATGCAACTGTTTGGCAATTGGTATTCTAGACTAATTAAATTTGCTATAATATTCATTTTCTCATGTTATATTACTGAATGTAAATATTATTTTACTGACTAACTATTATATTATTTTACTAACTAGGAATTTGAAAAATTCGAAAATCAAATTTAAAAAAAAGAATAAAGAAGGATTTAACCCTTACTTGGTCCAGAATTGTATCCCCCTCCTGTAAATAATAATAATAATAATAGAACACATTGTAATATAAAAAAGGCATCAAATTTCTAAAGATCTTCTATACAAGTATAATGCTTAAGTTTTAAAAATTTACGTTTTTTAGTGATAAGCTGAATTCACACTGGGAATGAATTGGGTGAAATTGGAAGACAACTTGACCCATATTTTTTTTATATCTCTGGTAGGAACATACTGTCTCAAGTTCATATAAGATGTTAAAAAATTCAGAAATATTTGTTATTGGTTGCGAAAAAGTCAGTTTTTTCTTCTCTGAAATTTCAAAAAATTGAAGTGAGGTCAGTTGGGGTAATTAGGGACAAATTTTACAGACTCTGACATTTTTTCTCTTTAAGAGGATATTATTCGATGTAGAAGAGTTCTATTTTGTTCGGAATGCATAAACATATTCTGCAGGATTCATTAAACAATGCCCCCTTTCAAAAATAGTTTATTAATTAATTAACCTCACTTCTAGGAGCGTTCTTATTTTACCTCGAAGTGTTCCTAATTACCCCAGAGACTACGGGGTAATTGGGAACACGTATTTCGAATTGATTTGGAGAGAATATATTTGGAAACTACTGTATATTGCCTCAAAATTCATTGAACTGCCTTTTCCAAAACATCAAAAAATACTGTTTATCTAATGGTTTTCAGAAAAAAATATATTCTATTTCATGGAACATCGCATACAAACTATTTACTACCTTCAATTTGATGCAATTTATATTCATTCTAAATCAAATTTTGTCGGGAAAAGTTGGGAATTAAATCTTTATAGGAACAGAAATAACTGAATATTATGATATATTAGAAGAAAATAGGTAAGACTTAAAAACCGCACATAAAATTTAGAAGAAACAAATAGTTCATTTTAGTGGCCGAAAGTAGATTTTCCACTTAATACAGAAAGTTCTATTCACTATTCTATTAATTTTTATTCGACATTTACACTACCTGAAATCCAAATAATTCTTTTCTACAATCTTCTTCAAAGATACGATCTGGGAGAACAGCTTTTAACCGGCTCTCGGAAATGACAAACTGGTCATTCACCATCGAAACAAATTTTGATTAGCCAAATTATTTGTTCTCAAACCTGTCATATCATATGCAACACCATCAAAATCTTGAATCTCTCAGACGGAAGAATAATGTGCCTTCATTCTGGCACCTCTAACGTTATCGATCAAAACCAACATACTTGTTGAAAAATCAACCACGGATGATTTTTAATACTTTCTCCATCTCCGCAGCCCCCGTTTCTTATTGAAAAGAGCAAAAATCCTTAGCTTCAGATTCTTCCATCATTATCACTGTGGATAGGTGTGTGGTATTTTCAATAAGCGCGCAGGATTTTCACTGTCTTCTTTATTTTTGACTTTCACAATACACCACACATAATAGACGATCAACACAGAACATATATTAGTATAATATAAGCATATTTAGTAATTTGCCACTAACAAAGAGCGAGGTGTGCCTAATTGCACAAGTAAACAGAACGTCTCGCCGAAGTACGATACAACAACTCTATGTACTCTCGGACTGCATATACTTAAAAGGTACACGCAGCGCTATCTATGGATAGCATAAATGCACATATTTAGAAGATGACTATTAATGAATAAAAGATAAAGATTGCAGATAATAGACATACATGAACAATCACGTTTTCTTCTTTCTCGTCATCTTTTGCCTTTTTTTTATTCCATACTTGAAGTCAAAAGACTTCATATCATTATTAAGAAAGAACTTTAATACGTAAAAAGTAATATGTATGTCGATCATATTGTAAATTGTTTTAAAATATCAGTTGTTAATTTGACATAAAACAGCGAGCATTACTGTCGGGATAAAACGCATCCACGTTTCTAGATTCAAAATTTCTCCCCATCAAATAATAAATTTTTCCAAATACATGAAAAACATAGATTTTTGTTACTTTAGAAGTCTGTTACAAATAAAAATTGTTAGAGGTAATTAAAAACACTAATGTGTTTCTCAAAACGAAATCCAAAAAACGAAAATTGAAGTTTCCAGTTAATTGTTATATCCTACAGATCTAAAAAATAAATTAATTAGCAACTTCTCTTGCATATAACCTCCGTATAGCACGAAAAGTGTAACTTAAGAAATTTTGATTTTAGTTTTTTGAACACGGTTGCAATTAAAGGTAACAAACGTTACCAAATAACATTGAAAAAAGTAGGAAAGTGTTTTTCTTCTTCCTTTAGAGTGTCTTCACCAAGCACATGCTTTTCAGTTAGCTAGGGCCTCACCAGTTCGCTCTGTAGTCACCGTTCCCAATTACTACTTGTTCCCAATTTCCTCGCCTGACCCTTAAGTGATGTTGTTTGTTAAGTGATGATTTCTTTGTATTTTCTGAATCACTTTCCGGCTTGGTTCCGGATTTACATTGTCAAAGTGTTTTGAACTTCGCGGGGATTTATATTATGAATAAATTTTTTGTGGTGGCACTCCCTTTTTACATCAAAATCATTTATCATACCATTCTAAAGTAATGAGAGATAATCACTAATAAATAATTCAGTTTCTTCTGGCACATACAACTTCACAATAAATCTGCTAGAAATCACTAAGGGGACTTAATGATTTCTGCCTGAACAATATAAATTCCTACAGGACGTAGTGAAATTTGGATATCGCTGTAACTCATCAATGGGAATTCAATGAAATTAGCGAGTTTTACCAGGCTGTAGAACATTAATTGGAGATGATGATGCGACTAAAGCACCATTTATACGTCTTTTTCAAGGGGCTGACGTAAAACGGCGCATAAATGAAAAGGCATATAATCGAAGCGAATTACAATGCATACGAATGAATCAGGACCATGAAGAAACGACGTATTAATGTAAACGTCATATAAATGAAAAACGTATAAACGGCGTTTTACTGTATATATCAAAATCGAAATTTTTGGACTTGGAGATTTTTGCCTGAACGACGACGATATATGATAAGCATACAAGATACTGATATTTATATTAATGAAAGGAAGTTTGTAAAAAAAGTTAGCTCGTAGCGGAGACCAGGGCCAGCTGGAGATGTTAACATTTAACCATTTTTAATAAATTCAATTTTTGAGACAAATTTTATTTTAATGTATGCATTATTAGATTGAACATTTTTGTGTTGTTCTTAAATTGAGAAATTTTTATTTTAATATAATCAAAGTTATGTTTCCATTTAAAAAAGGCAAAGCAAAAGTGCCGACTTGCCCCAGTACCGGAGCAAGATCAAAATTATGATAAAAGTTCAATACATTTTTATTTTTAGAAAATATAGGGCAGAACACTAATTAATTAAAAGTTGTTAAGTATTTTTTCCTTGATTAATATGTTATGAAAAAGTTATGTTAGTTGAAATTTGAGCTCATAGTAAATTAAAATAACTCAAAATCAGAGTTTATCATTGACAAAAATTAGACACAAATTCTCCTCATTCAGAGTCTGAGTAGCCTCGGGCCATCATGTGTGGAATTTGCAACACTTTATTTAATCCTCTGATAGAGTGAAATCATAGATCTCATAACACGCAGGGCACTGCATTATATTTTCTTTGGAAGTTTGAACTGATGTCGTGAGTGTCAGAAGTTCGGGCTTTTTAAATGAACCAAACTTCAGTTTCTTTGTAATAACTCCTTTTATGCACTCTAGCCTCTTTCTTTGCTGCTTTAAATGTTATTCTTCACTCTTGTGTGTGTCTTTCGGAACCGACATCTCTTTCATAGATAAGCTTATTAAAATATTTTCTGAAAGTCTCACACCTTGCAGCATGTTATGGAACAGATAGTTGATCATGTAGATATGGAAAATAATTTTAAAAATTCATACATTCTTCAAAAATAAAACAGTGAAAAGCACTTTGCTGAGATTAACAAGAATTAGATAAAAATAAATAGTGATTTTGAAAAGCGTATTGTCTTAGGTAGTCATGCATAGCAAAGAATAACCAAATATGTTAGGTGTTAGGTCTTGAAAATTCAGGACCAGGAAACTCGTCAGAGAAAAAAAAAAGGTAGAAGTGTTGGGAGCTAATACTGTCAATATGGTGGTGAAGTAAAAGCAATATAGACTTCAAATAACCATTCGCCGTCTTTCCGTCGTCTCCCCCATATATTATACTCTTATCATAATAAATATCTGAAATCAAAATAGGAATGCATATTGAAATGTCTAGACATTTTTCCCCGTCTAGGGTATCAAAGTTCTGTAGTCACAATTCAGGTATAATGAACATTGATATTTTGTGCACCACCGTTGGTATTGAGAATTTTATACCACACTAATTGATTGAATGTGCACTAGGTGACTTAAGATAGTACTCGGAGGTGAGAGGACAACAATGGATGTATGATCCAAATCTTCTACTTAACCATAAACGTATGAACACAAACTATATGCAATATGAGTGAGATTTATTGAGAAATAGTGAATTCAATCATACCACTTCCATAGCCAGGATTGCTGTAATAATACTCTTGGTTGCCAACTTTTTCTTCTACTTGGTATCCGCCTAAAAAACATGAATTGTTTACTCAAGCTAAAAGTATTGTAAGGAGTATGAACAAGAAGAAAGTTTAGAAGATTTTAGTTTCTTAGTGTAATTAAAAAAATAAAATATATTACAAGACTTACCGCCAGGGTAAAAAGATCCGTAGAAACTTTCTTGGAATGCGTAACCTGGGGTAGCAGGAAAAAGTAACATATAAAAGTTTTTTAATTTAAAGATCACAAAGTCATATAATATATATGTGTATTAAAAAGGAAATTACATAAAATCTAATAAAGGGACGCTATATGTTACGGTTAATATGATTATTTGGTTATTATGAATAATGTATGGTTAAATTGAGTCATCGATTTATCACATTGACCGGTTGTTATGAATAAAAATCTTGTTGAATCTTTCCTAAGACGATCAAATAGGAATGATCAAAATAGAGTCAAGCGTTTTTGTGTACGGAACGAAGTTTCCGATCATTATTTTTTCGGGAAAAGAAAGCATGTTTGAAATTTTGGTATCAAAAGCAAGAATTTTAGAAATTATTATAAAAATTTGAAAAAAGGCTATTTTGTTAATTTTATGAAGGTAAAAGTAAATAATTATTATGGGTTATAATTTTGAATAGTTAATCTGAACATATTTAAAGCCATTTGTCAGTTGAAAGTGTCATTTTTAAGCTGAAAGTTTGTGAAATGGGTTAACTTATCTTTCGAAAACTCAAATTTTCTGAGGTTTTAACATATAAATAGCTACCCAGCGAGAAAAGTTATACCTTTCTTGGCTAAATAATTATTACAGAGAGTGTGCATACATGTGGCGAAGAGAAGCAATTCATTGAGAAGTGTGAATACTTAAAAGTTTGTTGGAATGAAGTTAGGGCTAATGAAACTGTTGAAAAAGCATTCAATTGCGTGTACCAAGAAGTTTTAAGTGCCTGATTTCTGATTGATAAAAATAATTTTTATTTGTAAACATCTTATCATACATTTTAGCATTGAAATTCCTTTCTAACATTTACATATATATGGTATAAAGGTAAAATTTTAATTTTATAAATTGATTATTTAGTTTTTAGTAATTGAAAGTCTAGTTTTAGTTTTTTTAAAAAGAATTTAGTTAGAACTTCCTGTTATTTAAATCATTTTAATTTACTTTTTGTAATTAATGTATTTATTACTTCCTATTACTAGCAGGCACACACGACTGTACAGCGAGCGAACGAAGCGAGCTAGGATCACGTAGTGATCCCAAAAGAATCACAACGTGATTCTTGGGGGCTGACTAGCGGGGCGAGTAGGGATTTAACCCCCTAGTATAAAATAATGCTTATGAGTTAATATTTCTTTGATAAATGAAAGAATAGTGTATTTCATTTCATTTCTTCATTTGTCTGTAAAGAAGTTCAACAAGCTTGAAAAGTCCTTCAAAACTTTCCTCGATCTTAAAGTTACTGTTTTTAAGAAACTTTCTTTAAGTATTGCAAAAATTTTACATTTTAAATTTTTTTTCTATATATATATATAAACAAGAAATACCCTCCGAAAAAATAGAATTAAACAAACAAGGAATCCATTCTAGTCCACTCTTTCAAGGGCTATAGATTATATTCAATATGGATTCAAATTACTTGGGAAATTTTTCTGTAGGAAGCTTCACTTTCGTCTGAAAAAACCTTTCTGTGTGTGTGTGTGTGTGTGTGTGTAAAATACGAGAATTTTTATTTTTGATATTCTAGGAATGACAGGGACATAAATATGAATACGATTCTTCCTTCTTAATTCTAGTCTACATGTTTTAAATCATCTCATTGCAGGCTTTACAAGAAATATCTCTGAGGAACAAAAAGAGCTGATGTAGATATACATAAAAAGTTAAATTATATTTATTAACACGTCTTCTATATATTTTTTCTCATCATTTTATATCAAAAGTATGGAATGGCCTATTAAATAGAATTAACACAGAACTGTTAAGAAAAACGCTACATTTCCTCCCGGAAATAGGAGGGAAAAATGCTTCGTTACTGTCTTATTTACTGGAAAAAATTTACATTCGTTTTGCCCTGAAATATGGTCATTTCTAACAGGCTTTATTTTTTACAGATGACTAATTTTTTCTATCCGTGCTTTTGCTCTCTGGTGTTCTTTATTATCGTATACCTGTTACGGTTAATGTAGTTTATCGGTTAATACGAATAATTACCGGTCAATGTCGTAAACTTATTTGTCACTTTTACCAGTAATTATTCATAATTAACATACTTCACCATTAATTACTCAAACAATGTGATTAATCGATCAATCACATTAACCGGTAATTATTCATACTATTTAATTAATCACACTGACCGTAGCATAATAATTTTATAAATTAGCGTATTTGGTATAAATAGTTCATGTAACAATACGATTACGATAATAAGCAGCAAAAATTATTACGAAAATATTTTAAATAAAGCGAAACTTATTCACACTATGCTTTTACTTGAAAAAAAGGACATTGAAAAAAGAGGATTCAGTAGAATAGAAGCACGGATGGAACGTCCCGTCTCTTTTTTTAAAAATGTAATCTTTGTGCTCATTAGTGGGATTCTAAAATATCATTTCAAATAACTCTGCATTGTAAATCAGTATTTATTTCAAAACTAGCCGCCTATGGCGACTGATTTGCATTGCATGAAAGTCGGTCACGCTAATATTCAATCTCTTGCATTTTATTTTGTCTTTTAGTTTCCTCGCGAAAGGTATTTGGAACTTCAGATTACGTTATACATTAACATCGTAAAGTTTTAAGCCAGAGTGAGGAAATATTTCAGCAAAATAATGAAAATAAACGGAATTTTTCTAATGAAATA
The DNA here is from genome assembly GCA_013235015.1 of Araneus ventricosus. NCBI lineage: Eukaryota > Metazoa > Arthropoda > Arachnida > Araneae > Araneidae > Araneus > Araneus ventricosus. The sequence continues at coordinate 26,052 of BGPR01000475.1, forward strand.
GAAATAAAAAAATTTAGGGAGCTCAAGATGAAAGAGAAATTATATTTTCTTGACAGAAAAGGTATTTGAAATAGAATAAACGTTTTCAATAATTCAGGCGATTTAAAAATTTGATGAAACTTCAAAATGGGTTAACTTTCATTACATCAACGAAAAGCACTGTAAGTGAAATTTAAATTAAGGAACGAAATTTAAATTTTATGATGGTGTAAAAATTAGTTTTTGTGCATTAAAAATTTGGTGGTTATCTCGGGAAAACATCAAGGTTTCACTCAATTATTAATTAAAGAAATTCTAATTGGAACTTTTATAAAAATCGGCTCTGAGGTGAAACTCCATTCCACTAAAGTATATTTTTGCCAGATTTGGAATTCTAGATCAAATGGTCTGTTGGCCACCCACACACTTTCGTTTTTATTATTTACTATCCGGGTCATGGTTCCCTTAACAATATAATTTTAAACTTCAAATTGTGGTATACATTTAACCCGTGTTCTTTTAGTGGCCTTGAACCTGTAAATTCGAATTCCAAATACGCAGGAAATCTGCGTCTCATGTAATGTAGCTGCATTACACGTATTATATAAATTCACAGATTTAAAAAAAAAAAGATGTTGAATAATTAAAAAATTTAGTTTTTTCATAATCGTCCGCAAAAAGTTTATACCATTGTTTCTGTTCCGCCTTATATTTTAAACATTTTGCTACCCAGTTATATATCCTATTGCTGATATTGAAAACACTTGGAGTATTTCACGATGGCTGAAGTTGATGACAAATACAGATTAGTATACTTCATTTTAGTAGCTCCTTTTAACCGAATAGAACTATATCAGTTATAATAGAACCATATCAGTTTTATTCAAATCTTGAATGAACTGGTGTGAAATTCAAGATGTTGTTGATAATGTGCATTCACATCTTTTGTAGTAGTTGAATATCAATATTTATAATATTAAGAAAACTTCCCTGATATTAAAAGCCATAAAAAGAATAGACTTCTTTAGAACTGATTGGAGCACCTGTTTAACAATAAACAACTAAACTAAAACTTATTTAAATTGTTATGCGTTAAAAACAACTAAAATATGGAAATGACATGCATATATATTAGATATTGCTACTAACGGATGATTAAACCATACTCCAAATTTCATCTATTTAGCCCGTTGTAAAGATATCTAATTTGTTCACATGCGTACGGACGAAGAGGCAGACAAACTTTTCACAGATTTTGCCAGGTGATTTAGTTTCTTTGATAGTTGCAAATTTAGAAAAAAACTATTTCTAAAATTTTACGCCATTCTGTGTAGGCTTATAATGGCCATAATCTAAAAGAAAGTTCTTTTTATTTAAAGTAATTCGTAATGTCTTGAATTTGTTCCTTGATAGAAGTTATCGAAAATCGAAGGATGTCCGATACATCAATCATCACATGCAATTCAAATACATTGGTATGGATCCTTAAAACAAAACTACACATTGCTTGTGTATTATATCTTTAATATATTTTATAATTCATTAAAAATATACTATTTTGCAAGTAACTGCTCTCCAAAAAATATTAAAAAGATTTTAAGTTTCCTTTGGCATTTTAGCAAAGAAAATCTACTCGGGAACAAAAGACACTGAACTTCAAATATTGAAAAACTGAATTCAAAATATTCAAAAATTCACGGACAGAAAGGCAGACAAACTTTTCACGGATTTTGCCAGGTGATTTAGTTTCTTTGATAGCTTCAAATTAAAAGAAGCTATGGCTGAAGAACCTGTTTAACAATAAACAACTAAACAAAAACTTATTTAAATTGTTATGCGTTAAGAACAACTAAAATATGGATACTTCATGCGTATCTGTTAGATATTGCTACTAACGGATGGTTAATCCATTCTCCGAATTCCATCTATTTAGCCCCTTTGTATAGCGACCTAATTTGTTCACATGCATACGGACAGAGAGGCAGACAACCTTTTCACGGATTTTCCCACGTGATTTGGTTTCTTTGATAGCTGCAAATCAAAAGAACCTATTTCTGAAATTTTACGCCATTCTGTGTAGGCTTATAATGGCCATAATCTAAAACAAAGTTTTTTCATTCGAAGTAATTCGCAATATCTTGGATTTGTTCATTGATAGAAGTAATCAAAAAGGATGTCGATACAGCAATCATCGCATGCAATTCAAATACATTTGTATGTATTTTTGTATGTATTAATTGTTTGTATGAATCCTTAGAAGGAAACTACTAACTATTCGAAGTAATTCGCAATATCTTGGATTTGTTCATTGATAGAAGTAATCAAAAAGGATGTCAGATACAGCAATCATCGCATGCAATTCAAATACATTTGTATGAATCCTTAGAAGGAAACTACAGATTTCTGGTGTATTATATCTTTAACCATTTAACAGTTTCTTTCTTCTGCCATATTGTGTCCAAAAATAAGCACATTTTTTATAAGCAATTTTGTATTCAAATTGAATTTAGAAATTCAAATCAGCTATCAAAACAGTCATAAGTATTGATTGTATTAATTTTTTTTAACATTTTTAATTGCAGGAGAAAAAAGGGCATAATAAATGGTTTACTTAATCTAACTTGACCAAAAAACTAGTTTACACTTGTTTTGCTGGCCAACATTAATTAGACTGCTAGAGCCATTTGCTAGAAATATTCCAAATTAAAGAAAATTAAAACTCGAAGAAAATCAGTGGATCGGCTTCGAAAAATGACCTGACTGAGCGGTGTTGGGGCAAAATTGTTAACTGGTTAATATATTTTACAATCCATTAAAAATATACTATTTTGCAAGCAATTGCTCTCCAAAAAAGAGTGAAAATATTTTAAGTTAGCTTTGGAATTTTAGCAAAGAAAATATACTAAGGAATAAAAGACACTGAAACCAAATATTCAAACTCAAATCGAAAATTGAGGCATTGAATGATCATTGAACTTCTCAAAAATATTAAAAAACTAGATTAAATTTTTTGTTTCATGCGAAATCGTGACCTTGATATTTTTAAAATGCATATCTTCAAAGGAAATCAGATGTAACTTGACTTTTATACAAGCACTGAAATCATATGTAAAACATCAAACATTAAGTCAAATTTAAAAATGAATCAAAAATTTTATGGGTATTCACCTGATGCCTTTGTAAAGAGAATCCCCAGAAGAATGCTAATAAACATCTTTCTTTTAGTTTTGAAAGTCGTTTGAAAATCTAGAAATATATTTTGTTTCTTGTCTTATATAAACTATTTGAGCAGGTTGCTAGTCACGATCAAAATTGGCTAAGATCTTCAGGAAGTATAACCTTTATCATTCTGAGAATCGGATCTTTATAAAGAAAACGTGTTTCCGTGCAAGTAGATTTAACTAAAAATTGGTTTCTGGTTCTTTGAATCCATACAGAATCTTTTCTCGATAATGCTAATATTATATATTTGGTCATATAACAGAGTTTTTTTGATTGTATCATTTAAATTGTTATTTTTATTCCCAAAACGTAATAAGGTATCAGTTACTATATCTTAAATTCTGTTGCATGTGCGCACGTGATGACTTGCACGATAAATCACAGTTTGTGAAATTCGCAAAGAGTGCCTCAAAGAGTGCTTCAGTGTAATTATGTATCATTCAGATACCTGCGCATGCGGGGAAAAAGGAGACCCTCTCCACTACGCAACTTCTTGTCATATGACGTTAGCTTATCATTTTACAAAACCAAGTGCAGAAAATACTCAACTCTGGTGGAAAAGCATACTTTCAAATAAACTATCGCGAATAAATATAGCTAAGCTCATATCTTTCCTCACTGAAAATGAGAACCTCATGAAACAGCCACCGGACGCAACCAGTTCATCCGACTCCGACCCAGATTTCTCTCCTTCACCAAGTCCTCAGACTTATAGACTAAGACCCTCTAGAGGCTCAATACCTAGGACCCTAATCAGTCCTCCTACAAGTATATAGATGCAACTAACTTTTGGGACCTGTATTAAAATTCTTTTTGCTTCGCGAGTTTTTCTTTTCATATGTAAATACACATTTTTCATCGTTTTTATAATTTTCACATGTTTTTAGTCGATGTTAAAACACTGTATGTAGTCTTTTTTTTTGTTCAGTGAAGTTTCTACGCACGCTCATCCAAACTGCAAACCGGATATTTTTATCTCTGGAGTCAGGGTTGTGTCGTAGTGTAAAGGTAAAAGTATAATTATGTGATATGAGTTTAACGAAACTAAACGATGAGATTACAAATCATTTCTCAATGAATTACATCATTGGTAAAAAATACCCGTCTACCCCTAAATTATTAAACACTTCATTGGGAAAAATTAGCTGTTGCAATGACATTTTGCAGATTTACCTTATTACTAAAATTGTAAAGAATTATAGTAATCGATGATCATCTACATTCCTTACCAAGTTCATAAGCCCTTATCCTACTTCATAATGACCTTAAATTTCATATGAGACCATCCACATTATTTTCTATTTAGCGGGTGGATGAAATATCAAACTTTCTTTTTAAAAATCTAATTCTTGACGAGAAACAGAAATTATTCCCATTTCTCAATTCATTAGAAAATGCAGCTAGTATATTTATCTATTTTGGTCTTCCCTCGGCAGCCATAAATCTAGCCATAACTTTTGGGAGGACTAACTTTTGGAGAAAAAAGAAATTCTTGAAGAGAAACAGGAAAATGATTCCTCCTTCTCAATTCATTAGGACATGCAGCTCGTGTATCTACCTATTTTGGTCTTCCCTCGGCAGCCATAAATCTAGCCATAACTTTTTGGAGGGCTAACTTTTGGAGAAAAAAGAAATTCTAGAAGAGAAACAAGAAAATGATTCCTCCTTCTCAATTCAATTGAACATGCAGCTCTTAGACTTGCGATTATGGTCGGTCTTTAATAGCAATGTAGCTAACCATTATTTTTAAAGAGTTATACAGTAGTATAGGAGAAAAGAAAACATGTACACTGCTTTTGTTGTATATTGTATAGCGCTGACAGAAAAATGAAATCTTAATGCCTAGGAATACACTATTGTACTACCCATAAACAAAAGTTTAACATTGCCCTTCCTTTGTCTACAATTAAATATACGTTCCTGAACTCGATTTTAATTTTGTATATTATGTTACCTTTAAGTGTTTCTATAACCATTAAATATGGATCCAACTGGTTAAAGGTCAGAGGTCTAAAAATCATACTCTATAATCTTGATTATACGCAAAGTTAAGAACAAACGCACCCTATTATGAAAGTATATGAAAAGGTCGAGGGAGAAATATCGGGCTTATTAGAATTCCTGATATTTTGTTTAGACACAAAGATATTCATGAAAAATTAGCTACCGTTCGGATCACGTAGGCGTCCACAAATTCTTATAGGGAAAAAGCGCAAATTAATCAGAATACAGTACACTTGTCAACTAGTTAGGGCATTACTAATATAATAGCTCATATCTGTCTCTCGGTAACGTTCTAACGTCACCAACAATAAAACTCGCGCCATAGCACTGCGAGACGTTAAACAGCATTATTTCATTGTTAGAGAACCTAAATTTCAGTAATTTTAAATTTAAAACAGTAATTGTAGTTCTAATTTCAAATTTAATAGCTCTAAAATAGTGAAATAAAATTTTATATCGATTGATATAAAATTTATCTCGCTATGATCAATAGTTCTCGAGAAATTTTAAATTATATTAATCCTATATTTTAAATTAATTTCCTTTTTTTAATAGAAAGTAGTAAATTACGTCCGTGGTATATCATGCGCGTGATATAGTTTGGACGCCACGATGCGTCTGATTATTTATTGCATTCATGATAATAAAATTTCATAATATTTTTTGGCAACGTTTGACTAGCAGAGAAGTGCTTTGTTTTGATTAGAATTTCAAAAAAGAATTCCTTTAAAATTTTAACTTTTGACTTACGTTTGACAAGCTGAGAACTTCATGGTTATTGAATTATAATAAAATTGTTAAACAACCAAAAAATACTTCACACGGAATGTTGTTTACCAAGAGTTTTTTGAATAAATAAATATGTAAATAAAAAATATTTCCTGTCATAATTCATATGTTTATTTTATTTGTTTTCAATCAATGTTAAACATTTCTTTCGCATATATATCTATTTAAAAACGTCAAATGTGATAAAAAAAAAATCTCTCAAATGAAGAGGCAATTTGCACCCGTCATGCCATGACGGGTGATTTTTCTAGTAACAACATAACAAGCAAGAAAAAGAGCACACATTTCCCGGTAGAAAGTTTCAGAGATTTTTTAAAAGCTATCAAGCTATTGATGAAATAAAACTTGATGTTCTTGTGTACTTGCTGTAATGTTCAGAGCATATGAACACTTTTACAGAAATAATTTCGAATTCTTTTTCAGAACATACGAACTCTTTTTTCAGAATTAATTAGGAACTTTTTACAGAACTAATTACGAACTCTTTTTCAGAACATATGAACTCTTTTACAGAATTAATTTTTTTATATTGCTCCCTTTCTGCATTTTCATCCCTTTAACATCATTAATCTTATTTTAACTTGTTTGAGAGAAATTTAATGAAATTCAGGAAAATTTATTTCCTGAGCAAAAGAATATGACTTAGGACTTTTAATTAAAAAAGTATTACTTTTACTAACTTCAGAGCAGAATTTTCTTAAAAACGGGAAACACTTTTGTACCACTTTAGTTATTCAATTTTTAGAAAAAATTGTTACTTGCTGCATACTTAGATATTCTATTGAATTACCTCAATACGAATACAATATGTTTTTCTTATCAATTCATCAGTAAATGGGATTTCCTCGGAAAAAGTTTGTTCTTGACCTTTGCGATAGGTTTTACAAATCTCTATTTCACGATGCAATTACTTTTGACTACGCATCTCTTTTCCTTAATCTTCGTCATTGACCGAACAGAATTTTTCATTTGTGTTTTTAAATACAATTGAGAACCCTTTGAACTGCCATTCCGCGTTTTTTGCATGCATTTAATTTTTCTACAAAAGATGCTTATATAAATCGTGTTGACAAAAACGCTGAAAACACACATTACCGAAAATACATTTAAATTCTTCCTGTCTATTAAGATATTGCTTTATAATGATTTGGCTGTGTGCCAATATTCACTCATGTTCAGTGGCGAATCCAGGGGGGGGCTATCGGGCTACAGCCCCCCCCCCAAAGCCAAGATAGAATACTTGATTTTATTTAACATTATTACAAGTGTTTTTTTTAATTTCCCTCTTTTAAAAAATAATAAAAACGCTTCAACATTGCTTTCTAGCTTGAAAGGCTCGAAACTTTTCCTACTTTTCTAGTCATTTCACTTGTACTTGTAGCTTTGACGCGGTCAAAGACATTTTTTGGCTAGTTATTTCAATGTAATTTTTATTAAATTATCGAAAGTATTGTATTGTTTTTATGATTTTTATTATCAGGTGAGTAAAATCTGTAAAGTTAAAGAGTTTTGGTTTGCTTTAGCCTTGAGGTTTGACATTCATCACGACGATGCAAAGTTTTTATGACCTCAGCCCCCCCCAGACCCGAATCCTAGATTCGCCACTACTCATGTTCATGAAGGGTATGAGATAGTTGGTGAAGACATTTTCTTTAAACTAGGGGGTGGATCCTCCTTAATCTTTTTCCTTTCAATACATTCAAAAACAAAAAATGAAAACACAAAAAAAATGAAAGGTAAAAGATTAATTTGTTTTTCACCTTTTTTTCTTTCATTTTTTGTTTTTGAATATATTTATTTTACTCTTCGCATAGTTTTTGCATTGCATTTACTTTTTATTATTGTCCATTTATTTCATGTTTAATTGTGTAATTTTGTGTTTTTTCAAAGTTTTATTTTTCTCTGTGTTATCAAAATATTTTTATATTGTATAGCACAATAGCAATCCTTCCTAATGAAATAACTCCTGTAAACATTTGTGAATTTGTTGCGTTTTTAATTAGGCAGCGGTGTAGAGAATTGTCAAGTTTTAAGAGAGGTCACCCCCTCTGATGTTGTGATTTTTCTTCCACTTAACCCTCTGAGCGTTTCACACGTATTTCTACGTCGACCTTGGACTATCCCATAAGCGGATAACACGCATTTCAACGTGTGGTCAGAGACACGCCGAAAGCGGTCAGCCCGGAAATTTACGTCTCTCGTGAACTGTCTCTAAAGCGCGATAAACGTATTTTTCCGAATTTCTTCCCCCTTCCGTGGTTTGACATTTTGATTGATTAGCTGGGTAGGGTAGCGGTCGACACAATGAGTGCTGATAAGAATGTACTTACTGCAAATTAGAGATACCACAGGATCCAAGACCCCACACCCCCTTTGGCTTGGGGCATTTTAACGCTATCTTCATTGAGGTCTTCTTTCAGAAAGAAGGTCAGTTTTGGATTTTTTTTCTAGTTGTGTGTGTCCGAATTTGGATTCTGTATAAGTTCGGTTTAATATTTGTCAGCCTGGATTGAAATTGTATTATGTTTCAAGTGTTTTCCCTGTAATACACTTATGTTATGTAAGATTTAATTTCAATGCATCAATGTTTTAATCGAATTGTTAAGTAAAATAGATTTTGTTGCCCAATCTCTTTCAATACCCCATTCAAGCATAGAAAAATTTGAGAAGCCGGGGGTGATAAGAAAAGAGGGGGGTTGTTTATTTCGTTATATAACATTGAATTGAAAAAAATAACTAAGGTTTAGGTGTGATTTGTTAAAACTATAGCAGTTTTTTTTCTAGATGAGTTTTCTATATTACACTACTTAGAATTTCTTTTAAATTCATCAAAATGAAATAAATTCCGAAAAAACAATTATTTTTTCAAATAATTATTATTCAATTTATTTTTTGCTCACTTTGAACAAAAATTGAAACAAATGTTAAAGAAAAGGGATGAAAATTTTATTTTTTATGTTTTAAAATATTGTATTTTTGTTAGAGAAAATTTTGGTTTACATGGAAACGTAAAGTATAATATCAACTAAATTTAACGTTTGAGTGATCTTAACAGACTTTTAGTTATATTATTAAGAGTCTGATAACATCTGCAGTTTAAGTTTATTTCAATAGTCAGTGAAAATGTTTATTTCTTTTTTAAAATGTAAGAACACAAAACCATTTCTAAGAAAATATCAATGCTTACTTCAATGATACTGTATTTATGCACTAGTTCCTTGAGCGTTATAGTTTTGCTGATATGCATTCTTCATTAAATGATCAAATCTAAATGCCTGAATTGCATTGCTTTTGGTAGCTCTTATGCCAATTGCGAGCTGAATTTTAATAAATGCTATGAGACAAGAATCCACTAATATGTGTTACAAACCTATGATGCATCCCGACACGTTATTAACGAGTTTGAAGACAGTACTTCTAATAATAATAGTAGTCTCAGGCATTGAATTATTTCCAAACTCCGCCGTCACATGCTAGACAGTGTGTTTTATCACAATATCTTGTGTGTGTGCTGTGATTTATAAAGTATAATTTTTTTAAATAAAATTCTGATTTATATACAGGTTTTTATTTTCATTCTGAACTTTAATGGATAATAATGAGACTCTTATTTATTTTCCAAGCTGTATGATATATTTGAATTAGATCTATAATTTTATTTTTTAAGAAAAACAGTAAAGTGTAAGTTTTATGTTAGTTAAATTTCCTTTATATTGGGTATGAAAAGGCCCAAAAATGTTTTTGAATATCACACCGATAACGTCCAAGACATTTATAAATTGTGAAAAAGCACCTGATTAATTTCGAATAGGTGTTAAATTTTTCTTCTTATGCTTTGATTTTGCGAAGTTTGCAAAAAAATGTCTGTAGAAAAAAAAATAAATTCAATAACACTTTACTTCGTAGCTAGCGCATTTTCGTAAAATTGATAGAAAAAAAGTTTGATCGTTTTTACTTTCTAGTACACGAAGTATACAAAGAGAAAGTATTATAATCGTCGATCGTAAATTTCAACACGAGATTTTGATTAATCTCCACGTTTTAGACCTCCCTGAGTCCGAAGAACACAATTTTGGAATTTTGTTTGTGAACACGGTAACTCAAAAACGGTTAAAGCTAGAAAGGCGAAATCTGATGTATGGACTTTATACAAAATTAGTATATATCAATCGATTTTTGGATAAAGTCCGTAAAAGGGAAATTTGTCTGTTAGGGTTCATATGAACACGATAATTCAAAACTCAATAGCTAGATAGATAAAATTTGGTACACAGTTTCAAAAATTAGGAATGTAAGCCCGTATTAAGTTTTGGACGAAATCCCTTGAAACGTTGACTGTCGGTCGGTTTCTGTAATCGTATGCTTGTGAACACTACAATTCCCAAACGCAACGACTTAGATAAATGAAATTTGGTATGTGGTCTTTTAACCTTAATTGCCCAATTTTCGTTTCAATCGGGTAAAAAAACTCTAATGCCCCTGAAACTCAATATGCCATTACTTTTCGATAAAAAAAATTATAAATAAAGAATTAAATTTAATTTTGAAAAATTCGCGACTGGATGCTCTTCCTGGACAATAGCATCAAAGTTTCAAATTTCAGGTGAATTAAATTTCCGTTTATTATAATATAAGATAATCTCTTGCGTACTAAATAAAGGTTATATGAATAAGCTATTTCTTCCGACATTTAGTGCATTGGTTTTCTAAATGCAATCTTTAGTTTGAGGATTATTAATTCGCCCTCTTAAAAAGCATATATAACTAGTTTCAGTACAAAAGGCTTGAAGTATATTGCTTTATTTAAAACATTATTCAGGGGTTAAGAAGGTTATTTATAATCCTTCATGTGTATTAATTATTACTGGCTATTTTGGAATATAGATTATTATGTGACTATCTACATAATAAATTTTTATGTTCATACAAAACGGATTACGCCAGTTAAGCTCCGTTTCTATTTGTGATCGGCTCTTTTTTTTACTTTTTGCTGAATACTAAATCCAGAAACAATATGAAAAGTTTTATAGTGCCATCAGAGATTAGTAAAATATATATAAATGGCATTGTAGTTAAACCTTAAAATTAAGGAAATAATTTTTACATTCGTAGACTAATATGCTGACGTGTAGACTGAAAATAAATTGAAATCAAGAATATAAAAAAGACAACTAATAATATGAAGTACAGCCAATATTTAAAATGCAACTATTAATAAACATCAAATAAATTGAAGTCACAGAGACATCTAAAGAATATCAACTTTCATGCAACTTCAATGATGTTCATATTTTTAGAAACTCACGACATGAAAAATAAGTAATATAGCCTTCAATTTTTTGGCCCAAGGGTCTGGCATTTGTCTAGTCTAACGGTGTTTATTTTTGTCATGGACACGGGCAATATGCAGAAAGAGGGCTCTCGAAGACATAAATTGTAACTTTGTCACACGACAGGTGTTATCTCCGAAAGCAGTAAAACCTAGTTTGAATAGGTTAAAAGCTGAATAGAGCGGATTCTTGCGGTTAGTGCGCCCCTCCAAGGGGGTTGCTGACTGTCCACAGCTCAGGGGGGGAAGAGACTTGATCTGCTGCGCTTTTGGGAAAATCTTCTGTTGGGAGGAAGACACTTTCAAAATAGATAAAGGTTCTACAGCCGCTCGCTTTTCGAATCGCTTTAGAAAGAAGACCGAACCACTCAGAGGGTTAATGACAGCGACACTGCTTAAATAACCTTTAGGTTATAGTTGCAGAGGCATGGAGTGGTGCTATGTTATGCTCTCCAACCTTCACAAGCCCTCAGGAGGTTTGTTACGCAAACCATGATCGCTTCGTTCGCTACAGTGATGACGCTGTGAGTCCTAGCACAGTTATTGTTAAAAGACAATTCTCAAAAAACTTCAGTGATTTGGTTCTGATGCTTCAATTTAAATATGCACAGAACAAAATATATTGGCCTTAAAAAGGTATTTTTCTTAATTTATTAAGACAAATTAAACATTCAAATGGAAGTAACAAAAATAAATACGAAAGTTAAAAAATGGTAAATAAGAGATTCAAGATATTTAAAGAGTTTAGTTTTAGTTATATTAACGTCCCGTTTTGAAGCAACACGAGGGCTATTTCGAGATTTTTCTAAATGGGATTTCTCTAAACTGTTGTGAAAATTTATAAAAAAAATAATGGGAAAAAGAGCAACATTTTGAATTTTCAAAGTTTTTTAGGTAGGCTTGTTTCCTGTAGTAAAAAGAAATTTCCCTAAAATTAAGTTGCACAGTTGACTCTCTCTAATCCGACACTCCCACTTATCCAACTCACCTGTTGGAGCATGTTACTTGGTGATGGGTCATTCTTCCCTGTTAAAACTTGAAACCTGCGCCCTTTCAGGACATGATTTATATTGACCTCTATAGTTCGAACACTCTCTGTAATCCGACAGGTGTCTGGTTCCAAAGGTGTCGGATTAGAGAGAATCTACTGTATTTGAAATTGCCCTGCTAGTCTAAATCATCATTATATTTAGTACCATGATTCTTTTTTTCACTTATCTGTAACATTTTTGAAAGTTGCATTATCTCGGACTTTTCTTAGATTTGCTTAAATATATGCCAGTTAAACATAAAAGGAATAATCATTTAAATTCTTTTCTTATCGAATTTCATGGCAACAGAAACATCGAAATACGACGTTCTATCAAACAGAGCTTTGCAATTGAAAGAAGTTACATTTCATTAATGTTGTATTTCGATATCGAATAACGGAAGTCATGAACTTTCGGAAATAAATCTGTTGCAGTCCATAGAAACATAACGTTTGTTGAAAGGAAGTGATCAGAGGTTTAAGTGCAATGTTTATATTATTGTATTGGCATTACTGAATTGTGTATTCTGTTGCTTTATCTTTAAACAATCATCAGTCTTTGCATAAGGATATTATTCTATAATATTCATATCAAATATTTTGCAATTGTATAATTTGCTTTTCAAACGGCTCAACAGGTTGAAAATGTCATTAAAAAACTGGATGCATGTTTTGAACAATTTATTTAGTTTAGTTTTAAACTTTTTGCTACGGTACGCAACAAATGCTTCTCTGAAATTACAGTTTTATATTATTCGAGCTAGTTTAACATACCTTGCTTGAATTTTTATTCCAAATCGGATATTCAAAAAATTGAATTAATGTGAATTTTAATATAAATTACGGACTTGTATTAGAAATAAAAACTTTATATACACATAAAAATATCATTTAATTTCACGAAATACATTTTTTTGCTTTACTCTTTGGGAATAATAAAGAAGAATGTGTTTGTGTGTGCGTGCGTACGTTCCTTGTGTGTGTTTTGGTGCTCTAGAGAGCAGACCAGTGGACTTGGATTGCGACATTTGGCGCAAATATGCATTGAAGGGTGGGAATGTACAACTCAGAGCTATTTTTTGAAATTTTAAATACAGTTTTATTGATTATTTTGTAATTTTTCTGAAATTTTAATGAATCAAAAATTGATCCAAAATCTACATTTTTTTTATAACTTCCGAAAATATTGCAGCAAAAAAATGATTTTTACATCATCTCAATATTCAAAAAATTATCTTTCCTACGATATCAATTTAATTGCGGTACAATTTTTTCCTCTAATTTTAATAATTTAAAAAATATTTAATGACAATATTTTCCATTTTTATAATGAAATTAAAATAATTTTCATTGTTACTACAACTATTTTATTCTGCACTTTTCTTCCATTGTTGATAGACAAACTCTGAAAATTTGGGAGTTTTTGCATATAGTTTCTTTTTATGCATGTTTTTAATAAAACTTTTTAATTATTTTAATTTGTTCGTTATTACAAATAAGATTTAACTTCAAAATTAAGCAATTAGGAAAATTTTTTACAATTTGTACATTTCTATCAAGGCTACTGCTTTTTTATCTAATATAATTGAATATATATGTATAAAAAAATTTAGATCTTGCTAGACGTTTCGATTTCATAGAGCATTAAATTTTTTATTGAATCAGTAAACAAAAATTTTCTGAGATGTTACAAATTCATGAAACATATTCGGTATTATATAAAAAAACCTCGAATGCTGAATGATTTCACTTAAAATTCTTGTATATTTTATGATACATGCCTCCGAAATCAAGTGTCGCACATTCACCATCTAAGAAAAGAACAACAAAAAATTGTATTATAGTGTGACTATCTGAATTGTATGTAGTGTAAATATATGTACTGGTATGTAGCGTAAGTATATCGTCTTTCAGACAGAAGTCACTAAGTCCCAAATTATAGTTTCGAAATGTGGTCAGTTTAAACTTAATTAATTTTCAGTCGTTAGGATAAATAGTAAACATTATTTTACAGATTTCTATTTCCTACGGTTAATGTACTGATGTTTAGATAACAGGTTTCTATCACGAAGTAATTCATTGCAAATGCTAATTTACTGCAGTAGTCCGTCAAAATGTTTTTGTGGACTTAGTGACTTCTGCTTGAACGACGACGATATATACTGTATACTAGGGGGCTCTGCCCCCTGCTCGCTAAAGCTCGCCAACCCCCAGAAGGATTGCGTTGCAATCCTCCCAGGTTTGCTACGCAAATCCTGCTCGCTTCGCTCGCTATAATGAAGACACTGTGTGTCCTAGAAGTTATTTTAAAATCTTCATATATATATATATATATGAATCGGCTTTATTTTGCTTCTGATGCTTTAACTTAAATCAGCACAGAATAAAATTTTTTAGCCTCAAAAAAGATATTTTTCTTCAAATAGAACTTACAAAGTAAAGCTGATTTCCTTTTAATGCTTTCACCTTAATAAAGAAGGAATAAAATTTTTTGGCCCTGAAAAGGACCGTTTTTTATATAGTGAAAGCATCAGGAACCTCCCCATAAACACAATTAAATATTTCACATTTTGGAGCTATCACAGAAACAGATTCAAAAGATTGTGCTGTACGAAAGCAGGTATATACATATTCAATAAATTCCTATATATAAAATAATATACAACATTGAAGACTGTGCTCTACAAAAAAAATTGTATCAAAGCAGGTATATTCAATCCACTCAGATATAAAATATATACAACACTGAAACAAATTAA